>JBBDGP010003556.1:0-219100 GCA_037952835.1 Lithobates septentrionalis | reverse complement strand
GAAATGGCGATCATCATTACATTCAATGCACATTGGGGATGGAGAACAAGGACAGACAGAGCTCAGATCTTATGGATCCTGCTGCCCATGTTTAGTACTCTCTGATGTTGTTGCTCCTTTAGAAAAACATGGGGGACCTCCATTGGGACTATTCCCATCCCAATTCATCCATTTCTATGCACACTGCATGGCCACTGGATTAGGAATGGATAGTCTAGTCATTGAGGGAATCCCCTGCTGTCCCAGAACCCAAACTGGTGGAGATTCCGTCCGGAAAAAATGTTCCTCTGAGATTCTGCTCCACTTTCACTGTCTTCTGTCATTTCCTGCAGATTACAGATGAGCGGTTACATTTACTCCAATGCGTTTCACCCAAAAAACATCTGGCCCTGGAGTGAAATTTTTTTGGAGTTAGAAGGTTAGGGTTAGATGGTTAGGGTTAGACTTAGGGTTAGAGAGCAAGGGTTATAGTTAAGGGTAGGGGATTAGGTTCACAGTCAAGGGTAGGGGGTTAGGGTCATAGTCAGGGTAGGGGATTAGGTTCACAGTCAAGGGTAGGGGGTTAGGGTCATAGTCAGGGTAGGGGGTTAGGTTCACAGTAAAGGGTAGGGGGTCAGGGTCATAGTCAGGGTAGGGGTTTGGGTCATAGTCAAGGGTAGGGGGTTTGGGTCATAGTCAAGGTTTCTGGTCATTGTTAATGGTAGGGTTTAGGGTCATAGTCAAGGGTTAAGGTCATAGTCAAGGGTAGGGGGTTAGGGTCATAGTCAAGGGTAGGGGGTTAGGGTCATATTCAGAGTAGAAGTTAGGTTCACAGTAAAGGGTAGGGGGTTAGGGTCAGGGTAGGGGTTTGGGTCATAGTCAAGGGTAGAGGGTTGGGTCATAGTCAAGGGTAGGGAGTTAGGTTCACAGTAAAGGGTAGGGGGTTAGGATCCTAGTCAGGGTAGGGGTTAGGGTCATAGTCAGGGTAGGGGTTAGGATCATAGTCAACAGTAAGGGTCATAGACAAGGATAGGGGGTTAGGGTCATAGTCAGGGTAGGGGGTTAGGTTCACAGAAAAGGCTAGGGGGTTAGGGTCATAGTCAGGGTAGGAGTTAGGGTCATAGTCAGGGTAGGGGTTTTGGTCATAGTCAAGGGTTATGGTTATTGTTAATGATAGGGGGTTAGGGTCATAGTCAAGGGTTAGGGTCATAGACAAGGGTAGGGGTTAGGGTCATAGTCAGGGTAGGGGGTTAGGTTCACAGCAAATGGTAGGGGGTTAGGGTCATAGTCAGGGTAGGGGTTTGGGTCATAGTCAAGGGTAGGGGTTAGGGTCATAGTCAGGGTAGGGGTTTGGGTCATAGTCAAGGGTTATGGTCATAGGTAACGGTAGGGGGTTAGGATCATAGTCAAGGGTAGAGGGTTAGGGTCATAGTCAAGAGTAGGGTTTAGGGTCATAGTCAGGGTAGGGGTTTGGGTCATAGTCAACGGTAGGGGGTTAGGGTCAGGGTAGGGGTTTGGGTCATAGTCAAGGGTTATGGTCATTGTTAATGGTAGGGGGTTAGGGTCATAGTCAAGGGTAGAGAGTTAGGGTCATAGTCAAGGGTTGGGGGTTAGGGTCATAGTCAAGGGTAGGGGGTTAGGTTCACAGTAAAGGGTAGGGGGTTAGGGTCATAGTCAGGGTAGGGGTTTTGGTCATAGTCAAGGGTTATAGTCATTGTTAATGATAGGGGGTTAGGGTCATAGTCAAGGGTTAGGGTCATAGACAAGGGTAGGGGGTTAGGGTCATAGTCAAAGGTAGGGGGTTAGGTTCACAGCAAATGGTAGGGGGTTAGGGTCATAGTCAGGGTAGGGGTTTGGGTCATAGTCAAGGGTAGGGGGTTAGGGTCATAGTCAGGGTAGGGGTTTGGGTCATAGTCAAGGGTTATGGTCATAGGTAAAGGTAGGGGGTTAGGATCATAGTCAAGGGTAGAGGGTTAGGGTCATAGTCAAGAGTAGGGTTTAGGGTCATAGTCAGGGTAGGGGTTTGGGTCATAGTCAACGGTAGGGGGTTAGGGTCAGGGTAGGGGTTTGGGTCATAGTCAAGGGTTATGGTCATTGTTAATGGTAGGGGGTTAGGGTCATAGTCAAGGGTAGAGAGTTAGGGTCATAGTCAAGGGTTGGGGGTTAGGGTCATAGTCAAGGGTAGGGGGTTAGGTTCACAGTAAAGGGTAGGGGGTTAGGGTCATAGTCAGGGTAGGGGTTTTGGTTATAGTCAAGGGTTATGGTCATTGTTAATGATAGGGGGTTAGGGTCATAGTCAAGGGTTAGGGTCATAGACAAGGGTAGGGGGTTAGGGTCATAGTCAGGGTAGGGTTACATTTACTCCAATGCGTTTCACTCAAAAAACATCTGGCCCTGGAGTGAAATTTTTTTTGGAGTTAGAAGGTTAGGGTTAGATGGCTATGGTTAGACTTAGGGTTAGAGAGCAAGGGTTATAGTTAAGGGTAGGGGATTAGGTTCACAGTCCAGGGTAGGGGGTTAGGGTCATAGTCAGGGTAGGGGGTTAGGTTCACAGTAAAGGGTAGGGGGTCAGGGTCATAGTCAGGGTAGGGGTTTGGGTCATAGTCAAGGGTAGGGGGTTAGGGTCATAGTCAGGGTAGGGGTTTGGGTCATAGTCAAGGGTTATGGTCATAGGTAACGGTAGGGGGTTAGGATCATAGTCAAGGGTAGAGGGTTAGGGTCATAGTCAAGGGTAGGGGGTTAGGGTCATAGTCAGGGTAGGGGTTTTGGTCATAGTCAAGGGTTATGGTCATTGTTAATGTCAGAGGGTTAGGTTCACAGTAAAGGGTAGGGGGTTAGGATCCTAGTCAGGGTAGGGGGTTAGGGTCATAGTCAAGGGTTAGGTCATAGACAAGGGTAGGGTCATAGTCAGGGTAGGGGGTTAGGTTCACAGTAAAGGGTAGAGGGTTAGGGTCATAGTCAGGGTAGGGGTTTGGGTCATAGTCAAGGGTAGGGGGTTAGGGTCATAGTCAGGGTAGGGGTTTGGGTCATAGTCAAGGGTTATGGTCATAGTTAATGGTAGGGGGTTAGGGTCATAGTCAAGGGTTAGGATCATAGACAAAGGTAGGGGGTTAGGGCCATAGTCAGGGTAGGGGGTTAGGTTCACAGTAAAGGGTAGAGGGTTAGGGTCATAGTCAGGGTAGGGGTTTGGGTCATAGTCAAGGGTAGGGGGTTAGGGTCATAGTCAGGGTAGGGGTTTGGGTCATAGTCAAGGGTTATGGTCATAGTTAATGGTAGGGGGTTAGGGTCATAGTCAAGGGTTAGGGTCATAGACAAAGGTAGGGGGTTAGGGTCATAGTCAGGGTAGGGGTTTGGGTCATAGTCAAGGGTTATGGTCATTGTTAATGGTAGGGGGTTAGGGTCATAGTCAGGGTAGGGGGTTAGGGCCATAGTCAGGGTAGGGGGTTAGGTTCACAGTAAAGGGTAGAGGGTTAGGGTCATAGTCAGGGTAGGGGTTTGGGTCATAGTCAAGGGTAGGGGGTTAGGGTCATAGTCAGGGTAGGGGTTTGGGTCATAGTCAAGGGTTATGGTCATAGTTAATGGTAGGGGGTTAGGGTCATAGTCAAGGGTTAGGGTCATAGACAAAGGTAGGGGGTTAGGGTCATAGTCAGGGTAGGGGTTTGGGTCATAGTCAAGGGTTATGGTCATTGTTAATGGTAGGGGGTTAGGGTCATAGACATGGGTTAGGGTCATAGTCAAGGGTAGGGGGTTAGGGTCATAGTCAAGGGTAGGGGTTGGGTCATAGTTAAGAGTACGGAGTTAGAGTCATAGTTAAGGGAATATGGTTATGGTCATAGTTAAGGGTAGAGGGTTAGGATCATAGATAACAGGGTCAGGGTCATAGTTAAGGGAAGAGGGTTTGGTTTATGGTTAGGAGTAGGGGGTTAGAGTCATAGTTAAAGGTAGGGGGTTAGTGATAGGAGGATACCTGTAGTGAATGGAGACCAATGGCCAAAAACATCAAGCCAAGCACATTTCTCAGTTCTTAAGAGGTTAAATTGTCTGAACCGCTGGATAGATGAGTGTGTTAGAGTCACAAGCCAAAGTGGGTGCAGAAAAAGAGTTTAATAGTCGGGGGTCACAAGCCAAGGTCTGTGCAGGAGAAAAGTTTCGTAGTCGGGGATCACAAGCCAAGGTCTATAGAAATAGAGGTAGTTTTAGGGAGTGGGCGGGATAACGTGTGGAGCACAATAATCTGGTCAACAGGAAGTGCAGAGATATGGCTTAAATCAGGAAGTTCATGGAAGGAGCAAAGAGTTCAAGGTTCCGCAGAAGTCAAAGAACAAGGCAGGGTTGTCCAAGGATCAGACAGAGTGCTGACCAGCATCTCAGGTAACTCAGCGAGAAGAGTCATTGCCAGACACAGCAGAGGTCCCAGGATCAAGTCCAGGCACTGACAGTTAGGGTCATAGGTAAGGGAAGGGTAATAGTTAATGGTAGAGGGTTAGGTTTATAGTTAAAGCGGAACTTCAGTCATTTTTTCATCTTTCCATCTGTTAAATCTTCTGCCCTTGTTGTTGTTTTAACTTTGGATAGTAAAACATTTTTATTCTGCCAGTAAATCCCTTATACAGCCCACTTCCTGTTTCTTGTCTGGTCATTAGTCTAGGCTTATGACATCATACACAGCTCTCTCTATCACTCTCGTAAGAGTTTGCCAGGAAGAGGACCAATGAGAGCTGCAGAGCTGGAGGTGTGCCTCTGTGTGTCTGTGTAAATCCAGAAAGTGAACAGGCAGCAGCTTCAGGAAAAAAGGAATGGATGGCTGCACACCGAGGTGGTGATGAATCTCTTTATTGTAAAATCCACAACATGAATAACACCACAGGACAGGCAAACAGGTGCAGGTAGACGCGTTTCACACAGCGACGCTGCACTTATTCATTACCTTCAAAGCTTCAGCTGCCCACAGTTGAAATGGCTGCCGCCAGACTCAGTGGAGGGAGATTTCTGCAGCATATTTGGCAAGTACAGAATCACAATATATATAAAATAATATGCAAAGTGGTCGGAGGGAAGCTTCATAATGTCAAAGATGTTTTTATATTTAAATTATGTGAGCAGACTGCAGTTCCTCTTTAAGGGTAGGAGGTTAGGGTTATAGTTAAGGGTAGAGGTTTTGGGTCATGGTTTGGGTTAGATGGTTAGGGTCATTGGGAAAGGTTTTCCCCAGTGGGGCTTTAAAACAGCTATATAACATGGTCAAAGATTTTTTTCTTAATTGATATATAAAGAGTTGTTTATTATTATTATTATTATTATTATATGAGATTTATATAGCGCCAACAGTTTACGCAGCGCTTTACAATGTATAAGGGGGACAACACAATTACAGTACAGTTCAATACAAAAGGTACAGGAGGGCCCGGCTCGTAGAGCTTACATTCTAAAGGGAGGGGGTGGTGGTACAAAAGGTAACAGCTGCAGAGAATGATTTGATGGGGTGGCTCAGGGACAGTTATGTGGGTGTGGGATCGGCTTCCCTGAATAAATGAGTTTTCAGGGATCTCCTAAAGGTGGACAGGTTAGGGGCTGATCGGACATACTGGGGCAGGGAATTCCAGAGGATGGGAGAGGCTCTGGAGAAGTCCTGAAGGCGAGCATGGGAGGAGGTAACAAGGGAGCTAGAGAGCAGGAGGTCCTGGGAGGAGCGGAGGGGGTGATTTGGGCGATATCTGCAGATGAGGTTGGTGATGTAGATGGGGGCGATGTTGTGAATGGCCTTGTATGTTATGGTTAGCATTTTGAATTTTATACGTTGGGGGAGGGGAAGCCAGTGAAGGGATTGGCAGAGAGGGGCAGCAGTCACGGATCGATTAGTGAGGTGTATTAGTCTAGCAGCAGCATTCATAATAGACTGAAGGGGGGAGGAGCCTGCTTAAGGGTAGGCCATTAAGGAGAGAGTTGCAGTAGTCGAGGCGGGAAATAATCAAGGAGTGAATAAGTTGCTTTGTGGTGTCATTAGTCAGGAAGGGTCGAATTCTGGAGATGTTGCGGAGGTTAAGGCGGCAGGATTTAGCCAGTGATTGGATATGGGGGCTGAAGGAGAGGTCAGAGTCAAGGATTACACCCAGGACCCTGGCATGTGTGGAGGGACCAATGGTTGTGTTGTTGATATTAATGGTGAAGTCACAGGAGGGGGACTGTGAAGGAGGAAATATAACAAGCTCAGTTTTAGAAAGATTAAGTTTGAGGAAGTGGTGTGACATCCATACCGATATGTCATTCAGCAAGTTTGAGATCCGTGAGGAGATAGTGGGGGTGAGTTGAGGAGTGGAGAGATAGATCTGTGTGTCATCGGCATAGAGGTGGTATTGGAAGCCATGGGAGGTTATCAACTGGCCCAGGGAAGAGGTATAGAGTGAGAAAAGGAGAGGTCCAAGGACGGAGCCTTGGGGTACCCCAACAGAAAGAGGAAGGGGAGCGG
The DNA here is from genome assembly GCA_037952835.1 of Lithobates septentrionalis. Lineage (NCBI taxonomy): Eukaryota > Metazoa > Chordata > Amphibia > Anura > Ranidae > Lithobates > Lithobates septentrionalis. Next base: position 212,655 of record JBBDGP010003556.1, on the reverse strand, counting down.
AGGAGATGGAGTTGTAAGTGACACTGAAAGTGCGCTGAGATAGGTAGGAGGAGAACCAGGATAATGCAGAATCACGGAGGCCAAGGGAGTGTAATTTGCTGAGGAGCAGCAGGTGGTCAACTGTGTCAAAGGCAGCAGAGAGGTCTAAGAGTATGAGTATGGAGTAGTGGCCATTGGTTTTGGCAGTTATTAGGTCATTGGTGAGTTTTAGTAGGGCAGTTTCAGTAGAATGTTGTGGGCGGAAGCCAGACTGTAGGGGGTCGAGAAGGTTGTTGTCCATGAGGTAGCGACTCATTTGGTCATGAACAAGGCGTTCGATGAGCTTGGAGGCAAATGGGAGCAGGGAGATAGGTCTTAAGTTATTCAAACAGGTGGGGTCTAGTGAGGGTTTTTTGAGTATGGGGGTAACCAGTGCATGTTTGAGTGGGGAAGGAAAGGTGCCGGAGGAGAGGGAGAGGTTGAAGATGTGGGTTAGGGAGTTGAGGATAGAGTGGGAAGGTGGTCGCAGTAATTGAGAGGGGACAGGGTCCAGGGGACATGTAGTGGGGTGGGCCATGGAGAGGAGTTTATCAACTTCTTCTGTGGTAACTGGGCAAAAGGAGGAGAGTATTGAGTGTGGTGTTGGACCTGATATGTTGGGTAGGGGAGGAATTTGAATGCTGGATATCTCCTTGCGAATTGTGTTGATTTTGCTATTGAAGTGGTTGGCAATATGTTGAGCGGTAAGCAAGTTGGCGGGTGGGGGCAGTGGGGGGTGAAATAAGGAATTAAGGGTAGAAAAGAGTTGACGAGGTTTGGATGATAGGGTTTTGATGAGAGTGTTGTAATAGGTTTGTTTAGCAGTGTGGAGGCAGGAGTTGTATTTGAGAAGGACAGATTTGTAGAGGGTAAAATCTTGCAGGGATTTAGATTTACGCCATGCTCGCTCAAGAGCACGGCTGTGTCTCTTGAGACTTCTGGTGTCATCTGTTTGCCAGGGTTGTGGCAGATGGGGCCTGGTTCTGCGTGTAGAAAGAGGAGCAAGTAGGTCAAGGGATGATGACAACGTGGTGTTGTAGATGGAAGTGGTTAAGTCTGGGCAGGACAGGGGTGCGATTTTGTCATAAAGGCCATCAGTAGCAGAGTGAAGAAGGGAAGGGTTGAGGTTGCGAAGGATCCTGCGGGTAGTGGTTTGTGGGTTGGCAGCATGGGATATAGGAGACAAGGAGAGTGTGAAACGGATAAGGTTGTGATCAGAGAGAGGAAAGGGTGCGTTGGAGAGATTGCAGGGAGTGCAGCGATGGGAGAATACAAGGTCGAGAGTGTTGCCGTTGGAGTGAGTGGTGGTTTGTGTCCATTGTGTTAGGTTAAAAGAGGAGGTTAGGTTGAGTAGTTTAGAAGTGGTTGCAGTATTAACATTGATTGGAATGTTAAAGTCACCTAGGATGATGGCAGGCACTTCAGATGAAAGAAAATAGGGTAGCCATGCAGAGAAGTCATCCAGAAAGCGTGACACTGGTCCAGGAGGCCGATAAATGACTGCGACCCTCAGACAAGCTGGAGAGAAAAGACGATTGCAGTACATTTCGAAAGAGCAGGTGGAAAGAGAGGGAGGTGTGGGCAGTACCTGGAAGGTGCATTGTGGGGAGAGGAGAAGTCCGACACCACCTCCTTTTCGTCCACTGGGTCTGGTGGAGTGAGTCCAGAGAAGGCCACTGTGGGACAGTGCAGCTGGAGAGGTAGTATCAAATTCCTGGAGCCAGGTTTCAGTTATAGCAAATAGATCAAGGGATTTGGAGAGGAAAAGGTCATTGACAGAAACTAGTTTGTTGAAGACTGAGCTGGCATTCCAGAGGGCACATGAAAGAGGGGGGGCTGACTTGTGGAATCAGGGGAATTGGGATGAGAAAGTTGAAGTTATGACTACTGTTGGAGGAGGTAGATGGCCGATCTTGGCGTTGGGAATTGGGTGTGGGAGGGCCGGGGTTTGGTGCGATGTCCCCAGACATTAGGAGTAGTAGGAGGGTGAGAGTGGTAAGGCGGGAGTGGGATTTATAGGAGGGCAGATGCTGTGGTGGAATGGACGTGGTGATACTGTGTGGGCTTAGAATGAGCAGGAGGTGGTAAGTGGAGTAATATTGAGTGGGCAGAAGAGAGGGAGATATGTAAAGGTTGGGGGCTGGAGAGGGGGGGTAAAGACATGAGAGTTTGAGGAGAGAGGACGTTATAACAAAGATTAGTGTGAGCATTTTAGAGGGTGGGGACAGGCTAATAGAAGGTAGGCTGAGGAAAGTTAGAGAATGAAGTGGAATTATTAGAGAAATGTCCAATGTCATGGTATAGTTAAATGCGATATGTACAGTATAAAATCTGGTCCAATAATACAATACATGTTCCACAATGCAATAAAGTGTTTGTTTATTGCATTGGACTAGATGGTTAGGGTTATAGTTTGGATTAGATGGGTAGGGTTATAGTTTGGATTAGATGGGTAGGGTTATAGTTTGGATTAGATGGTTAGGGTTATAGTTAGGATTGGATGGTTAGGGTTATAGTTTGGATTAGATGGTTAGGGTTATAGTTTGGATTAGATGGTTAGGGTTATAGTTTGGATTAGATGGTTAGGGTTATAGTTTGGATTAGATGAGTAGGGTTATAGTTTGGATTAGATGGGTAGGGTTATAGTTTGGATTAGATGGTTAGGGTTATAGTTTGGATTAGATGGTTAGGGTTATAGTTTGGATTAGATGGTTAGGGTTATAGTTTGGATTAGATGGTTAGGGTTATAGTTTGGATTAGATGGTTAGGGTTATAGTTTGGATTAGATGGGTAGGGTTATAGTTTGGATTAGATGGTTAGGGTTATAGTTTGGATTAGATGGGTAGGGTTATAGTTTGGATTAGATGGGTAGGGTTATAGTTTGGATTAGATGGGTAGGGTAATAGTTTGGATTAGATGGGTAGGGTTATAGTTTGGATTAGATGGGTAGGGTTATAGTTTGGATTAGATGGGTAGGGTTATGGTTAAGAAAAGAGTGTTATGGTCATGGTTAAGCATAGGGGGTTGGGGTTAAGGTTAAAGGTAGAGTTTTAGTGTCATAGTTAAGTGTAGGGGGTTAGGGTTAAGGGTAGAGGTTTAGGGTCATAGTTTGGGTTAGATGGTTAGTGCTAGGGGTTAATGATAGAGTTAGGGTTAGGGGTCAGAGGGTCAGAAGTTAATGATAGAATTAGGCTTAGTGTTAGGGATTGGAGGGTTAGAGGTTAATGAAAGAATTAGGATTAGGAGCCAGAGGGTTAGAGGTTATTGACAGAATTAGGGTTAAGGGTCAGAGGTTAATGGTAGAATTAGGGTTAGGGGTCAGAGGTTAATGATAGTATTAGGGTTAGGGGTCAGAGGTTAAAGATAGAATTAGGGTTAGTGGTCAGAGGGTTAGAAGTTAATGATAGGGTTAGAGGGTTAGAGACACATGATCGCTGAAAGACACTGTTAAAACAGGTTAATGATAGAATTAGGGTTTGGTGGTCAGAGGTAATGATAAAATTAGGGTTAGGGGTCAAAAGGTCAGAGATTAATGATAGGGTTAAGGGTCAGAGGGTTAGGGTTTAATGATAGAAATAGATTTAGGGGTCAGAAGGTCATAGGTTAATGATATGGTTAGGGGTCAGAGGGTTAGAAGTTAATGAATTAGGGTTAGGGGTCAGAGGTTAATGATAGGGTTAGGGGTCAGAAGGTCAGAGGTTAATGATAGAATTAGGGTCAGGGGTCAGAGGTTAATGATATAATTAGGGTTAGGGGTCAAAAGGTCAGAGGTTAATGATAGAATTAGGGTTGAGGGTCAGAGGTTAATGATAGAATTAGGGTCAGAGGTCAGAGATTAATGATAGAATTAGGGGTCAGAGGTTAATGATAGAATCAGGGTTAGGGGTCAGAGGGTTAGAGGTTAATGATAGAATTAGGGTTAGGTGTCAGAGGTTAATGATAGAATTAGGGTTAGGGGTCAGAGGTTAATGATATAATTAGGGTTAGGGGTCAGAGGGTTAGAGGTTAATGATAGAATTAGGGTTAGGGGTCAGAGGTTAATGATAGAATTAAGGTTAGGGGTCAGAAGGTTAGAGGTTAATGATAGAATTAGGGTTAGGGGTCAGAAGGTCAGAGGTTAATTATAGAATTAGGGTTAGGGGTCAGAAGGTCAGAGGTTAATGATATCATTAGGGTTAGGGGTCAGAAGGTTAGAGGTTAATGATAGAATTAGGGTTAGGGGTCAGAAGGTCAGAGGTTAATGATAGAATTAGGGTTAGGGGTCAGAAGGTCAGAGGTTAATGATAAAATTAGGTTTAGGGGTCAGAAGGTTAGAGGTTAATGCTAAAATTAGGGTTAGGGGTCAGAAGATCAGAGGTTAATGATAGAATTAGGGTTAGGGGTCAGAAGGTCAGAAGTTAATGATAGAATTAGGGTCAGGGGTCAGAGGTTAATGATAGAATTAGGGTTAGGGGTCAGAAGGTCAGAGGTTAATGATAGAATTAGGGTTAGGGGTCAGAAGGTCAGAGGTTAATGATAGAATTAGGGTTAGGGATAAGTGGTGATATTGACTTCAATGCATTTCACCCAAACCTCCATCTCTGGAGCGATGGGCAGAACAGTATTTTTTTTTTTTGCCTTTGACAAAATTGAATTGGGGTCAATGGGAGGGAGAATTTCTCTGGTCATCCGTATTGCACATATTACAGCCACACAATCCTCCTTCCCGAGAGGATCCTCGTTCTGGCAGATTAGATCTGTGTGCGTCCCACCATCTGCACATCACAGTATAAATGGTGATTCCTCAGAATAGCATCTTCCCATCCCATCAGATGTTCTTCCCATCCTCCATCACCAAGATATTGTGATTTGGGGCCCCCTGTACCCTCATTGTCTTGCACCAGGCTGGTCTCCTGCTGTAGTCCTTCTTCTTAAGGGGAACCCCTCCTTGGATGTTCAGAGATGGCCTTGTGTACAGCAATGCTGGAAAGAGACTCTCTTTAGCTGTCTGGCCCTGATTTTTTCTCTCAATCCTCATGCATTTTGGGAGGAGGAGGGGGGGGGGGGTTCACTAGACAATTTTTTTGTTATTCTTCCTGCAGGATGTGCTACAGCAAGAGTGACATTTATGAAGAAAATAAAAACACATCAATACCGGACACTCCCCCCCCCCACCTTCCTGCCCAGGCCAATTTTCAGCTTTCAGCGCTGTCGCACTTTGAATGACAATTGCGCGGTCATACAGCACTGAACGCATAGGACATTTTAATCATTTTTTTCACACAGATAGAGCGTTCTTTTGGTGGTATTTAATCACCTCTGGGGGTTTTAATTTTTGCAAAATAAACTAAAATATATTGAAAAATTTGAAAAAAAAAAGTGTTTTTGTTTGTTTCTATTATAAATTTTTGCAAATAAATAATCTTCTTCATCAGTTTCGACGAAAATGTATCCATTTCTTTGGTAAAAAATAACCCAAACCAGTGTCTATTATTTGTGAACAGGATAAGAGCGCCACCAAACACTATACTAATATATGGTAGCGCTCTTATCCTGTTCACATTTTTAACTCCTTGAGATCTGCGCTATAGCCGAATTACGGCTACAGCGTGGATCTGCTTTGCTAGGGGGGGTGTCAATAGACGTCCTCCCCTTTGCAAGCTGGCCACGCCCCCCCCCCCCCTGAAGGGAGCGCGCGGCGCACGCTGTGATCACCTGAGTCAATGAGACTCAGGTGATCACAGATCGGAGTAAGGGGCTGATCCTGACCCCCTTACCACGTGATCAGCTGTCAGCCAATGACAGCTGATCATGTGATTTCCACTAAAGAGAGGTAATTGGATTTTTTTTCCCTCTCACACTGTTAGCGTGAGAAGAAAAAAAAGCTGATCACCGGCTTCTGTTGAAGGGACATCGGTCCCGAGCAGGGAGAAGCGAAGCCGCCTCATATGTGGCTGCCAGTGCCCATGAATCAGTGCCCACCAATCAGTGCCCACAGTGCCCACCAATCAGTGCCCACCAATCAATGCCCACCAGTACATCAGTGCCACCCATCAATGCCCACGAGTGCCACCTATTAGGGATGAGCCAAACACCCCCCGGTTCGGTTCGAACCAGAACCCGCGAACGGACCGAAAGTTCGCACGAACGTTAGAACCCCATTGACGTCTATGGGACTCGAACGTTCGAAATCAAAAGTGCTCATTTTAAAGGCTAATTTGCATGGTATTGTCCTAAAAAGGGTTTGGGGACCCGGGTCCTACCCCAGGGGACATGTATCAATGCAAAAAAAACTTTTAAAAACTTCCGTTTTTTCGGGAGCAGTGATTTTAATGATGCTTAAAGTAAAAAAAAAAAAAGTGAAATATTCCTTTAAATATCGTACCTGGGGGGTGTCTATAGTATGCCTGTAAAGTGACGCGTGTTTCCCGTGTTTAGAACAGTCCCTGCACCAAATGTCATTTTTAAAGGAAAAAATCTCATTTAAAACTGCTTGCGGGTTTAATGTAATGTCGGGTCATGGCAATATGGATGAAAATCAGTGAGATAAACGGCATGGGTACCCCCCAGTCCATTACCAGGCCCTTTGGGTCTTGTATGGATATTAAGGGGAACCCCGCACCCAAATTAAAATAAGGAAAGGTGTGGGGCCACCAGGCCCTATATACTCTGAACAGCAGTATACAGGCGGTGCAAACAAGACAGGGACTGTAGGTTTGTTGTTAAGTAGAATCTGTTTGTAATTTTGAACATTTTAAACGTGTTTAGCTCCAGCCAAAAAATCTTTTCTAAGCTTTTTGGAAAACATAGGGAAGGGTTATCACCCCTGTGACATTTGTTTTGCTGTCTTTCCTCCTCTTCAGAAGATTTCACCTCACTTTTTTGTCCCAATGAAAAATGTTTTTTGAAAATTTGGGTTTTTTTGTGGAACAAGGATTGGAAAGCATCAGTGGAAAGGAGAAATTGTTTTCCCATATTAACTCTTACAGGAGAGAATTTCCCTTCCTAGGGGTAGATTTCATCTCACTTCCTGTTGTCTCCTTCCGTTTGCAAGTAGGAGTCGTTTGTAAGTTAGATGTTTGAAAGTAGGGTCCTGCCCTATATACTCAGCAGAAATTTGGGCCTTAGGTGTTGCTGTGGCCACAACACTGTAAGCCCTCACAGGGCCCTGCTGTGAAATATTAGATCAAGAATTGTAATTACATGCCCCTGTTGAACAGGAGCTGAAAAATTAGGCCTTAGGCACTGGTGCTGGTGCCACAACACTGCAACCCCTCACAGACACTCTAGTTGGAACGCAGGAACGAGCCCTGCTGCAAAGTATTGCTTCAAAAATTGTAATTACACGCCCCTGTTAGACAGGGGCAGAAAAATTGGGCCTTAGGCACTGGTGCTGGTGCCACAACACTGCAACCCCTCACAGACACTCTAGTTGGAATGCAGGAACGAGCCCTGCTGCAAAGTATTACATCAAAAATTGTAATTACACGCCCCTGTTAAACAGGGGCTGAAAAATTGTGCCTTAGGCACTGGTGGTGGCACCCAGAACCAAAAATGTTCTTACAAGCTATCAGCGTGATGATTGAGGAGGAAGAGGATAATTACTCAGGGATGGTCACTCAGCATCAGCATAGGCAGTCTTTGAAGGGATCTGAGATTTCAAAAAAAATTATTCGGTTACATCAGCATCAGGTGCTTGGTAGCTGGTGGTGATCCAAGACTAATTCATTTTTATGAAGGTCAGCCGATCGACCGAGTCGGTGGACAGACGCACCCTGTGATCGGTTACCACGCCTCCAGCAGCACTGAATGTGCGTTCCGAAAGAACGCTGGATGCAGGACAGGCCAGTAGCTCAATTGCATACTGTGCAAGCTCTGGCCAGTGATCCATCCTCAAGACCCAGTAACCCAGAGGATTTTCGGTGGGAAAGGTGTCCAAGTCTGATCTTGCCCCTAGGTATTCCTGCACCATGTAAAACAGACGCTGGCGATGGTTGCTGGAACCGATCATACCTTGGGGCTGCGGACCAAAAAATTGTCTGAACGCATCGGTCAGACGGCCACCTTCTCCACCGCTCCTTCTTTGACTGACCGAAGCCTCAGCAACACGTTGTCCAGAAACAGGAGTTTGTAACCTCCCAGTCTCTGGGAACGCGTTGCACAGACCTTTCTGCAAGGCCTCCCGAAGATGTTTCATCCTCTGCTCCCTCTGCGATGGCAAGATAAGGTCCGCAACCTTACCCTTGTAACGTGGATCAAGGAGGGTTGCCAGCCAGTATTGGTCCTTCTCCTTGATACCACGAATACGAGGATCCTTACGCAGGCTTTGCAGGATCAGGGAGGCCGTGCAGCGTAGGTTTGCTGAGGCATTCGGTCCGGAGTCCTCTGGGTCACTAAGGAAAACAACGTCCGCAGCCACCTCCTCCCAGCCACGTACAAGTCCATGTGTTCCTTGGGACTGATCCCTTAAAGACTGCTGCTGATGCTGAGTGCCAGGCTCCACCTCCATACTGACACAATCTTCCTCCTCCTCCTCCTCCTCCTCGTCCTCTTCCTGTGTGATCGGCGGGCACGCAGGAACACTGTCTGGATAAAGGGGGCCTTGAGAGCTAAGGAAGTCCTCCTCTTCCTGCCTCTGTTCTGCCTCAAGTGCCCTGTCCATTATTCCACGCAGCGTGTGCTCCAACAGGTGGACAAGGGGGACAGTGTCACTGATGCATGCACTGTCAGTGCTCACCATCCTCGTGGCCTCCTCGAATGGTGACAGGACAGTGCATGCATCCCTGATCATGGCCCACTGGCGTGGGGAAAAAAAACCAAGCTCCCCTGACCCTGTCCTGGTGCCATAGTCGCACAGGTACTCATTGATGGCCCTCTGCTGCGTGTGCAGCCGCTGCAGCATGGCCAACGTTGAGTTCCACCTGGTGGGCATGTCACAGATTAGGCGGTTCTTGGGCAGGTTAAACTCCTTTTGGAGGTCCGTCAGCCGAGCACTGGCATTATATGACCGGCGGAAATGCACACAGACTTTCCTGGCCTGCCTCAGGACATACTGTAAGCCCGGGTACCTGCCCAAGAACCGCTGCACCACCAAGTTAAGGACGTGAGCCAAACAGGGCACATGGGTCATTTGTCCCTGTCGGAGGGCAGAGAGGAGGTTGGTGCCATTGTCGCAAACCACCATTCCTGCCTTAAGTTGGCGTGGCGTCAACCACCTCTGAACCTGCCCCTGCAGAGCTGACAGAACCTCTGCCCCAGTGTGGCTCCTGTCCCCCAAGCACACCAGCTCAAGCACCGCATGGCATCTTTTGGCCTGCGTACTTGCGTAGCCCCTTGAACGCCTACGGAGCACCGCTGGTTCCGAGGAAGAGGCCATGGAGGAAGAAGAAGAGGAGGGGGTGGAGGAGAGAGGTGTGTCACAATCAGCATTTTGGAGGCGTGGTGGCGGAACAACCTCCAACACTACTGCACCTTGTCCTGCATCCTTCCCAGCTGCCAGCAGAGTCACCCAATGCGCCGTGAAACTTAGGTAACGTCCCTGTCCATGCCTGCTGGACCATGAGTCAGCGGTAATATGCACCTTACCGCTGACCGCCCTGTCCAGCGAGGCATGGACATTGCCTTCCACATGCCGGTAGAGAGCCGGAATCGCCTTCCGTGAGAAAAAGTGGCGTTTGGGTACCTGCCACTGAGGAACCGCACATTCCACAAACTCACGGAAGGGGGCAGAGTCTACCAACTGAAAAGGCAGCAGTTGAAGTGCTAGCAATTTTGCCAAGCTAGCATTCAACCGCTGGGCATGTGGATGGCTGGGAGCAAACTTCTTTCGGCGGTGCAGCAGCTGGGGCAGGGAAATTTGCCTGGTACAATCTGACGTCGGTGTACCAAAAGCAGATTGCCCACAAGTACTTGGCTGTGACACACCTAATTCTACACCTTCATTCCTCTCAGTGCAGGTCTCAGAGAGGACTGAAGGTCTAGTGGGGTTGGAAATCTCAGCTGATGAGGAGCAAGGAGAGATCCTCTTTGTTCTTTGGTGTGGGTCTTTTAGATACGCTTGCCAACGAACTGCATGGCAGGTCAACATATGTCTGGTCAAGCATGTGGTACCCAAGCGGGAGATGTTTTGGCCACGCGAGATACGCTTGAGACATATGTTGCAAATAGCAGCGGTGCGATCTGATGCACTCGTCTCAAAAAAGGCCCACACCAAAGAACTTTTTGAATAACGCGCAGAGACTGCAGCGCCCTGCACATGTGGAGCTTTGGGGTGTGATGCAGTCAATGTGCTGCCCTTAGGCTGGCCCCTGGAGGGCATCCTGCCTCGTTGGTGATGTGCCGCCTCCTCCTCCTCCTCCTCCTCCTCCTCTCTCCTATCAGGCACCCACGTTGAGTCAGTGACCTCATCATCCCCTCCCTCCTCATCACTGGAGCAAACCTGGCAGTATGCTGCAGCAGGGGGAGCATGACTGCCAGATTGCTGTCCTTCTTGGGCACCCCCTCTGTCTGTGCTCATGTTACTGCCTTCATCGAGCTCAGTATCATCATCAGAGCCTTCCAAACGCTGGGCATCCTCCTGGAGCATGTACCCAACACTGTGGTCAAACAGTTCGAGGGAATCCTCATGAGGACATGGTGGGGCTAGGGAAGGAGTCACTGATGACATTGAGCTGAGGGAAGAGGCCGCTGCTTTGCCAGACAAAGCACCCTGGGCATGGGTGAGAGAGGATGAGGAGGATAAGGACGGCTTGGTCATCCACTCGACCAAGTCTTCCGCATGTTGCGGCTCAACACGGCCAGCTGCCAAAAAAAAGGCCAAGCGTGTCCCATGGCCACGTGCTGATGAGGATGCACCGTCTCCACGACCAGCACTAGACACAGAGCCTGCTTGCCCTCTCTTATTGGCTTGTGACTGTCTGCCTCTCCTTCTTGGCCTTCCAGACATACTAATGGCCTGTAGCTGCACTAAGCTGGGATAGAACACCAGTAATTTTCTTCAGGTAGCTTTATATACTGTAACCAGACAAGCCTGCCTGTCAGTAGGAAGATAACAGGAACGGATCTAGCTGAACACTGTGAGCAGGACGCACTGCACTAAATGTAAATAGTCTAGAAGATAACAGGAACGGATCTAGCTGAACACTGTGAGCAGGACGCACTGCACTAAATGTAAATAGTCTAGAAGATAACAGGAACGGATCTAGCTGAACACTGTGAGCAGGACGCACTGCACTAAATGTAAATAGTCTAGAAGATAACAGGAACGGATCTAGCTGAACACTGTGAGCAGGACGCACTGCACTAAATGTAAATAGCAGGAACGGATCTAGCTGAACACTGTGAGCAGGACGCACTGCACTAAATGTAAATAGCAGGAACGGATCTAGCTGAACACTGTGAGCAGGACGCACTGCACTAAATGTAAATAACAGGAACGGATCTAGCTGAACACTGTGAGCAGGACGCACTGCACTAAATGTAAATAGTCTAGAAGATAACAGGAACGGATCTAGCTGAACACTGTGAGCAGGACGCACTGCACTAAATGTAAATAGCAGGAACGGATCTAGCTGAACACTGTGAGCAGGACGCACTGCACTAAATGTAAATAGCAGGAACGGATCTAGCTGAACACTGTGAGCAGGACGCACTGCACTAAATGTAAATAGGAGGAACGGATCTAGCTGAACACTGTGAGCAGGACGCACTGCACTAAATGTAAATAGCAGGAACGGATTTAGCTGAACACTGTGAGCAGGACGCACTGCACTAAATGTAAATAGCAGGAACGGATCTAGCTGAACACTGTGAGCAGGACGCACTGCACTAAATGTAAATAGTCTAGAAGATAACAGGAACGGATCTAGCTGAACACTGTGAGCAGGACGCACTGCACTAAATGTAAATAGTCTAGATAGAAGATAACAGGAACGGATCTAGCTAAACTGAATACAGTGTATATATATATATATATGCAACACCTGGGATGCATATATATACACAATACACTGTAAGTGCAGCTAACTGACTGACTGTTCTGCCTAATCTATCTAACTCAAATCAAATGACACTGTCTCTCTCTCTCTCTATCTCTCAGCACACCGGAACACACACTACACAGGGCCGCCGTGCAGGCGGCCTTATATAGTGTGGGGCGTGTACTAAATCCCCATAGCCATAATTGGCCAAAGCCACCCTGGCTTTGGCCAATTACAGCTCTCTCTACTGACGGCGCTGTGATTGGCCAAGCATGCGGGTCATAGTGCATGCTTGGCCAATCATCAGCCAGCAATGCACTGCGATGCCGCAGTGAATTATGGGCCGTGACGCGCCACACGAATTTGGCGCGAACGGCCCATATCGTTCGCAATTCGACGGACGGTCGAACAGCCGATGTTCGAGTCGAACATGGGTTCGACTCGAACACGAAGCTCATCCCTACCACCTATCAATGCCCACCAGTGGTGCCAATCAGTGATTCATCAGTGCCACCTAGCAGTGCTGCCTATTAGTGTCACCTACCAGTGCAGATCAGTGCCCATCAGTGCCAGCTATCAGTGCCACCTATTAGTGCCCTTCAGTGCCACCTATCAATGCCCATCGGTGCCGCCCATCAGTGCTACCCATCAGTGCCCACCAGTGCCACCTCATCAGTGCCCCCCCAGTGCCACCTATTAGTGCCCATCAGTGCCGCTTTATCAGTGCCCATCAGTGCCGCCTTATCAGCGCCCATTAGTGCAGCCTATCAGTGCCCATCAGTGTTGCCTTATCAGTGCCCATCAGCGCAGCCTCATCAGTGTACATCAATGAAGGAAAAAAATTACCTGTTTGCAAAATTTATTAACAAAATATAAAACAGTTTTGTATTTTTTTGAAAGAAAATCCTGTTATTTTAATTTTTTTAACACAAAATAAAAAACCCAGAGGTGATCAAATACCACCAAAAGAAAGCTCTATTTGTGGGAAAAAAATGATAAAAATGTCATTTGGGTACAGTGTTGTATGACCGCGCAATTGTCATTCAAAGTGCGACAGATCTGAAAGCTGAACATTTTTAATTTTATTCCTATCACCAATTATTCTTTTTTTAACCACTTCAAAACCAGCCTCGTTTTGGATTTTAGGTGTTTAAGAGTTTAAAACAGGTTTTTTTGCTAGAAAATTACTTAGAACCCCCAAACATTATATATTGTTTTTTTTCTAACACCCTAGAGAATAAAATGGCGGTCATTGCAATACTTTTTTTTGCACCGTATTTGCGCAGCGGTCTTCTAAGCGCACTTTTTTTGGAAAAAATTCACTTTTTTGAAAAAAAAAATAAGACAACAGTAAAGTTAGCCCAATTTTTTTTTATATTGTGAAATATAATGTTACGCCAAGTAAATTGATACCCATCATGTCACGCTTTAAAATTGCGCCCGCTCGTGGAATGGCGTCAAACTTTTACCCTTAAAAATCTCCATAGGCGACGTTTAAAAAATTCTACAGATTGCATGTTTTGCGTTACAGAGGAGGTCTAGGGCTAGAATTATTGCTCTCACTCTACCGGTCGCGGCGATACCTCACATGTGTGGTTTGACCACCGTTTTCATATGCGGGCGCTACTCACGTATGCGTTCGCTTCTGCGCGCGAGCTCGTCGGGACAGGGCGCTTTAAAAAATTTTTTTTTTTTTTTTAATTATTTATTTTACTTTATTTTATTTATTTTTTCACTGTTTTTTAAAAAAAAAAAATTTGGATCACTTTTATTCCTATTACAAGGAATGTAAACATCCCTTGTAATAGAAAAAAGCATGACAGGTCCTCTTAAATATGAGATCTGGGGTCAAAAAGTCCTCAGATCTCATATTTAGACTATAATGCAAAAAAAAAAAAAAAAAAAAAAAAAAAGTCGTTTAAAAAATGACACAAAATAAATTGTGCCTTTAAGAGAAGTGGGCGGAGCCGTCGTAATGACGTCGCTCCGGCCGTCACATGGTATAGAGACGGGTGGGGGCCATCTTGGCCTCACTCGTCTCAGTACCGAGGAAGTGAAAGGACCCGATCGCCTCCGCCGTTACCGACGGCTCCGGTAAGCGGCGGAGGGTGCGGGAGAGCGGCGGGAGGGGGGGTGGCACCTCTCCCGCCGCCGATAACGGTGATCTCGCGGCGAACCCGCCGCATAGACCACCATTATCGTGTGTAGAATCGCCGGCCCTAAAGATGGATACCTCGGTTGTGGCAGCAGCTGCTGCCGTTACCGAGATATCCATCTTTAAAACACAGGACGTCAATATACAGTGGGCGGTCGGGAAGCGGTTAATCACTTGTTTAGCGCAGGAATTCACGGTGTCATACACTATTTACCTACAGTGTATATTACAGTGTAAATTATTTAGTCTAGGAAAGTTACAGAGTCCACATTCTATGAGATATACAGGTGAAAGCCAGTAAATTAGAATATTTTGAAAAACTTGATTTATTTCAGTAATTGCATTCAAAAGGTGTAACTTGTACATTATATTTATTCATTGCACACAGACTGATGCATTCAAATGTTTATTTCATTTAATTTTGATGATTTGAAGTGGCAACAAATGAAAATCCAAAATTCCGTGTGTCACAAAATTAGAATATTGTGTAAGGGTTAAATTTTGAAGACACCTGGTGCCACAAACTAATCAGCTGATTAACTCAAAACACCTGCAAAGGGCTTTAAATGGTCTCTCAGTCCAGTTCTGAAGCCTACACAAACATGGGGAAGACTTCAGATTTGACAGCTGTCCAAAAGGTGACCATCGACACATTGCACAAGGAGGGAAAGACACAAAAGGTTATTGCTGAAGAGGCTGGCTGTTCTCAGAGCTCTGTGTCCAAACACATTAATAGAGAGGCAAAGGGAAGGAAAAACTGTGGTCAGAAAAAGTGTACAAGCGATAGGGATCACCGCGCCCTAGTCAAGATTGTGAAAAAAACCCCCTTCAAAAATGTGGGGGAGATTCACAAGGAGTGGACAGCTGCTGGAGTCAGTGCTTCAAGATCCACCACCAAGAGACGCTTGAAAGACATGGGTTTCAACTGCCGCATACCTCGTGTCAAGCCACTGTTGACCAAGAAACAGCGCGAAAAGCGTCTCACCTGGGCTAAGGAAAAAAAGAGCTGGACTGCTGCTGAGTGGTCCAAAGTCATGTTTTCTGACGAAAGCAAATTTTGCATTTCCTTTGGAAATCGAGTTCCCAGAGTCTGGAGGAAGACAGGAGAGGCACAGGATCCACGTTGCCTGAAGTCTAGTGTAAAGTTTTCACCATCAGTGATGGTTTGGGGTGCCATGTCATCTGCTGGTGTCGGTCCACTCTGTTTCCTGAGATCCAGGGTCAACGCAGCCGTCTACCAGCAAGTTTTAGAGCACTTCATGCTTCCTGCTGCTGACCTGCTCTATGGAGATGGAGATTTCAGGTTCCAACAGGACTTGGCGCCTGCACACAGCGCAAAATCTACCCGTGCCTGGTTTACGGACCATGGTATTTCTGTTCTAAATTGGCCAGCCAACTCCCCTGACCTTAGCCCCATAGAAAATCTGTGGGGTATTGTGAAAAGGAAGATGCAGAATGCCAGACCCAACAACGCAGAAGAGTTGAAGGCCACTATCAGAGCAACCTGGGCTCTCATAACACCTGAGCAGTGCCAGAAACTCATCGACTCCATGCCACGCCGCATTAATGCAGTAATTGAGGCAAAAGGAGCTCCAACCAAGTATTGAGTATTGTACATGCTCATATTTTTCATTTTCATACTTTTCAGTTGGCCAACATTTCTAAAAAATCCCTTTTTTGTATTAGCCTTAAGTAATATTCTAATTTTGTGACACACGGAATTTTGGATTTTCATTTGTTGCCACTTCAAATCATCAAAATTAAATGAAATAAACATTTGAATGCATCAGTCTGTGTGCAATGAATAAATATAATGTACAAGTTACACCTTTTGAATGCAATTACTGAAATAAATCAAGTTTTTCAAAATATTCTAATTTACTGGCTTTTACCTGTATAATTAAAAATTGATCAATCCTGATGTACTGACGGCCGATCTCTAAAAAAAAAAAAAAAAATGTACAAAACATGTATGAAAAAAAAAAAAAAATGGACAGACTCGATAGACTACTAGGTCTTTTTTTCTGCCATCACTTTTCTATGTTTCTATCTCATTCCTTGAGACCCGAAAATGTTAGGACAGTGCAAATGCCCCCCAAATTACCCCTTTTTTGGAAAATAGACAGTCCAAGGTATTTAGTAAGAGGCATGGCCTTGAAGTTGTAAATTTTTGTCACAATTATTTGGAAAATGAAGAAATAATGTTTTTTTTTTTTTTACATCCTGTCACCAGTGCAGTACAGCGTCATCATATAACTTTTGTGGAGGTGATCGGGGACACTGACTGGTGACAGTATGTAAAAAAAAAAAAAAATAGTAATAATATATTATTTTTTCATAGTTTTTTCATTATTTTTTTATATTTTTTTATAACACACTGTGACCAAAGCAATACAATGTTACCATAGTAACACTGTACTACTCTGGGGAAGTGATCAGGATTTTTTTTTTTACATACTGTCACCAGTGCAGTACAGCGTCATCATATAATTTTTGTGGAGGTGATCGGGGACACTGACTGGTGACAGTATGTTAAAAGAAAAAAAAATAATAATAATTTCAATTTCTGTGACCAGAGCAATACAGTGTTACCATAGTAACACTGTACTACTCTGGTGAAGTGATCAGGATTTTTTATTTTTAATTTTTTTTACACATTATGATTGCTTATACCATGAATTTCATGAATTTCATCGGTATCAGCAACCATTTTTACTGAATGAAACTCGTTCATTCAGTGTCTTTTGCTGTGATTATCTGTGATTGGTCAAAGCTAATCACGTGGTACAGATTGGGTTGTTATTGGCCTGTCTGTACCATGTGATCACTGTGACCAAATCACAGCTAGCAACACGATTGTATACAAAGGAAGCCATCCATTGTTTACAATTGTCATGTGATCTGCGGTGATTGGTCACAGCGATCACATGACACTGGAAGGGGGCCGGTGCAATGATCAGTCATCGGCTCGGTCCAGTGACAAAATCACGCCACTGCGTGTCCCCACAGCGAGAGATGCATTCTGGGACATTATCATATGACGTCGTCCTGGGACAGCAGTGCTGGGAGGTTTTAAATTACCAGCATATGAAATTCCCCTTCTGGCCACTTTTTCATTTGAACAACACACAGACATCAAAGGTTCCTCAAGATATTACATCTCCCATGTAATTTGGGAGTCCTATGGACCCCATGGAGCTGCACTCCTTTGGCATGTGAGTATACATCTAGGATTCATGGCTTTTTGCTTTTCCTACATGCATATCTCCCTTCCTTAATGCACATTGCACTTTACTCATTTGGACCCTTTTTCTTTTTTTCCTTCCCTCTTTTTCTCTTTTTTTCCTATTTAGACGTTGGTGCTTAACCGCCCCTGAAGAGTGTTTGATACATGAAACGCGTCGGGCATATCACATGCACCACATCATCGTTCATTCCTCATTAGGTCCATACATCTACAGGCATTTACACACCGTGCTGTGATCTTGTGCATTTTAATGGATGTTTCATCTCTCAAGTAGTTGTGCCCTGCATTATTTGGGAATTTTGCCACCATGTGTTTACCATGTATTTATGAGGATGCATATGTATTTTATGTAATTGTTTATACTTACTTGGACCATTATTGTGCCGCCAGGCTATTGTCAATCGATAAATGGTTTGTTACATGGTGATTTATCCCTTGGCCTTTTTTGCTCACCTCATTCAAAGTCCCACTTCTTCCTGTTTCTGTATGCATAGGGATGGAGACGTATGTCTCATTTAAAGTCCCAACTTTTCGCTCCTCAAACGTAATTTGGGAGTCCTTTGGAGGAGTTTATGTGCCTTTATTTTTATTTTTTTAAAAGCCAGCAGAGAAATGTCATTTGCCAGCAATTTTAAACACTTTTTTTCTTTTGTTAATGTCAGCGCTACTGCAGCACTTTCTGTACATGACAGAGATGGGCTCCTTCAGAGGCAGGATTAGGACCCCCCCCCGGAATGTTATTTAAAGGAATTGGGCATTTTTAATGTTTAACTTTAAGCATTTAAAAAAATTCCCTGCTCTTGGCCGAATGGAATTGGTACGTGTTAACATCCTTTGCCTATTAGGCCAGAAAAAAAAAAGGGGCATTTTTGGATTTGACAGATTCGGACTCCCATTGTTGATTTCAGTGGACTTTGGGATTTGGCATCTGAACTTCTTTGAAGTTTTCTGGAACCTGATCATACTGAACAAAAGAAACAAAGGAGGAGAATGGGAGGCAGAGAGTGGGAACACTGGTGTAAAATGGGGATAAAGTGCAGAGGAGGAGAGCGGGGAGCAGAAAGTGGTTGGGGAGGAGGAGAATGGGAAGCAGAGAGTAGGAACACTGGTGTAAAGTGGGGATAAAGTGCAGAGGAGAAGAGTGGGGAGCAGAAAGTGGGAACACTGGTGTAGAATGGAGATCAGGTGGAGAGCAGGAACAGAGGAGGAGAATGGACAGCAGAGAGTGGGAACACTGGTGTAGAATGGAGATCAGGTGGAGAGCAGGAACAGAGGAGGAGAATGGACAGCAGAGAGTGGGAACACTGGTGTAGAATGGGGATAAAGTGCAAAGGAGGAGAGTGGGGAGCAGAAAGTGGAAACACTGGTGCAGAATGGAGATCAGGTGGAGAGCAGGAAAAGAGGAGAAGAGTGGGGAGCAGAAAGTGGGAACACTGGTGTAGAATGGAGATCAGGTGGAGAGCAGGAACAGAGGAGAAGAGTGGGGAGCAGAAAGTGGGAACACGGGTGTAGAATGGAGATCAGGTGGAGAGCAGGAAAAGAGGAGAAGAGTAGACAGCAGAGAGTGGGAACATGGGTGTAGAATGGAGATCAGGTGGAGAGCAGGAAAAGAGGAGAAGAGTGGGGAGCAGAAAGTGGGAACACTGGTGTAGAATGGAGATCAGGTGGAGAGCAGGAAAAGAGGAGAAGAGTGGGGAGCAGAAAGTGGGAACACGGGTGTAGAATGGAGATCAGGTGGAGAGTAGGAAAAGAGGAGAAGAGTGGGGAGCAGAAAGTGGGAACACGGGTGTAGAATGGAGATCAGGTGGAGAGCAGGAAAAGAAGAGGAGAGTAGACAGCACAGAGTGGGAACATGGGTGTAGAATGGAGATCAGGTGGAGAGCAGGAAAAGAGGAGAAGAGTGGGGAGCAGAAAGTGGGAACACTGGTGTAGAATGGAGATCAGGTGGAGAGCAGGAACAGAGGAGGAGAGTGGACAGCAGAGAGGGGGAACATGGGTGTAGAATGGAGATCAGGTGGAGAGCAGGAACAGAGGAGGAGAGTGGACAGCAGAGAGTGGGAACACTGGTGTAGAATGGGGATAAAGTGCAAAGGAGGAGAGTGGGGAGCAGAAAGTGGAAACACTGGTGCAGAATGGAGATCAGGTGGAGAGCAGGAAAAGAGGAGAAGAGTGGGGAGCAGAAAGTGGGAACACTGGTGTAGAATGGAGATCAGGTGGAGAGCAGGAACAGAGGAGAAGAGTGGGGAGCAGAAAGTGGGAACACGGGTGTAGAATGGAGATCAGGTGGAGAGCAGGAAAAGAGGAGAAGAGTAGACAGCAGAGAGTGGGAACATGGGTGTAGAATGGAGATCAGGTGGAGAGCAGGAAAAGAGGAGAAGAGTGGGGAGCAGAAAGTGGGAACATGGGTGTAGAATGGAGATCAGGTGGAGAGCAGGAACAGAGGAGGAGAGTGGACAGCAGAGAGTGGGAACATGGGTGTAGAATGGAGATCAGGTGGAGAGCAGGAAAAGAGGAGAAGAGTGGGGAGCAGAAAGTGGGAACACTGGTGTAGAATGGAGATCAGGTGGAGAGCAGGAACAGAGGAGGAGAGTGGACAGCAGAGAGTGGGAACATGGGTGCAGAATGGAGATCAGGTGGAGAGCAGGAAAAGAGGAGAAGAGTGGGGAGCAGAAAGTGGGAACACTGGTGTAGAATGGAGATCAGGTGGAGAGCAGGAACAGAGGAGAAGAGTGGGGAGCAGAAAGTGGGAACACGGGTGTAGAATGGAGATCAGGTGGAGAGCAGGAAAAGAGGAGAAGAGTAGACAGCAGAGAGTGGGAACATGGGTGTAGAATGGAGATCAGGTGGAGAGCAGGAAAAGAGGAGAAGAGTGGGGAGCAGAAAGTGGGAACACTGGTGTAGAATGGAGATCAGGTGGAGAGCAGGAACAGAGGAGGAGAGTGGACAGCAGAGAGTGGGAACATGGGTGTAGAATGGAGATCAGGTGGAGAGCAGGAAAAGAGGAGGAGAGTAGACAGCAGAGAGGGGGAACACGGGTGTACAATGGAGATCGGGTGCAGAGGAGTAGAGTGGACAGCAGAGAGTGGGAACATGGGTGTAGAATGGAGATCAGGTGCAGAGGAGGAGAGCAGGGAGTGGAAAGTTGGTTCAGAGGAGAAGAATGGGAGGCAGAGAGTGGGAACACTGGTGTAGAATGGAGAGCAGGAACAGAGGAGGAAAGTGGGGAGGGGAAAGTGGGTGCAGAGGAGGAAAATGGGAAGCAGAGAGTGGGAACACTGGTGTAGAATGGAGATTAGGTCGATAGCAGGAACAGAGGAGGAGAGTGGACAGCAGAGAGGAGGAACACTAGTGCTGAATGAAGCTAAAGTGCAGAGGAGGAAAGTGGGGAGCAGAAAGTGGGAGCAGAGGAGGAGAATGGGAAGCAGAGAGGGGTAACACGGATGTAGAATGGAGATTGGGTGGAGAGCAGGAACAGAGGAGGAGAGTGGACAGCAGAGAGGGGGAACTTGGGTGTACAATGGAGATTGGGTGCAGAGGAGGAGAGGGAGGAGCAGAAAGTGGGTGCAGAGGAGGAGAATAGGGAGTGGAGAGCAGGAACAGAGGAGGAGAATAGGGAGTGGAGAGCAGGATCAGAGGAGGAGAATAGGGAGTGGAGAGCAGGAACAGAGGAGGAGAATAGGGAGTGGAGAGCAGGAACAGAGGAGGAGAATAGGGAGTGGAGAGCAGGAACAGAGGAGGAGAATAGGGAGTGGAGAGCAGGAACAGAGGAGGAGAATAGGGAGTGGAGAGCAGGAACAGAGGAGGAGAGTGTACAGCAGAGAGTGGTAACACTGGTGTAGAATGAAGATCAGGTGCAGAGGAGGAGAGTGGGAGCGGAAAGTTGGTTCAGAGGAGGAGAAGGGGAAGCAGAGAGTGGGAACACTGGTGTAGAATGGAGATCAGGTTCAGAGGAGGAGAGTGAGGAGCAGAAAGTGGATGCAGAGGAGGAGAATAGGGAGTGGAGAGCAGGAACAGAGGAGGACAGCAGAGAGTGGGAAAAGTGGTGTAGAGTGTAGATCAGGTGCAGAGGAGAGTTAGGGGCTGAGAGTGGATGGAGGGGAGGAGAATGAGGAGTGGAGGGCAGGAACAGAGGAGGTGAGTGTGGACTAGAGAGTGCAAACAATGGTGCAGAGTGGTGATCAGGTGCAATGGTGGGGATTGAGGCGCATGGAGTGGTTGCAGAGGAGGAGAATAGGGAGTAGAGAGCAGGAACAATGGAGGAGAGTGGAAACAGAGAGTGGGTGCATAGGAGGAATGGGGAGTGGAGATCAGGGACAGAAGAGAACAGTGAGGAGCAAAGAGTGGTCACAGATGAGGAAAATGGGGAGTAGAGAGTGGAAGAGAGTGGAAAGCAGAGAGTGGGTGCATAGGAGGAATGGGGAGTGGAGATCAGGGACAGAAGAGAACAGTGAGGAGCAGAGAGTGGTCACAGATGAGGAAAATGGGGAGTAGAGAGTGGAAGAGAGTGGAAAGCAGAGAGTGGGGACAGTGGTGTAGAGTGAAAGTCAGGTGCAAAGGAAAGTGATGGGCAGAGAGTGGATGCAGAGGAGGAGAATGGGGAGTGGAGGGCAGGAACAGAGGAATTGAGTGTAAAGCAGACAGTGGGAACAGTGGTGGAGGCTGGAGATCAGGAAAAGAGTGAAGAGCATGGAGTGAGTGCAGAGGAGGAGAATGGGGAATGGAGAGCAGGAACAGAGGAGGAGAATGGGAAGCATAGAGTGGGAACATTGGTGTAGATTAGAGATCAGGAAGAGAGTGAGGAGCAAGGAGTGAGTGCAGAGGAGAAAAATGAGGAGTGCAACGTAGGAACAGAGTAGGAGAGTAGAAAGCAGAAGGTAAAGCAAATTTTCACACAGGGTTTTTGCAACTGGCAGAAAGCTTTGACCTAAAATAGGGAGCAATACAGAGTTTACTTATATAGGGATTTAAATTAAGTAAAGACCTGAAGCAGGACAGATGAGGAGTTGCGGACAGTGTAGATCTGTGCAGTATGGTTTCATTGAATAAAGATGGGTGTTAGGTTATACATTTAGAACCGGGTTCACATGGTTCATGGTATAGCAGCCTCATATTCCTCAGAAGTTCGTTGTTGGGAGTACAGTAGCAGATCAGGAAAGTTTACTATGAGTAAAGAACACACAGCACTGTCATCTGATAATAGGTTTATGTTCAGCCGCACCTGAGAATTACTTAATGTTTTTGCCTTAGGCAAACTCTTCAGAAATAATAAACAATAGCAATTCAGTTAGAGAGTGTGAAGCAGAGAGTGGGAAAGAGATGAAGGGTGGAGATCAGGTGTGGAGGAGAAGAGTGGGGAGTGGAGAGCGGGTGCAGAGGAGATAAATGGGAACTGGAAAGCAGAAACAAAGAAAGAGAGGGGGGAACAAAGCAAAAGAGTGAAGAACAGGGGCAGAGGAAGAGAGTGGGGAGCAGAAAGTGGGAACAGAGATGTAGAAGAGCAGAGATCAGGTGCAGAGGAGGAAAGCTGGGAACAGGGATTGGGAGCAGAGGAATTGGAGAGCAGGTACAAAGGAGGAGAGAGGGAACAGAGGTGAAGGGTGGATATCAGGCAGAGGAGAAGAATGGAGATCAGGTGCAGAAGAGGAAAGTGGGGGGCCGAGGAATAGAGAGGAGATCGGCGGCTAAGGCAGAAAGTAGGGAACAGAGAGTGGGTGCAGAGGAGGAAAATGGGAGCTGGAGAACAGGAACAAAGGCGGAGCGCGGGAGCGGAGAATGGAAACTGTGTTGAAGGATGAATATCAGGCACAGGAGAGGAGAGCGGGAATAGAGGAAGAGAGTAAAGACTGACAGCAGAGAGTGGACACAGAGATGAAGAATGGATAGCCGGTGCAGAGGAGGGGAGTGTGGACAGAGGGAGAAGGGGAGATCAGGGGCAGAGGAAGAGAGTGGAGAGCAGAGAGTGGGAACAGAGATGAGAAATAATTTTCAGGTAAAGAGGAGAGTATGGGCAGAGGGAGAGAGAGAGGTCAGGAGCAAATAAAGAGAATGGGGATCAGAGAGTAGTAACTGAGGTGAAGAGTAGAGATAAGGTGCAGAGGAGGAAGGTGGGGAATAAATAATGGGTGCAAATGAAAATGGGAAATGGAGAGCAGGAGCAGAGGAGGATCATGTGGAGCAGAGTGGCGACTGAGATGAAGAGTGGAGATCAGGTGCCAGGGGGGAAAGTAGGGACAGAGCTAGAGGGTGCAGATCATCAGCAGAGGAGAAGATTGGGAAGCAGAGGAAGAGAGGGAGGTCAGGAGCAAATGAAGAGAGTGGGGATCAGAGAGTAGGAACGGAGGTGAAGACTGGAGATAAGGTGCAGAGGAGTGGGGAATAAAGAGTGGGTGCAAAGGAAAATGTGAAATGGAAAGCCGGAGCAAAGGAGGAGCATGCGGAGCAGAGAGTGTTAACAGAGATAAAGAGTGGAGATCAGGCACAGAGGAGGAAAGTAGGAACAGAGCTAGAGGGTGGAGATCATAGACAGAGGAGGAGAGTGGGGAGCAGAGATTGGGTACAGAGGAGGAAATCTGAGAACTAGAGAGCAGGGACAATGGAGGAGAGTGGGAACAGGAAAATAAAGTGAATTTTCACACAGAGTTTTTACAGCTGCTATCTAAAGACTGTCGGAGAGTTGTGGCCTAAAAGTGGAAGCAATAAAGGGCTTATAGCAGCTTCTATGTACAGGAACTGTAGGACATGATAGCAAAAAAGAACGACATGAACTTTAAGCTGGAAGCAAATGTGCTCTTCCAAATATGGGATTCAAATGAAATGGAGACCTGAAGTGGGACATATGAGGACAGGAGATAGTGTACATGTACTATATCGATAATTATTGAGTGAGGGTGGGTATTCGGTCCTACTTTTCATGGTAGAGCACCCTCATATTCTATAGAGGTCCATTGTTCAGGGTTTATCATAGACCAGGAAAGGAAACCTTGAATAGAGAACACACAACATTGTCATCTAATCACAGATCAATCATCAGCCACACTTGAGAACATGCAAGTTAACAGAGCAGCAGTGTTTATTGACTTAGAGCTTTGTCAAACAGCATAAATCCTCTACAATCACATCTTTCTCTGAAGCAGTTTTGTTTGGATCTGAAGGCCGTTGCGCCATTGTCTGGTAGCTCACCACAATTCTGTTTCTTTCTGAAGTTCAGGAAGCAGTTCTGGAACCAACTAAGCATCTCTTTTGGCTCATTAATGTTCACAGATTGGTCGTTCTTTCTAATCATTCCCCACAGTGACAAAACTTACAGCAAAAGAGACAGGAAGATACTTTTCTATCGGATGTGACAAAGGCTGGACAATAAAATGAATGACATGCACTCATGGACTCTCGGTGAGAGAAGACTATGCTGTCAGTTACCGTCCGCTGGATTGTGTTGGAAAATAAAACCTTGCACACAGTCACTGTGCACACCTTGCCTTGTGAAAGTAGAGTTACTTTCCACCAGGGCTGAAGATTTCCTAAAATTGCAGCCTGAGACTGCAATGGAATGTATTTCCTTACCTGCAAAAAATTCCACCAGTCGCAATGTTTGGCTACTGATTGTACAGTCTGGGGCCTGTTTTGTTGGGCTTAGACAAAATACTTGTACACTGTGTAGCACTGAGCTTGCTGAGTGTTGGCTTCATAGGTCTCTCCCTGGTTACCTGCAGCTGGTTGCCAGAGGGTTCCCACTTAGGTGCAGAGGGTTCTCACTTAGGTGCAGAGGGTTCCCACTTAGCTGCTGACGATTTCCCACTTGGTTGCAGAGGGTTTCCACTTAGGTGCAGAGGGTTCCCGCTTAGGTGCTGAGGGTTCCCACTTGGTTGCTGAGGGTTCCCACTTAGGTGTGGAGGGTTCCCACTTAGCTGCTGACGATTTCCCACTTGGTTGCTGAGGGTTTCCACTGTTGCTAGGGGGATTACAGTTTGGTTGCTAAGGATTGCCACACTACTGTATGTTGCTAGGGGTTCCCGCTGTTGCTGAAAGCACCTACTTGTTCCACCCCTTACTCCCGTTTGCTCATTACCCAAAGACCAGTTCAAGGTATTTGGGTTTTTTTGTATGTATTTGGAACTTGGATGGGAGAAGGGATGAGTGGGATACTCCAACAGGAACGATTCACAAAGGATGAGGAAAACTGTCACTTGGCCTCACCAGAATGATAGTAGAAGCAGTAATACTACTTTGACCATACAGCCACTTGTATGGAAGGGTTAAGTCTTCTTGCTTTCACTAGCAGCAGACTTGATGCAGTAAATTATCCTCAGGACACTCTCTAGCATCCCCTTTACTGACACCTGTCCACTGACCATTCTAGCTGAAGGGGGAAGCCCTCACCTGACAGGCCCCAAAGACACAGATCTGTAATTACAGTAGGCAGGTTCCCCCCAAAATCAGCACTAGACCCTTATCCCGGCATGAAGCCTGGAAGGTCAGGAAAGGGGGGGATGAGCGAGCGCCCCCTCCTGAACCATACCAGGCCACATGCCCTCAACATGGGGGGGTGGGTGCTTTGATGGGGCAAGGGCCTCATCCCCACAACCGTGGCTGGTGGTTGTGGGGGTCTGCGGGCGGGGGGCTTATCGGTATCTGGAAGCCCCCTTTAACAATTCCTATTATAAAAAAATAGTGTCCCTCCATGTAAATCCATCTCCAATCACACTGCCCACTGACCCGAAAAAAATAAATAAATAAAAACCACTCCTGCCTCCTGGGAGGCCTGCCGCTGAATACCTCCTCTGCGCTTTGACATTTCTTAACATAGGTAAGGGGTGGGGCCACCTGGCTATGTCAACCAGAGACACCGCCCCCTTCTGACGTCACATGGCCAGCATGCACCAGTCCGTGACGTCAGAATGGGGCAGAGCCACCGGGTGACATACCCAGGTGGTCCCGCCCCTTACCTATATAAGAAATGTCAAAGTGCAGAAGATACATTCGGCGGGAGGCCTCCCAGGAGGCAGAGCGTTTTTTGATTTTTTGGATTTTTTGGGTCGGCGGGCGGTGTGATTGACGATGGATTTACATCGAGGGACACTATTTTTTATTTTTCAATAGTAGGAATTGTCAAAAACTTGTCTCTTATTTTAATTACTTTTGACACTTTTTGGTGAATGGATTACTATGTATCCAATACTCATTCACATGGGAGGGGCTTCCAGATTCCCATAAGCCCACCGCTCGCAGACCCCCACAACCACTGGCCACGGTTGTGGGGATGAGGCCCATGTCCCCATCAACATGGGGACAAGGTGCTTAGGGGTGACGGGGCAGAGCCCCCCTGTCCCAAAGAAATAGAAGTAGATGCCCCCTAGTTGGAACTTTAAATGGACCACCAACTCCAGGGTTAAATAAAATTAATCTTTAATGTAATATATTAAAATGCAAATACAAAGGATCGCATATATGAAAGGATGCACAACATGTGCTGCATAAGACAAACCGATGTATTATGTGAAATCGCATACAATATAAATGCCCCCTGCCCCAAAGCACCCACCTTCCCATGTGGAGGGCAGGTGGCCTGGTATGGTTCAGGAGGTGGGGGCGTTTTTAATTTTTTATTGTTCAGCTGTCAGCAGGGAAACCAATCAACAGCTGATGACTCATTGGTTATTAAGGACGCCGCGGCCTGCTTCCCGAAAATGACTGCTCTGTGCATGGGATGAGGAGGAAGAAGAGGAAAATGCCTGCTCTGCGCATGGTAAGAGGAGGAAGAAGAGGAAAATGACTGCTCTGCGTATGGGAGGAGGAGGAAGAAAAGGAAAATGGCTGCTCTGTGCATGGAAGTAGGAGAAAGAAGAGGAAAATGACTGCTCTGTGCATGGGATGAGGAGGAAGAAGAGGAAAATGACTGCTCTGTGCAGGGCCATCTTTAATATTGATTGGACCCTGGGCAAAGGTTTTCTTGCCCCCCCCCCCCCCCCCATACAATTTCGCTTTCCACCTGCTCTGAGACATAAAATAAATAGCAGCTAGACTTAAAATCAGTTTACTGTATCAGATCAGGCAGCGATTGGTTGCCAGAGGTTACAGTGTATCATTACCGCTTACTGAATGGTTCCTAGAGGTTACAGCACACACATTACGGCTCACTGATTAGTTGCTAGAGGTTACAGCACATGGTTTCTGCTTGTTGATTGGTTGCTGGATATTACTGTACATCAATACTGCTCACCGATTGGTTTCTAGAGGTTAAAGCACATCATCTCCTCACTGCAGGGGGCATGATATACATATGAATGCTGCCTTTATTTACATATATATGATGCCGGATGCAGCTATTTACATATGAATTCTGCCGCTATTTACATATGATTGCCGTTTATTTACATGTAAACACAGGGTCTGCAGGTGAGTCATTTGTACAAAACAATAGGGCAGAGTTGGACAGCATTCGTAGCTACACTTCACACTGAGATATCAGGACACAGCACAGGACTAAAACTTCAAGGGGCAAAGGAATTTAAACTGGGATAGTTGGCAAGTATGAGGCAGATGCTTTGGGCCCCACAACAATGACAGGGCCCAGGGCAGCTGCCCCTTTTGCCCTTAAAGATGGCCCTGGCTCCGTGCATGGGATGAGGAGGAAGAGGAGGAAAATGAATGCTCTGTGCATGGAAGTAGGACGAAGAAGAGGAAAATCACTGCTCTGCACGTGGGAGGAGGAGGAAAAAGAGGAAGACTTTGTCAGCCACTCAACTACCTCCTGTGCATACTTTGGATGTATGCCACTTGCACTCTGAGATAGAAAAGGCAGACGTGCCTTGCCTCTTGATGGTGGGGCTGATCACCGCTTTGTCCTGCAGAACCTGCTCACCCACTACTACCTCTGGGTGCAGAACCTCTGCCTCTCCCATTAGGCCTCTCTGACACATTTAATTAAGGGACTCGCATACATTTAATGACAGCTATGGCAATAAGGTAAATAAATCTGTGTCGCTTCTGTGCGGATTAATTTGTCACACAAGTATGTGATGATATGCTGCAAACAAAGAGCAGCTTTTCTGGTGACAGCAACAAGAGTACCTTGCACACCCTACAATGAAAAAAAAAGGCCCTAGGATACAGCTAACTAAGTCAACGAAATCATTGTTCCAACACAACTACTTACCCTGTCATGCTAAATTGCAACATGCCCTTAATGATCTTATCTAAATTAATTTGTCAGGGAAAGAAATCTCGCTGTGCCATCGCAAAACTAATTAAGCACCAATCTGTTGGGGGAAACGGCCATGTAGACTTTTCTGACTAATACCTAGCTACAAAACTCACGCAACTTAGAGAATGGTTTCAACCCACTCCTAATACACGATGGGGAATTATAGAATCATCTTATATCCCGGGACACTCTTTATTCACCTGGTTAACTAGTGTACCCCAAAGAGCTCAAATGTCGTAATTTATATCCCTGACCATGTTTCTAGTCAAATAATTAATAATGTTAACTAGATGTTATTATTGATCAGTAATTTCTGATTTTACAAAGTGTTTTACATATCAATAGTGTCAGGTCACCTTGAGGCTAGGTGACAGATGCACTCTGTAGGAGTCAGAAGTGCACCGCTAGGTAGTGGACCCTAGGACTGACTGCTGCGGATTGAACCCTGGGAGGTTCAGGAAGCAGGTCTACTGGATCACTAACACAGATCCCACTGGGAGCTAGAGCATAGATTCCCCAGGGCGCGGAGTCTAAGAGCCAGCAGGTGTTCACCAGAGCCTTTAGT
Source organism: Lithobates septentrionalis (assembly GCA_037952835.1). Lineage (NCBI taxonomy): Eukaryota > Metazoa > Chordata > Amphibia > Anura > Ranidae > Lithobates > Lithobates septentrionalis. The sequence continues at coordinate 183,513 of JBBDGP010003556.1, read as the reverse complement.
GGTAAGGATGGACTGCGCCGCAGTCTGGCTCCAGGTCGCGGCCCCCAGGGTCTCACAGCTCACGGTAGATTACAGGAGAAGAGGAAGGAGGCAGCAGGCTGGAACAACAAGGAAAGTAAGGGACAAGCCAAGGTCGGGGCCACAAGCAGACAAGGACAACAGAGTACACGCCAAGGTTCAGGGTCACAGGCAAACAGGGATGGTCGGGGACATGCCAAAGGTCAGGGTCACGAGCAGACAGGAATAGTTAAGAACAGGCCAAAGTCGGTAATTGGAATCAGACGTAGGAAATACAGCAAGTACACACGAAAGCTAACACACAATGGTTGATCAGCACTGCTGGAATGCAGTGCACAGGTTAATATAGGGTTCCCTGATAGGGCCTGGGGTGGGGGCATGCTTAGAGGAGAGGTTACAAAAGCAGTCAGGTGAGGGTCAGCTGGTCTCCAGAGATGAACACATGGAGACAGGTAAGCTGACCGACAAACTCTATTGCATAACCATGACAGTACCCCCCCTCTTATGAGACCTCCCCCTCCCCCGCCTGTGCCCAGGCTTAATGGGAAACTCCAGATGGAACCTCCTCAATAGACGAGGAGCAAAGACCTCAGATGCAGTGATCCAAGACCTCTCCTCAGGACCAAACCCTTTCCAATGTACGAGGTACTGAAGAATGCCTTTAGGGAGCCAGGAATCCAGAACTTGACTAACCTCATACTTTAGATTATCCTCAGAGACCGGAAGCGAGGTAAGGAGGGGACGAAAGGACTTATTGAGGACTAAAGGCTTTTTAGAAATGGGTAAGGGCACGAGAAGACCATCAGGAGTCTGCGCAGGGTCCCCCAGACCCTTAAAGATGTGCCGGACATCCAACACAGGACCATCAGACTGGGTAGAGGTCAGTGGATCCCTGAGGTAAGGTTGGTTAAAAGGTGACGTGTCAAAGGAGTTAAGCTGGATATCTGAAACACAAACAGAATGCAGAGAGCCCTGAACAAAAGATTGAAAACCCCACCTGGCCGAATGAGGTAGTCTATCCAAAGGATGGATTGAGCCTCTTAAACAGGTTTGAACGGACGTAGTAGCAGTAGGGTGAGGCCAGGTTACAGAAGGTCCTGAACAAGAAGCAGGAAGCTCACTGGGCATAGGCTGGACTGGTTCAGAGGCCGACTGAACAGCATTGCCAGGTGCAGCGACCACCAGAATTGCATCGCAGGGCGTAGCGACTGTGGAACTGGTGGACGAGTCAGCCTGGGTGTGTGTCCAAGGGGGTCCAGGGACAGGCAAAGGGAAATGGCCATGCAAACTGGAGTGACTGATCGGCTCAGGTTCACAGGTAGGCTCCTCATCCAGAGTGCCACATGACCCAGAGAGTGCCTCAGCCCGACTATTGCAGGAGACATTCCAGAAATCGCTATACGCAGCGGGAAGAGCAGAAGATACTGGGATGGTGGCAACAGGAGGATTCTCTTTTGGGGTAACCTTGAGTAGGCAGGAGGAGGAACCCCAAGTCAAGATCTGTCCGGCAGTCCAGTCAACACATGGAGAATGGAGCCGTAACCAAGGAAGACCTAATATGATAGGAGATGAAGCCTTAGGTAAGACAAGGAAGGATATCCACTCCTAGTGGAGTGTCCCTAACAACATCTTAACAGGGAGGGTCTGGAAGCGGATAGGGCCCCCTGGGAGAACAGTGCCATCAATCGCCAAGACCACCAATGGCATTGTAAGGGGCAAAAGGGTAAGTCTCATGGAAGATGCAGTTCCCCAGTCCATGAAATTGCCAGCGGCTCCGGAATCCAGATGTGCCGAGACCGAATGAGAGGAAGCGCCGACATGAAGGAACACAGAAAGAAGAAGACGAGAAGGTGAAGGTGATACTTCAGGGTCTAATACTCCACCTTCCAGATGTATTAGCCCCGATCGTTTTTCCGGATGAAGAGAACAAGTGTCACGAAAACGACCTTTCGCCCCACAATAAAGGCACAGGCCCAGAGTTCTGGGCCTAGCGCGTTCTTCAGGAGACAGCTTGGTCCAGCCCTGCTGCATAGGTTCCTCAGTGGGCAGGGGGTGCTCCTCGGATCGAAGAGAAAGGACTGGGAGCTCAAGTTGCCTAAGGAACGGGGAGTGCTGGCGTCTTTTTTCCAGGGCCCTCTCCTGAAAGCGAATATCGATCTGGTTACACAAGGTGATGACACCGTCCAGATAAGCAGGAAGGGATCTTCCTGCTAATTCATCCTTTACTCTACCAGAGAGGCCATGTAAAAAGGTTGCAACTAGGGCCTCATTATTCCAGCTCAATTCAGCTGTGAGGATACGGAACTAAAGAGCGTACTGTCCCACAGAAGCGGACTCTTGACGGAGACGTAAAAGAGCGCTAGCCGCTGAGGAGACACGACCCGGTTCCTCGAAGATATTCCAAAAAAGTTTCAAGAAATCAGACAGGCTAGAAACCACTGGATCATTCAGTTCCCACAGAGGGGCAGCCCAAACTAGCGCCTCGCCAGACAGAAGGGATATAATATAGGCTACTTTTGCCCGATCGGACAGGAAGTTTTGGGGCTGGAGTTCAAAATGAATCGTGCACTGGCTAAGGAACCCCCTGCAAGCCTTGGAGTCGAAACAGGCCGGAGCTGGCAGTTGTAATGAATGTGTGGCTGCGACTGCTGCGATAGGTGCAGCAGCAGATAGCGGTTGAGGTTGTTGAACCGGGGGTCCTAATGAGGCCTGAACCTGTTCAAAACGGGATGCCAAATCCTGAAGGAATCGCATCACTTGGGTCTGATGCAATTCCTGGGTCTCAAGTCTGCGAATTAAGCCCTGCAACGGATCATCTGCGGGTAGCGGCACATCGGCCGTGTCCATGGCTGATCAAACTGTCAGGTCACCTTGAGGCTAGGTGACAGATGCACTCTGTAGGAGTCAGAAGTGCACCGCTAGGTAGTGGACCCTAGGACTGCATGCGGATTGAACCCTGGGAGGTTCAGGAAGCAGGTCTACTGGCTCACTGACACAGATCCCACTGGGAGCTAAAGCATAGATTCCCCAGGGCACGGAGTCTAAGAGCCAGCAGGTGTTCACCAGAGCCTTTAGTGGTAAGGATGGACTGCGCTGCAGTCTGGCTCCAGGTCGCGGCCCCCAGGGTCTCACAGCTCACGCTCACGGTAGACTACAGGAGAAGAGGAAGGAGGCAGCAGGCTGGAACAACAAGGAAAGTAAGGGACAAGCCAAGGTCGGGGCCACAAGCAGACAAGGACAACAGAGTACACGCCAAGGTTCAGGGTCACAGGCAAACAGGGATGGTCGGGGACACGCCAAATGTCAGGGTCACGAGCAGACAGGAATAGTTAATAACAGGCCAAAGTCGGTAACTGGAATCAGACGTAGAAAACACAGCAAGTACATATGAAAGCTAACACACAATGGTTGATCAGCACTGCTGGCTTGCAGTGCACAGGTTAATATGGGGTTCCCTGATAGGGCCTGGGGTGGGCCCATGCTTAGAGGAGAGGTTACAAAAGCAGTCAGGTGAGGGTCAGCTGGTCTCTAGAGATGAACACATGGAGACAAGTAAGCTGACCGACAAACTCTATTGCATAACCATGACAAATTGACAGTAGTGGTCACAAATGATTGGGACAAGAATGAAAAATGCTGGGGTCAGAATGATAGTCTTTTCTATTTATTAACATTCAATTTGCAACAGTCATGAGCTGAAAATTGTGTGTGATTGATGAACCAAAAACGAAAACTATGTCCCTTTTTCATACACAGGAAAGTCTCAGCCAGGAGGAGGCTGTGGAAAGTGGCAGCCAGGAGGTGGCCGAGCCCAGTAGCCTGCCCGATACCCAGGTCCCTCCCCTCCGCCTTCCAAAAAAAAGTCCCAGGAAGAGGAGTAACCTGGAGGAGGCAGCAGTTGGCCTATTTTGGAAGGCTACTGTGGCCCTCAGAACCCCCCCCCCCAATAATCAAGATGACTATGCCTACATGGCAGCCTGCAAAATGCAGGAAATGGAGGAGGGCCAACACCTCTTATGTGAGGAAGTTATGTTACAAGCCCTAAATAAGGGGTTGAGGGGTGAACTCACAAGCCAAAGCCACGTTTGTGAGTTCAACCATGGTCCTCCTTCTCCTTCTCCACCTCCTGCCACAACTACAACACCAGAGCCACAGCCTGGAAGCAAGTGTGGAAGGAAGCGTGGAAGGAAGGCAAGAGCGTGATGGCCTGGGTTCAGTCTGGTCTGACAAAAGACGCAGGCTCTTGTAAGACCACAGCTTGGGGACAGATATGTCATCTGCTGCTGTTCCTGATTTCTTGTAGTCCTGGACCGGATTGTGCTCACTATTATAAGGACTCCTCAGGCCACCAATTTTGACTATAAAATAGTTGATGTGTGCCCTGAGGTACAAAGGCTTTGCAAACTTCACCAGTTTCTCCAGCGTTGCCTTCCTCTTTATTTTGTTATGACCCAGAATAAATGTCTATTTTTTTCACAAATACTTGCCTGTGTGTTTTACTTCAAAAAGGACAGTTTGTTTGTGAGGATTCAGGTAAAATACAATGTCAAATTAACAAGGGACACCAACCAACCTCCTTGAGGTTAAAAAAAATACAAGTTCATAATGGTGTTGTGGTAACTTTAAACAAAATGAAAGAAAAAATTATGGAGATCACTATTAAAAAAAAAAATAGGAGATGTGGATAAAATAAAAATATAAACAAAAATTCTAAACATTATTATGGAGATCTGACGAAAAAAAAAAAAAAAAAAATTATTCATGAGATCACGAGAAATAAGGTTTTCAGAACTCTGCGTGAATATGAGCAGCAAAAACAACTTCATTCTTCTAGCATTTTAAAGAAGAAGAGAAGGAGCCTACACACGGTCGGAATTTCCTACAACAAGCTCCCATCGAACATTTCCCGTCGGAAAATCCGCTCGTGTGTACGCGGCATTAAGACGTCAGCATACCAAGACATTTTGGACAATTTCATGCTCCCAACTTTGTGGGAACAGTTTGGGGATGGTCCTTCCTGTTCCAACATGACTGCTCACCAGTGCACAAAGCAAGGTCCATAAAGACGTGGACTTAGTTAGCAAGGGTGGTGGGAAATTAACTTCAAGTTCAAAAAATCACATTATAGTAGTAACTAAAACATATAGAATTAAGTGTAACAATCTAAAAAATAAAAATTCCAAAGTGCTGTAATGGTGGGAACCTCCCAACTAAAAAGTTGTTGCACTTGAAGGTAATCTGTATGGCAAATATCTACAGGAGGGGTTTCCACCATCCCTGATAAGTTTCATTTTTTATTTCTTTTTTCAATGTGATGTGTATTATATGTGACGATACATATCACAGAGACCGCTATTGTGGTAACATTGAAGTTTATTGAGATTTCCATACGTTAGAGGATTCCATCATTATTGATAAGTTGTTGATTTGTAAGTTAGAGCTGCACTTTTTTTTTGTAGTGTGAGAACACATAACAGTGCTTAGCGGCAGGCCTTTTATTGACACTTATTTTACCTCCAGTAGTTTATTGTAAATAGAAGTGTAGCGATTCCCTATTATACTAAAGATCGGTGTGTGGCATTAATAAACAGACAGATTTCAGTTGTGCCCCACCAGGCCGGCGCCCCCCATGGACAATGTGCCTGGCTGCGGAGTTCATCTCCCCATCCCTGCACTCAGTGCACTGATGGGCACTGATAGGAAGCACTGATAGGCAGCACTCATGGACACTGATAGGCAGCACTGATTGGCAGCACAGATGGGCACTGATTGGCACTGACAGTTGGCAATGATAAGTGGCACTGATGGGTATTGATAGGTGGCACTGACTGGCACTGATCTAGGAGAGGGGGAGCCAACATCAGTGCCTGACCTCACAAATGCATATATAATATATATATATATGTATATATATATATATATATATATATATATATATATATATATATATATATATATATATATATATATATATATATATATTTACACACACACACACACACACACACATATGTGTGAAATAAAAGAGAAAACTACTCCAATACACCCTGAGAAATGGAAGTTTTGAACCCATCCTTTTCTAAGAAGGGAGATTGGCAGCAAGACTTTCCAGGGGACACCTTCTCCATACCATAACTGCCCTTTAAGCCACCCCCCCCCCCCCAACCTACTCTGTTTGCTTCCATGTGTACAGCTGGTTAGTGCGAAGCCCTGCTCTGCATCCCCCTGGTCCATTGAATGAAGCACTGACTGCTCTATTTAGTCTGGAGTTACTGACACCACAAGACCTTGTATTGACCTTGTGATTAGAGGTCAAGGCTCCGAAAGTCCAGCTGAACACCTGAAGCTTATGAGGACCCCCTCAATAGAACATGAATCGGGTGATTTAAGCCACCCTGCTCAGATCACCTGATGCATGTTCTATTGGGGGGGGGTCCTCTCTTCACCCCCAGTAGAATGACCTCTTCCAACTCCTGACCTGACCGGGTTTACACTTGTTACTTGTATTCAGGATCCAATCACCTGCACCATTGTTGGATATTATGAGACAGCACCCGCCCAGAGACATGCGGTCTAGCTGTGTACAGATCCACTTTACAAGCTACCACTCAGGTATTCAGGAATCCTCTTTGAATAATACACCTCCAACCAGAAGCCAAATGCTTGTTCTTTTAATTAAAGATAAGTTAATACAGCTTCTAAATCACAGAATTGATGTAATGTACGTAAGAAACTTCAGATACACAGTCCAGAAACAATATCCATTTGGAATCATAGAGAAGAACTGTTCCAATGTGTCTTAGGTTAGATCAGGTGCAGGAAGGTCCATCCTAGGGAAAGCCTTAAGCCGGAGGGTCCCTAATTCAAATTTTGTGTTGACAACCAAGCTATAGCCAGCCTGAGTATTGTCTGTTTACATGATTTGAGTTCATTGGCATTCCCTAAGCCCAAGCACATTGTCTGATTTTGCATACTACTGTAGAGCGTTCTTCAGTAGGCAGAGCAAGAAGATACAATGGATTGGGTTATATATTTTTTCCGTATTGGCCAATCATCGAGGGGTTTAAACCAGTGATGTGGGCTGGGAAAAGTAATACATATTTGGGGAGACCCTCTAGAAAGGTTATTTTCTCCTGGGCTGCTTCCTAAAGAGTATGTACTTCTGAAAAGGTTCTTTTCCTCCCAGACTTTGAATTAAGGTAATGTAGAAGATGAAGATCTTTCCTTCCTAGGCCTGCTGTCTGGAGGGAATGTGAGTCCTAAGTCCTTCTGCGTGGGATGGGTAAAGTTGCTGAGAGGTTCAGTACATGACTTTATGTCCCTGTCTCTGAGAGAGAAAGTCTAGCTTAAAGAAGAGTCCTGTTCAGGCAAAACTGTGAGAATAAAATAGCAAAAAGCAGATCAATGGAGTGGAGGAATCTCTCTGTCACTGTTGTCTGGGTGCAGCTAAAAGGCAAATCACCGGGAGGAAGGGAAAAGATTCTGTTAAAAAACAGCAACTCTCAAAGCGGTGGCCGGTGGGTGAATGAAGGCATGTCCCCTGGCACCATCCTAGGCAGGCAGAAATTCTCCTTGAAGGGAGGAGTCTTCATTAATTCTCTTTAGTAAGGTTTCCTGAGTATACGATATGGAAGGAAGCAGCATCCAGGTTCCAGTTGAACTTCTCCAGGATTTGGCGGCACTCCTCCTTACTGTGCCGGGTCAAGTTGTACAGATGAACTACCTGGAAAGAGAAGAAAGTATTCCATGACACACAGCATGACACACAGAGAGAGAAGACCCTTACATTGAGAAATTGGTGTCACCTCTAATTCATTTGGATGTAGGGTTCATGAGATTGGGGTTTTTTTTCGTTTGTTTTGTTTTTCAAATTATTGTGCTTATTTTCAAGGCTTTGACCAGTTTTAATACTACAAGGATTATTGTCAACTTTTTAGGATTTCTTACCTGTTCTCCTCTGTCGCTTTCCTCTCTATCCTTCTACTTTTATGGGGTTTTTTTTAGTTTTGGATGGTGCGTGGAAGAGTTGGAACCCTCATTCCAATTCTTTTTCTGCGTTTGTCTCGCTTCTTTCTCTTTACTCCTGGCAGGATTTAAGGGACCAGGATCCCATCCTGCCTTCACCCTTCATTATGGGTATCCCCCAAAGGGGTCTTCAGGGATAAGGCTCTGTCCCTGGTAGTCTATGGCCATGGACCTGTGTAGCATGCTGCGGCTAACTGAATGCGATGCATCATTTAAAAGCAAATATTTCTGTGCGCTTAGTCCAGTAGGGAAATGTTGCATGTAATATCCCAGATACAGGAAGATATAACTCGTTGTTTGTCCCCTGTAGACTATTTGCAGACAAAACGCATTGGGAAGGGCAAGCGGTCTATGATGTCATCATGCCAGCTGGTGTACAACGGCAATTCGTTTTTATGCTTTTATATACCTTGTGATACTTGTGAGCATAAAATATATGCAATAAATTGGATGTTTTGGTGATACTACTCTATGGTCCTTTGTTGTTCTCTTCCCGTTATCCCTGAGGAGAGCTGTTGACCCGTGGTACTCGGTGAAGGTTTGGAAGTGACCTAAAAGTACCAATGTGCCCTGGGGTGACCTTGTGTGAGTGTTCAAGTACTATCGAATTATTTTGTTTAGAGATCATTGAGATCCGGTAAGGAGGTGGCACTTTTGTTGTGAGGTGGCCCGGGAACACAGCCTGCTGGAATTATGTGCCTAATATATACATGGATATTTTCTTGGCCTTTGGGGCCCTAATTTGGACACTGGAAGTGGACTTATGTTATTGTTTATAATTTTTTGCACTTATTTTTTCACCAAGACGCCCCTTTTTCATTAATCATTGCTTTATACAGTTTTGGTTTGTGAGGAAGTCATATTTATATATACTGTATAGGGTTTTCCACCTTTTTTATATTATTAATGATGCATCGTGTGCAAAGGTGAGTTCCCATGCAAGATCTGATGCCCAAAACGATGTTATGGGTCAGCCCAACATTTTTCTGAGGAGGAGTCAAGGGATGGTCCTCGAAGACTCAACCATATCAAAAGCTGCAAAAGGAGTCGCAGTGGCTATGGTGCCGCTAGGACTTTGACAGAAGAATATTTCTGAGAAAATAACCTCTACAAAAAAACGTAGGCTTCCCTTGGTACATAGAAGAAATCCATTATCTAAGGAAACTAGCAAAATATTTAGCTAGCTGGAAGTGGAAGGGGTTATATTGTGGATGTCCCTGCAGCTTTCCTTTTTTTGCCAGTGTCCAATCACCTGAAGGTAGCTGCATAATACCCAGGGTTAAAGACAAAAGATCCCGTATACTATAAAAAAAAAATAAACACCCCCTTTTTAATAATTTATATAAAGTAATGACCTGGAAGTTCATGGTGGTGGTGCTTACATCTTATCTCCAAACCACACAGTATGGCGGAGGGCTGTACCAGCCAGCAAGAAGTTTATCAGGCAAACAGTTTTCCCGACAAGAGTTTTTATGTATACCGAACTCCTCTAAAAATTCCTAATTATCTTTCATAGATCTTCAGCTCCCATCTGAGATAGTTTCCACTGCTAACCTCTTATTATGAAAATGCCACCTTCCGGGCTGTTATTCTGGCTTCAATCAACTGACCTGGACCAAGTATGAAGGTGAGTGAAAATGACTTTCCTGATCTCAATGCTTGTTCTAGGTCAGTGATGCAGAAAGTATTGTAGCCAGCCCAGAAACTAGTATTCTCAGGAGGTTCTCAGTGGCCATTAGAAGGAGGTCTTCAATGGCCACCCGGGGATATCGCTAAAGATTGTAATCAAACCTCCAAACTGTTTCGGCTCTAGACAATCCGAATCTTTGGGTACCTAAAAGCAGGGTCAGTTAATTAAGGGTGTGACGTTGTCTAGATATTTGGTTGATAATATGTGTGGTGTGAAGCTCACCCCCATCCCTGATGTTATGGTGCTACAATTGACCTCAGTAATTAAATGAAATGGGTTCATGCCCAATAAAGTTGTCATCACACAGCTATGTGCAGAACACTATGGATGAAGATGAGACATTTGTCAGCGACCCCCAATTCACATTCATCTCTGATATGAGCAGTTTGTTGGTTTATTAAGAAACTGTCACCTTTAAGTGCTGGACGGCCCGTGTCACGTCTCCTCCGAAGAAAAGCAGCGCTTCCTGGCATTTTTCTGGCGTCACGCCATGGACCTGCTCCTCCACCTGCAGCAAAGTAGATCATAGACATTAGATGTCCGCATCAGCCACGATTCAGTGGTGCCTGCAAATTGCATTGTTTATATTAACGTGTACCTGTCATGAAAGGAATATGGAGGATGCTGTTCTGGGTCAGTGACCGAGAAGCAGCCATGAATAAATTAATTTCACTTTTGATCTGATGATTCCACACATTTAATTGGATGGATTATTTGTGGATCTGTCAGCATCGAATGTGGACTGGCGATGGTGCCCTATAAAAGTCCCATAAATGGGTCCACATTTGATGATGTAGCGTACTCAAATGGCCATGCCACATGTTCATACACTAGGAAAACACCTATTACTCCATTCAAAAGAGAATGCAGGACCATTTTAGCAGCCTAAGCCAGTCTGACTATGAATCACCAAACAATGAAGAACATCCACAGATAAGGCTAAACTGGGCCAAATCCCGTCTCCTATACAACATTCCACTCTTTACTACACACAAAGTACTGATGTCAGAGGATCACCAAGACACCCAATCATTTAGATGAAGGAATCAATGATGGGGTTACATCTAAAGAGGAAGACAAAATCCATGAAGACCTACTCCATGTAGATTGGCTGGAGAGAGCCAGTGGTGCTCCTCTGCTCCATCTCTCTGTCCACTTTTAAGTTCTCACACAGAGAATGTCCTGGTTCTAATCTCCTTCAGTCATGTGTCTGACAGAAGACTATGAGGAGCCAGAGGAGGCAAAGGGGCATCAGGAGAGATGGAGGGGTGCTTGCCACTAGAACCTCAGAATGGAAAAACAAATTAAACTTCACCCCTCAACCAAAATCCCTCCTCCCGGCCACCCAAAATGTTTGCACAATATCTTTATTAACATGTAGACCACTCGGTGTCCTCACCTCTCTGATCCTTCTCTGCAGTTCGCTGTGTGTTATCTTGCTGCTGCTACTTCGAGATGTAGCTATTTGTGAAGGTCGACGGGCAATCGGGGTCTCTCCTGGACCCAAGGCTGTGGTAGGTGAAACTTTATCTCTCCTGTTAAAGCTCGAGGACCGTCTAGGGCAATTCACGGTGGTGGGCACAGCCAGAAACTGGTCCATGGGGGATGCTGTTTTGAGAGGAGCTGAGCAGTGAGGAATATCCACTAAATGCGGCGGGGGCTGCTCACTCCCTCTTCTCATAGAAGACCTACGGGTCATAGGTGCTAGGCTATCCATATCTTGCCTACATGGCTCACGTGTGAGCAGCCCACGAGGCTTGCTATTTACCTCCCAGTCAGAGATGTTTTCCATACTTCTAGACATACCTGTAGGTGCAATTCACAAGAATGTGAGAGGAAGGACAATAGAAGAATGACAGAAAAAAAGACCAAAGTGAATAGAATTAATGATGATGGTTGGAATATGAAAATGTGTCATGTATTTGAACTTTTCAGGAGCATATAATGCTCCTGTTCAATGGCAACGGCTGGTCCTTATCCAGCATCCTGGTTTTGGCTGGGCTGCACTCTTCCTGCAAGGTGATTGTAGACACAGCCTCTTGGTGGAGACCAACCTGTTTATAGCCTGCCAAACCCTCAGTGTCATGCTTGTGATAGTGTTTGCATTTTCGCCTCAAGCTCCCTGTTTACCTGCCTTGTTCCCATGCTCTAACCTTTGCCTTTGCTTGATCCCCATCCTGCCAGCTAGTTTGGATTCCCTTGTTGGCAACCTAGGATTGGACTTTGGGCTACTCTTTGAACTCTGCCTGCCTACTGACCACGGTTTTGACCCTGACTATTCTATGAACGTGGCCTGCCTGAACCCGGACTGCAATTACAACACTCTGCTTGTCTGCCAACCGCGAGTACCCGTTTTCTGTGTTTAAATCGCACCTGCCTTGGCGTGGTAGCCAGGCACTATAGCATTGTGTATAAGGCCTCAGGGCAACCAAGTCCTTGAAGGCCTGCTTGCCTTATGGGAAAGGGAGCTGCTTAAGGTGAAGAACACAGAGCCAGCTATAGTGCCTGACCACCAACGCTAGGTGGTAGGTGTGACAAAACTGAGGTGAAGAAGAGGGGAGGAGGTGGTAAGGGTTAATGAATAAAACATATAGGGGCTGATTTACGAAAGCCGTGCGCCATCAGTAGAGGCGCACGGCGAGGCGCAACGCATATTTTCATATTTACGAAACGGTGCGCCGGGAACAGAGCGCCAATCCCCCATTTACTATAGCGATCTCAGCACACGGGAGAATGCAATCTGTGCGCCACTATGGACATGGCACACGACATCTTCAATTCAATATTAACAGAAGATGGAGGTGCCAATATTATGGGGTGATGTGAGGAAGTTTAGTATCAACTGCCCAAGTAGCAAATATGCCCAAAATAGAATGAGGAAGTAACTTTTTCAGAGAAAGCCTGCTGTGCCTGCAAGTACGTTTAGAACTGCGTGAGAGCAATGTAAGCACTGCGCATGCGCAAGTGGCTCTTGAGCTCGTTCACATGCATTTGTTCAGTGCGCAGCCAAAATCTTAGTAAATGTTATGCCGCGTACACACGGTCCTACTTTTCGTCTACAAAAGTCCAACAGACGCTGATGGACTAAAGCTGGCTGGTAATCCGATCGTGTGTGGGCTTCTCCGGACTTTCAACTGACTTTTTTAGCCTCAAATCCGACGTACTTTAGATTTGAAACATGTTTTAAAACTTTACTTCGTAACTACGACGGACCCCGAAATCCGCTCGTCTGTGTGCTAGTCCGACGGACAAAAAGCCACGCTAGGGCACCTATTGGCTACTGGCTATGAACTTCCTTATTTTAGTCCGGTGTACGTCATCACGTACGAATCCGTTAGACTTTTGTGTGGTCGTGTGTAGGCAAGTCCGTTCGTTAGAAAGTAGGCCGCAAGTCCGCCGCAAGTCCACCGAAAGTCTGCCGGAAGTCTGTCGGACAGGCTGTCCGACTTTTGTAGACGAAAAGTACGACCGTGTGTACGCGGCATGTGGCAACGTGCATGCAATTGCGTGGGTTGAATGGGCGCAACTCTAAACTTGACACTTTTTTTTTTTTTACGCTGGTTCACCTTTATGTATTTTTTAAAAGAGATTTGCACACAGGTCATGTTAGCATGTTATGTTGCCAACATGTGACATGCACCTTGTTAAAATTATGTAAAAAGACTCTCGCTCCACTAGCTCCTCTTAAAAGGGCATTTAACCTTCCCCCTCTAATGCATATGATTTCTTTTGGCTAGCATTTGCTTTTAAAGGGGAACTCCATTCTCCAATGCTCTTGTCTCCCCCTCTAACCCTTTGGATTCCCATGGGCTAATGTTTGCTTTTAAAGGGGAACTCCACACTCCACTCCATTCTCCAAAGGCTGTGAGCTGCCTTCACCAATCTAAACCACATCCTTTTTCAGGGCATACAACAGGGCCAGCTAGGAAAGGGGTGAGAAGAGCGATCGCCCAACCCCCTCCTGAACCATACAAGGCCACATGCACTCAACATAGCTGGCTGCCTTTGGGGCATGTTGGGCTCAGCCCAATACTAACCACAAAGCTCATTGTACCCTCTAGTTTAAAGGGGCTTTCCACATTCTGTAAAGCCCCCCTGTTTGCAGCGCCCCACAACCCCAGCCTAGGGTTGTGTGGAAGAGGCCCTTGACCCCCTGAATATGGGAACAAGTTGGTTGACTTTTGGGGTGCCCGAGCCCCTTCTGTCCCCAAGCATCCACCCCCCTTTCATGGGCTGGCTTGCTGTGTTTGGCTAGGGGTTTGTTAGTGTGTGGGAGGGGCACAATATATTTTTAGTTTTGGGGTGGTATTTTTCACATGGGGCTTCCCATTTTAAGTCTTAACGGACCCAAATGGCCTTGTATGTATTGGGGGGGCTATTTTTTGTTTTGGGTTAAAATCTTGCAGCTGCTATGTAGATTTGTAAGTTTTCTCTAAAGCCGTACATCTTTGAAGCAGCATTTTGGATACATGCTACAGATGCACCACTTTATAGGCAGAGTAAGCCCCCCAAGTTACTAGCTTTTCAGCAATTTAGCATTTTTAAAGGCACTTCTTCTTGTTTCGTTTTTGGGGTTGTCCAAATTGGTGGCATTGATATATGTCCCTCGGGGTGGGCCCTGGGCCCCCATACCCATTTTAAGTCCAATAACTAGAAGATAAGCCAGCCAAGTGGGGACTCGCAAAATTAACAAGTCAGTTCCCATAGACTGCAATGGTATTTATTGTCTAAATTTTGCCCATGTTAGGCTCTTTGTTTGCCCCCCTGGACCAGGGGGGGGGGAGGGGTGTTTGTCCCATCTGTAATTTTGTAGCATGCTGGATGATGTGCTTAATTTTGGACAGTGGTGTGGCTTATTTTGTGCTAGCTGCATTTGGGTTGGTCTGGGCATGCTCAGGGACTTTGGGGGTTTTTTGGTGCTTTTTGTGTGTGAACAGCACTTGGATGTTTCTGGGCATGCTCAGAGTGTGTTTTTTGTTTAAGTAATTTAAGGACATCCTTAACAGATGTACCCACTTTGAGGTTTTCTCTACATTGGGTGTGTGTGCGTGCTAAAATCTAGCTCAAGACAATCCTATTCTAATTGTGAGCATTTAAGGGAAACCAAGTTAGTGTTAGAACCCCTGCTTGTCTTTTTTAGGTTGGGCTTTGTGTTCCTTTTCTGAAAATTGGCTTCACTTCCGGTCACATAGCCGAACAGGAAGTGAGGGTAAAACCCTATTAATGTCTTTCCTAGGGGACACACAGGTCAATCTAAGTAGTGTCCCCATTAGGAAAATTGTACTCTAGCGCTTTGTTATGTACACCCCAAATTATTAGGTATTTTGGGGTTTATTAAAGGCAAATCCACTCTGCAATACAAGTGTACTCGCTGTAAATCTGAGGGGAAGCACTTTTGATTTTATCATTCAATCATGTAGAAGCAAAGATAGTGTTTTTTAATTTTCATTGCATATCCCCCTCGGATCTCCAGCAACTGCACTTCCAAGTGCACTTGTAGTGCAAAGTGGATTTGCCTTTAGTAAATAAACCCCAAAGTCCAAGATACCTAATAATTTGGGGTGTACACAGCAAAATGCTAGAGTGCAATTTACCTAATGGGGAAACTATTTAGATTGACCTGTGTGTCCCCAAGGAAATACATTGGTAGGGTTTTACCCTCACTTCCTGTCACATAGCCAAACAGGAAGTGAATAAATTTGAAGGAGAAAGTGGCAACATTTGGGGGGTGTCTTCACCCTATCAGGGGTGCAGACATCTCCAAAAACTGGCAAGACTTCTAATCCCTCTGCGCTCTATCCCCTAGCAAAAATAAGAAAGTATTTTATACAGTTTAACTTTGCAAAGACATATTCCTAAGTAGAACTGTGATGCATGTCAATGGGCCATAGACCTTGTTTATTAGAAAACACCAGTTGGCTTTCACTAGAAATATTTGTGTCCGGTCCTGGAAATCTGCATCTGCTTTACTATTCATTTCCCTAAAAATCTGGTTCCTGCATCTAGAAGCGCAACTGCTGTGTATGTGGAGGTATGTACCCGTGGGGTGGAGGTATGTACCCGTGGCACATATCTGGTTCCCGGAAGCGGCGGACAGCACACAGGAATGACATCACGCCCCTACAGGAAGTTGCTTGTACTGCTGCTAATTTCTTCCCACCACAATGCCCCGCTCACTGTTCTCTGAAGAAGAGATGATCCTTATTTGCAAATTAAGGTCATTCTTGATTTATTTTTACATGGGGTGGTGGGATTCGAACCAGCGACCCTTTTTGCTGCTTGGTGAAAGTGATCACCACTACACCACTGTGCTGCCCAAATATATATCTATAGATGTCGGTTCTTGTGTCCACCAGCAGAGAGAAGTTGGGTAGATGCCACACTCCCAATTCTGGAGGCATAATAATGGTCTAGCACAGGGGTCTTCAAACTATGGACCTCCAGTTGTTCGGGAACTACAATTCCCACCATGCCTAGTCATGTCTGTGAATGTCAGAGTGTTACAATGCCTCATGGGACGTGTAGTTCCACAACAGCTGGAGAGCCGTAGTTTGAAGATTCCTGATCACTTTGGCATGTCTTGAAAAAAAGGTGGTTTCTCATGTGCCTTGTATAATGCCCAAGAAATATCTTTAGGAAAATACAAGTGGGTTATGGCACATCTTCATACTAAATTTGGCACTTAAAGCGGAGTTCCGTCAAATTTTTTATTTTTTTTTAAAAGTCAGCATTTACAAATACTGCAGCTGCTGACTTTGAAAATATGGACACTTACCTGTCCAGGGCGCCCGCAATGTCCTCACCCGAAGCCTCGGCTCTCAGGGTGGAGGTACCGCCATCTTCGGTAAGGGAATCAGGAAGTGAAGCCTTGCCGCTTCACAGCCTGGTTCCCTACTTCGCATGCGCGAGTCGTGCTGCACGTCCTCACTGGTCCCTGTTGTCTTCTGGGACCTGTGTGTCTCCCAGAAGACAGCGGGGGGGTGAGGTGGAGGAGGGGCCAGACATGGCGTAGATCACTGCGGAGCCTGCAGTGATCTATGCCCGGAAGTGGGAGCAAATACCTGGATTATACCCCCCCCCCCGAAAGGTGCCAAATGTGACACCGGAGGGGGGGGATTCGATCAGCGGAAGTTCAATTTTTGGGTGTAACTCCGCTTTAAGATGGTCATGCACTCTGCAATCTGATTGGCCAATCTCTGTCCAACTCGATATTTCGGCAAAATAAGTAATAGGAAGACACGCTTTAACAATTAATTCAAATGATAGGAAATCAAACAGGCTCTTCCACTAAATTTAATTTATTTAACCACTTCAATACCAGGCACTTAGACACCTTCCCGCCCAGGCCAATTTTCAGCTTTCAGCGCTGTCGCAATTTGAATGACAATTGCGCGGTCATACAACACTGTACCCAAACAAATTTTTTATCATTTTGTTCCCACAAATAGAGCTTTATTTTGGTGGTATTTGATCACCTCTGCGGTTTTTATTTTTTGCGCAACAAATAAAAAAAAGCGCGAAAATTTAGAAAAAAAACAAGTTTTTATTTGTTTCTGTTAAACATTTTTGTAAATAAGTACGTTTTCTTCTTCAATGACGGGCACTGATATGGCTGCACTGATGGGCACTGATGAGGTGGCACCAATGAGGTGGCACTGATGAGGTGGCACTGACAGGCATTGATGATGGGCACTGATAGGCGGCACTGATGGGCACTGATAGCTGGCACTGGTATGCAGCACTGATGGGCACTCATAGGTGGCACTGATGGGCACTTGTAGGTGGCATTGATGGGTACTTATGGGTGGCACTGATGGGTACTTATGGGTGGCACTGATAGGTGGGCACTGATGGGCACAGATGGGCACTGACAGGTGGCACCGATGGACACTGATGGGTGGCACTGATGACACTGATTGGTGGCACTGATGCCCCTAAGGGTGGCATTGCTGGGCGTCACTGCAATATAATGGTGCCAATCAGTGCCCATTTGTGGGCACTGATTGCCACAGATTGGGCACATTGGGCACATGTGGATGGCCATGGGGTACATACCTGGCCATCCACATGTTGCCCCCTTCCCTGGTGGTCCTAGTGGCAATCCCTGGTGGTCCAGTGTGGTCATCTGAGGGGGGGCTGTGCTGATAAACAATCAGCACAGACCCCCCCGCCAGGAGAGCCGCCGATCGGCTCTCCTCTACTCGCGTCTGTCAGACGCAAGTGAGGAAAAGCCGATCAACAGCTCTTCCTATTGACATCGTGATCAGCCGTGATTGGACACAGCTGATCACGTGGTAAAGAGCCTCCGACTGACACACCGTTCCACCGATCGCCGCGATGCGTGCCCCCACGGGCACGCGGCGGCATGTTATCCTGCTGGACATCATATGACGCCCAGTCAGGATAACTGAACCACCGCCCGTCCGTCATCTGCTATGGGCCCCGCATGAAGTGGTTAAGATATAACTGATTGCAGTGTATGGTCACCTTTTAAAGATCAAGATCTGAAAATATTAATTTATTGGGTTTAGAAAGTCTTCTCTGTTCTTTGTAATGTATTGAAAGATTTGGGTATAAAAAAAAAAAAAAAAAAACACTTCAAAGATATATTAGAGGTGATAGGAATGAGATTAGCAACAAAAGGGTTAATTAACTGAGAACACCTACTAATTGCCTAACAAGACACATCCAATGAGATGAAATTAACCAATTGGATTGGGCGTGCGCTATTATCAATGAGAAAACCGCAGTTACCCTAGCGACAGTTGCAGTTTACATATGCGGGTATTTATTATCGTTATTTGCGCTTCAATGTGTGCCGGTTCGCAAGTTCGATTAATGACTTTTCCAGCGCACCAATTAAGGTGTGAACCAGCGCTGGTCTTAGTAAATCACCCCCATAGACACTTACCTCGGCTAAGCATTCCTTTTCCACCTCTAAATTGATAATGACCAAACCTTTTGTCCTCCTTTTCTCTGGCTCTTATGCTGAAAGAAATAAAAAAAAACTCATGAGTATGTGAGAAGTATTGTTACTTCCTTTTTACCTGGAGGTAGTAAAAGACTTACTTTTTCTGCGTGTCATCATTCCTAAGAGAGAGCTTCTCCAGATGATTGGACAAGTGCACAGAACTACGCGCATGGGCAAAGTCCTCCGGGCAGATTGAGGCAGAGGGAAAAGATGCAATCTTAAGAGTCCGCTGACTCTGCCCTCTCCAGAGCTTGGTGTCTAACCTGGAGGAAGGAATTTTAAAAAGTCCCATCTAGCAATATTATGAACATAAAAGTATTAGTAAGAATTAAAAATAATTTGTGCTGTGTTAAAAAAACATGTACTGTAGTTGCCATCTGAGAAGCTCGTGCTGGAGCAGTCCTGGACATCTTAAATATTGAGGACCTGGCCCAGAATTAAACTCTTAGGAATAGGGTTGCCACCTGTCTAGGATTCTTCTGGACAGTCCAGGTTTTGAATCATGCGTCTGGTTTTCAGTCACTGGACACATTATTCAGACTGGACTGTGGCTCCCGAAGATGGCTGGAGAGAGGATTAGGTGTTCTGCTCCCTCCAGCCTGCAGGGGGCGATAGAGAGCTCGCACTGAGACTGAGAACTCACCTGAGTCTCAATGTGGCACTGCAGGGGAGTAAAGACAGACTGTCTGGAGACTGGAGAGAAGAAGGATGGACTTCCTTTGCAGTTTTTGATCTCTGACTACAGAGGGAAAGAGGGGGGGGCAAGTCTGATGTGTGAATGAGGGACACCTGGGGGAACCTGATGTAGAGGGGATGTATATTGGACTCTGATGGGGACACCAGATGTAAGTGAGACTGTGATGGGGGCACCTGATGTATAGGGGGACTCTGATTGGGGGCACCAGACATAAATGGGCACTCTACTGGTGACACCTGATGTAAAGGGGCACTCTACTGGAAGCACCAGATGTATGGGGACACCTGATGTAAGGAGGGACCCTGATGGGGTCACCAGATGTAAGGAGCACTCTGATTGGGACACCTTGTGTAAGGTGGTGTAAGGTGGTTTTATTTTATTTTACTTGAAATATTGAAGTGATTGGCCTACATTTATGTTTTATTAGAGGGCAATTCGGACCTCAGCTGGAAGAAAATGTTAGCAACTTGACCTCCTTTAATTTTAATTTATAGCCCCCACACTTGGTGGACATTATTGCATTGCAGGAATGTTGGGTGCATTCATGCAATGCACAAAAACACACAAAGCCCTTTTGCAGGTGTGCAGTGGTGCCTTCAAGTCTTAATGGCACAACCAACACACCTTGCTTTTGCGCTCATTCACCTTTGGTAAAGCGTATGGTCAGAGGCGGCTCTAGGCTTTGTGAGGCCTTAGGCAAAACTTACACATGAGGCCCCACGGACTGGGACACTCCGTGATGAGGCCGCTATTCCTCAGGCTGCGGGCAGTATCTGATTTGTCCGTCAGCTCCTAAGCCACAGAGTCCCAGTGGGGGTAGGCGGAGCTGCCGGCGTCAACTTCAGTGATTGAGAACAGGCAAATTAGGCAACCGCGAGGCCCCTGTGAGTGCGAGGCCTTAGGCGACCGCCTAATTTGCCTAATTAGAGAGCCGCCTCTGCGTATGGTAACAAAATACCGTGCATTTTGGTGCAGCACAATTTTTAGAAAGGTTATACAGGTACTGCATTTTGTTTTTCATTTGTTTTGTATACTACAAAAAAAAGAAAAAAATTGCCACGTGCTGTTAAAGTGTTCGGGTTTGGTTTGAAGAAAAGGTGACAACCCTACTTAGGAATCCACTTATGGCAAACTAGAATCTATTGGCCTGCTGCTGACGTGACCTCCTCCAGATCAAGTAGATGGACAATATGGATAAGGAACAGTAAATAGAAGTAACAGTTGGTAATGATGGATTGATAAAGACTGATCAGCAAGAGATAAGGAGATATTGATGATGGATATTAATTTATGAAAAGCAGAAAATAAATGATGAGTAGTAATGTCAGGGCTTGGACTTAAACCTGAAACCTCTACTGTGTCTGAACAACACCCTGTCTGATCCATTGGACAACCCTGCCTTGTGCCTTGACTTCTGCTGAACCTTAAACTTTTTTTCTCCTCCCATGAACTTCCTGATTCAAGCCATGTCACTGCACTTCCTGTTTGCCAGGTTATTGTACTCTCTCCAGCCAGTATCTCCTTCTTGTCTTACCTGCCGCTGTCCATATTTTGCTACCACCCGTTATCAACCCTTGGCTTGTTCCTCGACTATGCTTATGTCTGATCCCAACCTGCAACTACTCATTACTGACCTTTGGCTTGTTTACCGACTATGCTTCTGTCTGATACTTACCTGCTTATCTGCTACCCGGACCCCGGCTTGATCACCTCCTGGTGGGGTGATCCTGAGGACCGCAACCAGCAAAATCTATCTCCACCATCAGGAGCTCTGGTGAACACCAGTTAGTACCTAGATTCTGCACCTCAGGTGAGCCCATGTCATCCGCCAGGGTGACTGACTGTGTACCTATTCTGCTGGTTGGTGGTAGTCGCACTAATGCTATAGCAACTGGTCTTCTAGCCTGACCCCTGATCGTGACAAGTTATGAACCGTGTATGAGAGATGAAAGGTTGATGGTTGTACATAGAAATAGAGAACATACATTTTTATCTTACCCAGCCTCGATGACAGTGATAACATCCCCATCATCCAGGGGCAGCCGGAAAGGATTCTTACCGTCCTTAAGGAGCCTAACCTCCAGAGGTTTCACCTGGAGAAGGAAGAAATTGTCTATCAAATAAAGGACTAACAATAGAGGACAATTTGAGTGCCGTTTCTTCATAAGTAACATCTCAGATCATCATATATAGTGTAAGCTCTCTGCCAAACATAAAGCATAAAATACAGATGAAAGCCCTCCTAGAAATTGGATGAAAAATAATTTATTTAAACATCCATAGTATCTCCACCCCAGAACCACCATCTCCCTAATGTGTTTTTATCAACAAATAGCTTGATCACATCCTTTGTATTCAAGCCATTTGTTGGCGAAACACGTTAAGGTGATGGTGCTTCTGGAGTGGAAACACTATGGCTGTAGCTATAATGAAGATGTTTGATTAAATTACTTGTAAGAGCACAGACCGGAGAGAGGCTTTCATTCATCTATGAAGCACTACTCTCATAGGAGCCTCTCATTAGGATGGCTCTTCTGTTCTTTGACCTTTTCAAGAACCTCAGCCCCTCTGACCCCTCTCACTAGGCTGAGGGTATAATCATACAATATCAAAGGAAATATTTGAAGGTAATACTTGGTTCCTGGTAGTAATACTATATAAAAGAAAACCTGGTAGCAAAGGCAAACTTAATGTATTGTCACCCAATCTGGTTGGTAACTAGGCAAGCATATAATGGATTTGGAAGGGTAATAACACAATTTAACATACAAAGTTATTAACAGCAAGAACTAGTCAACAGATGACATTTGGCATCCAGATCAACATAAACAGTTGCAAGGCCACCTCAAGTGCAGCAGTGAGCAGTAGTAATGTTTAATCTACCTATTGCTAAATGTATACTGCCAGAGCGTGTTTATGGCAGCGATGCTAGTCTTAGACTGACTGGGTAAGCACTGACCAAAAGAAAAGGAGGGTGGTAGAGAAGGGTGCAGGAGAACAAAGGGGACTTGATTAATTATTAAGGGAGGGGCAATCCTTTGAGGTGTTCTTCTGCTGGCTAACATTGGGGCCCTTTAAGAGCGTTGGTGCACTTAACGACAGGCCCATGCAGTATAGGTACAGAATAGTCTCGGAACAGGTGCAAGGTAGATGTGGTTCATATTTGGTAAAGGTTTGGTATAATACAGTATATGGTTGGCATAGGAGTAGTCTAGGTTTGGAATAAGTGCGGTATAAGGTGCAGTATGGGTGTGGTAAGGATTGGGTACACTTGGTGTCTTGCTCTCAGTGGCTTAGTCCCTGCTATCAGTATCAGCAATGTGTGAATAGCCCTCTCACTAGTCCCCAGTGACTTTTCGCTGTAGAGGGGGCCCCCCCCCCTTGGTCCATCCCGAAAGCTTCTGGTGACCAGCAGTGGGAAGTAGAGGGTTAGTGGATATTCCAGTCTCCTTGGGGCGGTGCTGCATGCTCTATGAAGTGGGCGGTGCTGTACTGCCCCCAGGTGTCCTTACTCCCAGTCTCAGCCTTAGATTTCCACTGTATCATCTCCTACTGGCAGGCAATTATCCAGACAGAGGTGGTCTCTCTCTCTCTCTAACTCCCTCAGCGGCAAGAGGAAGAACTTTCCTGGGCAGTTTAATAAAAGTCACCCCTCACTTCTCCTACTGTACAGTGCCCATAATGACATGTAGGGTCCATTGGACACATTATATGACTGCTGTCTCAAACTACAACTCCCAGGATTCTCAGCACTCTGCATAGAAGTCTTTGCTTTAGCTCTCCCCCTGCTGGCTGGAGGAAAATGGTGCAGCATAACATCAGTATCTCAGTAGAGGGAGAGAAGAATAAAAGGCAATGTTTTGTTCTCCATATTGCTGTAGCCCATATAATAATATTGTATAATAATTGGCGAGGATAGGCTTCCTTAAGTGGGCACCTTGTCAGTCTGTATATAAGGAGAATAGCGGGTTCGGAGCGGTGCTGAGGATGTTTAGCCTCCTTGAAATTGTTATAGTATAAAAAGTAATATTGGCGATAGACCTTCAAGATCAGAGCAGAGGGAAATGTTAGAATATAAATCCCAGACCCGTAAAAGATGAATCTACAACATATATAAATGATGCATTTTACACCAGAGAAAAGACCAATGTTAAAGACAGACCACCAGGATTCATGAAAAATAAAAGCAGCGGGCAAGCATGGAAATACACTTCTAGACCATTACAGATCAGAGTAAAGGCCAATGTTTAGGACCGACCACCAGGACCCAGGAAGGATAGGATTAAAGGGCAAAAATAGCAAAAGTCCTCCTAGATCCATCACAAATCAGAGAAAAGGGAAATATTGGAGACAGATGTCCTGAGTGCATTTTACATTAGAGTATAGACCAATGTTAAAGACAGAATTTTAGGACCCATGAAAGATAAGAATTGATGGCAAAACTGTAAAAGTCTTTCTAGATCTATTACAGATCCTCGCAGAGAGCAATAGCAGAGTTGGATCTTCTGAATCCAAACATCGGCTCCCCCTGGATCCATCAGGGGATACGCTACAGGACAGCAGTACTGGGACAGGGTCATCCAGTGCCCAGGGCAAGGACCCAGAATTGCGCCCCTCCCCTTCACCCCCCAACAATACATGCTGTAGAATGGGTGTACCACTCTGCGTCCATTCTTTTGCCCCTTTGCTTTACTGCGCCCAGGGCAGCTTCTGTAAAGTTCACATACTGTCCTGTACACCCCCCTTGTCCCAACCCTACAGGACTGTATTGGAGACAATCCTTCAAATTAGAAGACAATATGTGAGACAGATCTCTTTGGTACAATTGTCAGGTCACTCACCTCTTGAAGAAGCCTGATGAGAGCGGTAAAATTTGGCCTCTCTTTCGGTATGTACGCCCAACATTTCATCATCACATTGTACACAGCAGGAGGACAATCTTCGGGGCACTCCAGCCGCTCAGCACCTTTTTCAATTGCAGATAAAATCTGGGGAAATGGAGACAGTTACAACTCTCAGGATGGGAAGGTGATTGGTAGAGATATGCACGACAGAAGCATTTGTTTTGGTTCGTTTCGGATTCTTCATTAAGTTAATAATTTAATTTCCTCATTTCCTACTTGTTATGTGAGAATGATCTGTTTCCTTCATATATTTGATTTTGTTTCGTATATTCATTATTTTAAAATCGACGCAAAATTTGAATTAAAAAAAAAATAGAATTTCGGAAGATGACTATATTCATTCTATTTTATTCTATTCTAATCTATTCTATTTTTTTTTTATTTTATTCTAATTTTCTTTTCTATTCTATTCTAGTTAACATTTTTCTATTTTATTCTTTTATTTTCAATTCTATTGTTTTCTATTTTCTATTATTTTGTACTGTTGTATTATATTCTATTACAGTATTTTATATTCTATTCTATTTTGATGAGCGAGTTTTACCCCAAACTCGCCCATCCATGTTTTTATGGACCTTGCTTTGTGCACTGGTGCACAGTCATGTTGGAACAGGAAGGGGCCGTCCCCAAACTGTTCCCACAAAGTTGGGAGCATGAAATTGTCAGAAATGTCTTAAAATGCTGACGCTTTATGAGTTCTCTTTACTGGAACTAAGGGGCCACTCTCAACCCCTGAAAAACAACCCCATATCATAATCCCCCCTCCACCAAATGATTTGGACCAGTGCACAAAGCAAGACCCATAAAGACATGGATGAGCGACTTTGGGGTGGAGGAACTTGACTGTCCTGATCTCAACCGATAGAACACCTTTGAGATGAATATGAGCGGAGACTGCGAGCCAGGCCTTCTAGGCCAACATCAGTGCCTGACCTCACAAATGGGCTTTTGGAAGAATGGTCAAACATTCCCATAGACACACTCCTAAACCTTGTGGACGGCCTTCCCAGAAGAGTTGAAGCTGTTATACCTGCAAAGGGCGGAGCCAACTCAATATTGAACCCTACGGACTAAGACTGGGATGCCAATAAAGTTCATGTGTGTAAAGGCAGGCGTCCCAATACTTTTGTCAAAATAGTGTATGAAGGACATTATTATTAATCTGTTGGTACTAAGTTGTATTTGTAAATATTGCACATTTATATTTTTTGGAGAATGGGAGCGCGGCACATTTTTATTTTATTTTAATTTATTTATGAATTGTTTGGACACAATTTTGTGCATGCAGCAACCCACGGATTATTATTTGATTTATTTATTAGGTTTATTTTTATAATTTGAGAGCCATCACTTGGTAACGCAGGAGTTACTCACTCAGACATACAGGATCTATATATTACCTGCACCCCAAAGCTCAAACACATATATATATATATATATTGACGGTGTCAGTAGAGGAGTAGATGACATCAGTAGGGCAGTGGACGGTGTCAGTAGTGTTCATTTTTATTTTATTTTATTTATTTTTTTAATTCTTCTTTTACAATTTTTTTAGGAGAAAAAATTTGAATTTTATTTGGTGAAATATCAGGGGTCTAAACAGGGGAAATGTGCACCACACGGGGCACACCTTCCATACCCTTTGCACACGCCTATGATTACCTGTCTCGAATTTAAGCCAAACCAAGGTTCCTGTCCATAGGTGAACATCTCCCACATGGTGACCCCGAACATCCAGACATCACTTGAGTGTGAAAAGTTGCCAAACTTCAGGCACTCCGGAGCACACCTATAACACAGAGGGATAATAATGGACTCGTTAGTGTTTTTTGACTTTCCAAACAGAACCCAACCTTAGATTTGGTTAGCATCTTACTCCTTACTGATCCTTCACTCTACGACACAACAATGTGCTGAATTCCATCCTCACCATGCAAAGGGTATCTTTCGACCGGGAGATGTGGTGTAATGATCATCATTTGTCTCCACAATCCTTGTCAATCCAAAATCTCCAATCTTTACCAAATGTTCATTGATCACCAAAACGTTCCGAGTTGCCAGGTCCCTGTGGATGAAATTATGGGTCTCAAGGTAGCTCATCCCAGAGGCAATCTGGATGGAATATGACCACAGGAGCTGCAGAGAATATACGCCGTTATAGGAGTGCAGAAGACTGAGTAAGGATCCAAGAGGTGCCAACTCTGTAACCTGAGATACAAGAAAGAAAGAAAGACAGAATGCCCTTATTAGAATGTCATACACATCCTACGACTGTAACCAATCAGGGGCAGGAGGGCAGACTCATAACTTTCTTTTGTGCCACCCTGCAGGGGGAGGGACACCCATACCTCCCTTCTGTCCAGATACCCCTTTTGTTTAGATGAAATTTCCCTTTGTGTACATGGAATTTGCTTTTCCGCGGTTACCCTAGCCAGGATAGTGTTCTTTTTTGAATCATGCCATTGCTGCACCTGCTCTCAAATGTCTCCACTGCAGCCACAGCACCACCATTGCTGCAACCATAGCCCAAGTCTCCCCTGCAACCAAACCTGGTCCTTGTGCAGCCACCTGTCAGAAAAGGACAATTCGGGTGTGCAGATGCACAAACCTGAGAAATCCTGCCTGTGGCTGGTTAATGGGTGTGCGTGTGCGTGTGCACAAGGGCGCGCATTGGCGCCAGAAGGGCTATTTATACTGCACTAGTGCAGTGTGTCAGTGCTGTTTGGTCTATTACGTTCCTGTGTTCCTGTTACCAGTTCCTGTTGCCGACCTGATCCTGCCTCGGACTCTGCCTGAACACCGCCCGTAACGACCCCCGGCTTGTCCCTGGAATACGTTTCTGCCTGTCCCTTCTGCTCATCCGTTCTGCTGTTGCCGACCCCAGCCTGTCTTCTGACTACTCTCCTGCCTGCCGCCTGAACCTGATCTGCTTGCTAGTTGCTGACCCAGACTGTCCAAATCTGTCTTGTGCCCATCTTGCATTCGCACCAGCCTATCTGCAGTCCTCACTGGCTCCTGTTCCTTCGCCAGCGTGTCCTGGCTTTTATCCTGCGTTCCAGACGCACACCAGCACCTGCCAGCGAGAGACATACCAGGTATTCTACCAGGTATTCAGGTCACTCTGAGCTCCGCCATTCCCTGTCACCTTACCAGGAACTCCAGAGCCAGGGCTGTAAGTGGGCCCTTCCCCCTGCTCCTCAGGCTCCACCAACAGGTACGTTACACCACTGTTCCACCCGCTTAGTGCCTCTGTGTCTCCTCAAAGTGAAGAAAATGTCATCAGCACACCAAGGATTCCTCGAAAGGGTCCAAAGCTTTATTTTGTGGTCACATGATAGAGATACAGCAATGTTTCGGAGCCACGCAGGGTCCCTTCATCAGGAAAGTGACCGTAATGGGTCGCCGTGGAAATAAAGCTTTGGACCCTTTCGAGGAATCCTTGGTGTGCTGATGACATTTTCTTCACTTTGAGTGTCCATGGTTTCCAGCCTATGGTCATTACGGCACCCAGCATCACTGAACAGCCAGCTTTCTTGAATGTGTGCGTGGGCAACATTGCGTTTTGGATCTGTGTCTCCTCAGGTGCCTTGCAGCCTCAGAAGCACCCACAATCTTGGCCTCACCATTTCTGCACCCAAAGTCCAAGCTCCTATGAGAGGGCAGAACACTGCTACCCCATAGACTCCACCCGCATGGAAAACAGGAGGGTCCGAATCTGGGTTTGCGACAAATGTCAGCCACTCACCATTTTCATTGGCTGTGTGAGAACCACGCCGTAGAGTCGGATAAGATTTGGGTGATCCAGGGCATACATCGCATTCACTTCCTGCAGAAAATCCTGAAGGACCGCAGGGTCAAAGCTGGCATCCGCACGGAGAGTTTTCACTGCAACACTCACCTGTAAAGATGTAGTAGATGATAAAGTTAGAACATGGCAGGAGGGCAGAGAACTCAGAGAGCCATCAGAGATAAAAGGAAAGAGATACTCACTGTCTTTTCACTGGAAATCCTCCATTCTCCTTTCCGGACTACCCCAAAGCAGCCGTCCCCCAGTTGCTCCGACAGGTGCAGGTCTCGGTCATTGACAAGACACCCCAGGGAGGTATCAGTGTTCCTTTGAGGGGTGATAGGTGAAACTGAGCTTGTGGGTGATAGGGGTTGAGGAAATAGGCCAGAGGGTGATTGGGAAGTGGGTGATAGTATAGTGGGAGTCTGGCCAGAGGACGACCGGTAATTCTTTGAGTTAATCATGTCTTGATCAAGTTGTGGATGGGCTTACGGTCTTCTCAATGTGAAAATCTAAAGAACAGGAAAAGCAGAAATAAGACAATGTTTAGTCTCCGTTGAGTTGCATTCAGCAATATCATGGCTTGGGCAGATTTGTTGGGAGGAGATGATGCAAGTGTAGTGCTACTACCCCCATAGGTACCGCTGGTGATAACTGGTCCTTCCCTGATAGCAGAGGCTACACACCCCTGCAAGCACCAGTCCATTCTCACTGGCTCTATTTAAACAATCTAGGGGATGTCTTTTTAGAACTTATTGTTTAAATACATTTTAAACAGGAGAGGGGTTGGAGCATGGGATACTCCAAAATGGTGAGTCGCATTAACGAGAGGACAGTCCTCTCCTTAAGTAAATATGGATATTGAACAGTCTAAGGCCTCACAGTTTGGGAACATGAGGGAAATCTCTTTGGTGTCTGATTACCTTGCACCATAAAAACAACTACTGGTAGCCAATGCAATTCATAGAACACTGCCCAGTCACAGGGATCAATCCAGGGTTAGAACTCGCAAGTCCCCAGGACAGCTGACACCTTCCAGCTTCTTCCAGACATGGTCCAGTGAGTGCAACAGTCCTTCTCCTGGTGGGGTGATGGGGCCAATTTAGATTCAACTGGTGACATGAGGTGCAGGATCCAGAAATAGGTAGCTGGGTCACCATTGGAAGATATTGTAGAGGGAAAAGTGTTAGATAAGCTACAGTAGCATCCCACCCCAGTAATTATGCCCGTTTGCATGATATTGGGGACATCCGTTCAGGAATAAAGATGATGGAGCAGAATACCCTGCAGCTGCCAGGGGACTGACTGCTACACTAAGGATGGGAACATGTGTATGGGCAAGGATAAACAGACACTGGCGGTAGGAGACTCCGTTATTGGAAGGACAGGGTAATCTGTCACCAGGACGGTGATCCCCCAACAGTTTACCAGGCACGATGCGGATCGGGATGACCTATTGTTGGGTGGGGTTGGGGAGAACCCAGATGCCATGGTACATATTGATATGAAGGACAATAGAGCATCCTGAAAAAATATTGACTTGGACACCAAGTTGAAAAAAAAGGACCTCCCCAATGTAGTATTTTCAGAAAAACTTCCCGTGCCAGGGGCCACACCAAAGGGGCAATGGGAGAAACTGGTGTAAGAAGGAGAAATTTGGGTTCCTGGAGAACTAAGCAGACTTTCTGGTTGGTCCTTGGCTCTACTCTAGAGACAGACTGCATCTAAATTTTGGAAGGTGCAGATCTGTTGGGGGAGAAAATGGTGAGAAGATTCCTTTTCCTAGCCTGAGCTCTGCCGATACCAGGTCACTTTCAGGTACTTGCACTTGCATTAATGAATACAGAGATACCTCTCTCGGACCCTGCAAGAAGAATTTTCCTTTCCATAGCATTTATATTCCAGTACCTGTAGTTTAGACATGCTAGACGGTCCCAAATGCACAATACGCCTCCTTTCTGCTCTCAATCGGTCCTGATCACTATGAGGATAGGAAAGGTCTCATTGCCAAAATCTGCAATACCCTTCTCTCCATAAGTCTTACCAATGCCATGGCAAAAAGTGAAGCCAAATGGCAGGAACAGGTAGGTACCCCCACAGCTGAGGAATGGTCTACGGCCCTGGAATTCATACCCCTCACCTCCTTGTACCCAACACAAAACAAACTTAGTTGTCCATAGGGCCTACCATAGATTTAACTGGGGGCCCTTCTCTTCCCCTGACTGCCCTAGGTGAGGCGGGGCTGCAGGAACTCTCATCCATATGATGTGGAGAAGTCCAAAGTTTTTTAGATACTACATATAGTTACATAGTAGGTGAGGTTGAAAAAAGACACAAGTCCATCAAGTCCAACCTATGTGTGTGATTATGTGTCAGTATTTCATTACATATCCCTGTATGTTGCGGTCATTCAGGTGATTATCTAATAGTTTCTTGAAGCTTTCAATGCTCCCCGCTGAGACCACTGCCTGTGGAAGGGAATTCCACATCCTTGCCGCTCTTACAGTAAAGAACCCTCTACGTAGTTTAAGGTTAAACCTCTTTTCTTCTAATTGTAATGAGTGGCCACGAGTCTTATTAAACTCTCTTCTGCGAAAAAGTTTTATCCCTATTGTGGGGTCACCAGTACAGTATTTGTAAATTGAAATCATATCCCCTCTCAAGCGTCTCTTCTCCAGAGAGAATAAGTTCAGTGCTCGCAACCTTTCCTCATAACTAAGATCCTCCAGACCCTTTATTAGCTTTGTTGCCCTTCTTTGTACTCGCTCCATTTCCAGTACATCCCTCCTGAGGACTGGTGCCCAGAACTGGACAGCATACTCTAGGTGCGGCCGGACCAGAGTCTTGTAGAGCGGGAGAATTATCGTTTTATCTCTGGAGTTAATCCCCTTTTTAATGCATGCCAATATTCTGTTTGCTTTATTAGCAGCAGCTTGGCATTGCATGCCATTGCTGAGCCTATCATCTACTAGGACCCCCAGGTCCTTTTCCATCCTAGATTCCCCCAGAGGTTCTCCCCCCAGTGTAAAGATTGCATTCATATTTTTGCCACCCAAATGCATTATTTTACATTTTTCTACATTGAACCTCATCTGCCATGTAGTTGCCCACCCCATTAATTTGTTCAGGTCTTTTTGCAAGGTTTCCACATCCTGCAGAGAAGTTATTGCCCTGCTTAGCTTAGTATCGTCTGCAAATACAGAGATTGAACTGTTTATCCCATCCTCCAGGTCGTTTATAAACAAATTAAATAGGATTGGTCCCAGCACAGAACCCTGGGGAACCCACTACCCACCCCTGACCATTCCGAGTACTCCCCATTTATCACCACCCTCTGAACACGCCCTTGTAGCCAGTTTTCAATCCATGTACTCACCCTATGGTCCATGCCAACGGACCTTATTTTGTACAGTAAACGTTTATGGGGAACTGTGTCAAATGCTTTTGCAAAATCCAGATACACCACGTCTACGGGCCTTCCTTTATCTAGATGGCAACTCACCTCCTCATAGAAGGTTAATAGATTGGTTTGGGAAGAACGATTCTTCATGAATCCATGCTGATTACTGCTAATGATATCATTCTTGTTACTAAAATCTTGTATATAGTCCCTTATCATCCCCTCCAAGAGTTTACATACTATTGATGTTAGGCTAACTGGTCTGTAATTCGCAGGGATGTTTTTTGGGCCCTTTTTAAATATTGGTGCTACATTGGCTTTTCTCCAATCAGCTGGTACCATTCCAGTCAATAGACTGTCTGTAAAAATTAGGAACAACGGTCTGGCAATCACCTGACTGAGTTCCCTAAGTACCCTCGGATGCAAGCCATCTGGTCCCGGTGATTTATTAGTGTTGAGTTTCTCAAGTCTAATTTTAATTCCGTCCTCTGTTAACCATGGAGGTGCTTCCTGTGTTGTGTCATGAGGATAAACACTGCAGTTTTGGTTACTGAAGCCCCCCGATTCACTCGTGAATACTGAGGAGAAGAATAAATTCAATACCTTTGCCATCTCCCCATCCTTTGTAACCAGAAGTCCTTCCTCATTCTTTATGGGGCCAATATGGTCTGTCCTCCCTTTTTTACTGTTTACATACTTAAAGAATTTCTTGGGATTTTTTTTGCTCTCCTCCGCTATGTGTCTTTCATGTTCTATCTTAGCCGTCCTAATTGCACCCTTACATTTCTTATTGCATTCTTTATAAAGTCTGAATGCTGAGGATGATCCCTCCACCTTGTATTTTTTGAAGGCCTTCTCCTTTGCTTTTATATGCATTTTTACATTAGAGTTAAGCCATCCAGGATTTTTGTTCGCTCTTTTAAATTTATTACCCAATGGGATACAATGGCTAATGCCCTTATTTAATATGCTCTTAAAGCAAACCCATCTCTCCTCCGTATTCTTTGTTCCTAATATTTTATCCCAATTTATTCCTTTTAGCAAGGTTTGTAGTTTAGGGAAGTTGGCTCTATTGAAATTCAGTGTCTTTGTATTCCCTTCATGTTTCCTATTTGTGTGATTTATACTGAAACTAATTGACCTGTGATCGCTGTTACCTAAATTGCCCCGTATTTCCACATCTGTGATCAGGTCTGCATTGTTGGTATTCAGTAGATCCAGTAATGTTTTATTTCTAGTTGGTGCGTCTACCATCTGACCCATAAAATTGTCCTGCAAGACATTAAGGAACTGGCGAGCCTTAAATGAATGCGTGGTTCCCTCCGCGGTTCCCTCCGACTGGCAGTCAATAGTTTAAAAAAAATCAATAACATTTTTAAAACAACAAAACAAATACCAAATACAATACAAAAAATGCAAAAACACGCATACACCTTCCTAATAAAGAATAAAAAAATAAAGTCAACAAATCACATTTCTAAAATGAAAAAAAAAGAATGAATTATTAAAAACAATACAATACGAAAAAGACTCCTAAATAAAGAATAAAAAATAGAGATAAAACATGCCTTTCCAAATAAAGAATTAAAAAAATAAAGTACAAAAAAATCTATTTCTAAATAAAAAGTTAAAAATACAAAACGAAAAAACACACACCTTCCAAATAAAGAATAAAAAACCCAATAGAAAAAAAAACACACCTACTAAACAAAGAGTGAAAAAAAATACAAAAATAAAGTACAACAAAATCCATTTCTAAATAAAGAGTTTAGAATAAAAAAAAAACAAAAAAAAACCTTCTAAGTATAAGATAAGAATTAGTGTAGTTTTTTTTCTCTCAACTCTCACCTAAACAGCCAACGGCAAAATCTATTGTTGCCAAAATCACTTTATTTCTCCTTAGAATGGAACTATGAAGGTGAACCGGTTTCCATTGTAATACTATAGTTTCTGTTAAATTCATTGAAATTCATGTTAAAAATAAAAAAAAGTAAGACAAAAAGAAAAAAAAAGGACCAACTAAATAACAGAACTAGACAGCACATGAAATAAGAACTCCAGCTACAACTTGTAATTCATAGCGTTGCATGTAGTGTAGAAGGGCCCAAACCTCTGTAAGCTTGTAATTGATCCCAGTTAGGAAGACTTATGCCGCGTACACACGAGCGGACTTTACGGCAGACTTTGTCCGGCGGACTTTTCGACGGACTTTACGACTGACTTTCCGAATGAACGGACTTGCCTACACACGATCAACCAAAGTCTGACGGATTCGTACGTGATGACGTACGACCGGACTAAAACAAGGAAGTTCACAGCCAGTAGCCAATAGCTGCCCTAGCCTCGGTTTTTGTCCGTCGGACTAGCATACAGATGAGCGGACTTTTCGACCGGACTCGAGTCCATCGGAAAGATTTGAAACATGTTTCATTTCTAGGTCCGTCGAAGTTTTGGGGAAAAAAAGTCAGCTGGAGCCCACACACGATCGAATTGTCCGACGGATTCAGGTTCACCGGACCAAGTATGCCGTAAAGTCCGGTTGTGTGTACTCGGCATTACCCTACCATCCAGTCCCATTGACCGCTACCAAGACAAGGTCCTGTGGCACCCAGGGTGAAGATGCTCTCTCCTCCATCATCCACACTACACTCTCTGACAGCTCTCCTCCACCATCCACACTACACTCTCTGACAGTTCCTCTCCAATAACTATAACCTAAAACCATTCTTTAGCCTGGAAATTAAGGTACCTTATAGCTCATATTGTACAAGAAGCGCACCCCATAGTTTGCCCCAGCATGGAGACCAGTGACTGGCTATCACAATGATCAGTCACACTATAGCCTGCCCCTGTACTCTTTCCCCTCTTGAATGAAGGAAAAAATACATTGTATTGAAAGAGAAGAAAAGAAGAAAACAAAATTAAAAAAAGATAGTAAAATATAGAAGCCAATTATAAAGTCTTAATGCGCTGGTACCTGGTTCCAGCAAAAATCTCCAAATTTGTACCTAACTGCCCTCCTGAAAGTTTTCGGGGTTGTGGTGAATAGGGTACACGATCTCACATCTGCTGGTTTTGCCCGATAGTGCAGTGTTGTTGGGCAAAGATTTTGGTGTTTGCACTGTTGAATCATTGCTCTCTTGACTTCACGAAAGCCCAGCTGAAACTCTCCCTACAGGTCATGGCAGCCTCCAAACAAAGTATTATAAAAACCTAAAAGACCCTGACATTATGGAGATGGAAAACCAGGTTACACAGACCATGATTCACAGTAAGATTGAGGTTACATAGTTACATAGTTGGTAAGGTTGATAAAAGACATCAAATCCAATTTGTGTGTGTGCTTTATGTTTATTTTACATTGTATATCCCTGTATGTTGTGATCGTTAAGGTGCCCATCTAATATTTTTTTTTTTTAAATGATCAAAGCTCCCTGCTATACCCACTGCTTGTGGAAGAGAATTCCACATCCTTACCACTCTAATGCCCCGTACACACGGTCAGACATTGATCGGACATTCCAACAACAAAATCCATGGATTTTTTCCGAAGGATGTTGGCTCAAACTTGTCTTGCATACACACGGTCGCACAAAGTTGTCGGAAAATCTGATCGTTCTGAACGCGGTGACGTAAAACACGTACGTCGGGACTATAAACGGGGCAGTAGCAAATAGCTTTCTTTCTTAATTTATTCTGAGCATGCATGGCACTTTGTGCGTCGGATTTGTGTACACACGATTGGAATTTCCGACAACAGATTTTGTTGTCGGAAAATTTTATAGCAAGCTCTCAAACTTTGTGTGTCGGAAATTCCTATGGAAAATGTGTGATGGAGCCTACACACGGTCGGAATTTCTGACAACAAGGTCCTATCACACATTTTCCATCGGAAAATCCGACCGTGTGTACCGGGCATTACAGTAAAGAACCATCTACGCAATTTAAGCTTAAGCCACTTCTCTTCTAATTTTAGTGAATGGCCGCGTGTCTTTTTAAATTCCCTTTCCTGGAAAAGTTTTATCCATATTGTGGGGTCACCAGTACGGTATTTGTACATTGAATCATATCCCCTCTCAAGCGTCTCTTCTCCAGGGAGAATAAGCTCAGTGATTGCAGTCTTTCCCCGTAGCTGAGATCCTCCAGACCCTTTATTAGCTTTGTTGCCTTTCTCCCGACTCTCTCCATTTCCAGTACATCCTTCCTGAGGACTGGTGCCCAGAACTGGAGGGCATACTCCAGGTGCAGCCGGACCAGAGTCTTGTAGAGCGGGAGAATTTTCTTTTTATCTCTAGAGTGAATCTCCTTTTTAATGCATGCCAATATTCTGTTGGCTTTGCATGCAGAAGCCTGGCATTGCATGCCATTGCTGACCCCAGGTCCTTCTCCATCCTAGATTCCCTCAGAGGTTCTCCCCCTAGTGAGTAGATTGCATTCATATTTTTGCCACCCAAATGCATAATTTTACATTTTTCAACATTAAACCTCATTTGCCGTGTAGTTGCCCACCCCATTCATTTGTTTAGATCTTACTGCAAGGTTTCCGCATGCTGCGGAGAAGTTATTGCTCTTCTTAGCTTAGTATCTTCCGCAAATACAGAGATTGAACTGTTTATCCCATCCTCCAGGTCATTTATGAATAAATTAAATAGGATTGGTCCCAGCAGAATCCTGAGGGACCCCACTACCCACCCCTTACCATTCTGAGTACTCCCCATTTATCACCACCCTCTGAACTCGCCCTTGTAGCCAGTTTTCAATCCATGTACTCACCCTTTGGTCCATGTCGACAGACCTTATTTTATACAGTAAGCATTTATGGGGAACTGTGTCAAATGATTTTGCAAAATCCAGATACACCACGTCTATGGGCCTTCCTTTATCTAGATGGCAACTCACCTCCTCATTGAAGGTTAGTAGATTGGTTTGGCAAGAACGATTCTTCATGAATCCATGCTGATTACTGCTAATGATACAGTTTTTATTACAAAAATCTTGTATATAGTCCCTTATCATCCCCTCCAAGAGTTTACATACTATTGATGTTAGGCTAACTGGTCTGTAATTCCCAGAGATATCTGGGCCCTTTTTTAAATATTGGTGCTACATTGGCTTTTCTCCAATCAGCTGGAGGAACAATGGTCTGGCAATCACTTGACTAAGTTCCCTAAGGACCCCCGAGTGTAAGCCATCTCGTCCCGGTGATTTATTAATGTTAAGTTTCTCAAGTCTATTTCTAATTCTATCCTCTATTAACCATGGAGGTGTTTCCTGTGACGTGTCATGAGGATAAACACTGCAGTCTTGGTTACTGAATCCCCCCATTTCCCTTGTGATTACTGAGGAGAAGAATACATTCAAAACCTTCGCCATCTCTCCATCTTTTGAAACCAGATGGCCTTCACCCCCCCTTTATGGGGCCAATATGTTCTGACTACCTTTCTTACTATTTATATAGAATTTCTTGGGTTTTTTTTTTTTTAATTCTTTATTTATTTATATCATCCAGTATACACACCACGTTAATTAATCCAAACCTATAATTAAGTGCTCATAAATCCAACCTATATAGTCCAAATACTGTATATCGCATCAGTTACAGTTAATATAGATCTAGTGCAGATATAGTTTTCATGAAATCTACCATTTCTTAGAAAATCAAACAAAATCAAACAAAACAAATCAAAACGCAAAAAAAGGAAAATAAATAAATAAATAAATAAAACACACAAAAAAAAAAATTTATATATAGCCGCCCGCAGGGGAGGTAGAGGCACCTATTGGCATTCCCGTCTCAGGGTACAAAAAGGGCCTTTCCCTCATCTGAGACTTTAAATACATTCCACTGAGCCCAAGTTTCAAGATATTTCTCGTGCCGATTTTGGGCCGAATCGAGAGTATCAAATCTTACATCTTATTTATCTCTTCCACTCTTGTAAGCCAAAGTCTTAGGTCTCTCCACTGCCGTACAATGCAATATCTAGCGGCGTTAAAGAGGTGGCCCAAGATTGATTTAATGTATATCTTATCTGGTATATGTGAAACGTGTAATAAGAATAAAGCCGGGTCTTCAGGAAGGGTACACGGACATAACCAGAAAATATGAAATAACATCCCCATTTCTTCCAAACACCTCTAACATTTGTCGGGAATTGAGGGGGAGTATTTATGAAGCATTGAGGGTGTACGGTACGGTACCATCTCGTCAAATTTTTAAAATTAGTTTCCTGAGCCCAAGTACTTCTATATGATTTTAGGGCCAGATTTATAATCCTTTTCTGTTGCGCCGGGGAAAAAGACCTTTCCAGTGTAATTTCCCACTTCCTTATAAAGGGGGGTGTGTACCCCTTAGGGGGGGGGGGGGTAATCAATAACGCATACATTTGTGAGAGTGTATGGGAAAGGGGGCCTATATCCTCACATAGTTTTTCTAACAGAGTCAGAAATCGTTGGAATCTGCCCAGGGGAGGGAGAGTATTGAGAAAATGACGAAGTTGTGCTCCGCTCCAAAAGTCAAGACTGAATCGTTCCTTTGACGAAGTCAGCACCGGCAATGAGGGCCATGTCGTGGTTTGTGCAAAGTGCGAAGCCTGATAACATTGTGAGTCTAACAGTGTTCTAAATGGACCCTCTTGTAGTCCCGGGGGAAAACGAGAATTCTCCACAATAGGATAAAGAGGCGAGTGAACGAGTGATAACGAGGTAGTGATACATATTCGGGAGCAGATATTCAAGGTGGTGCCCATAGCTGGGTGTCTCTTAAGGTCCGGATTAAGATCTGCATAGCACTAAAATGCCCAACGCAACTGAACTGTAATTTGAGATTGCTCAATCCTTGGCCACAGTTTGAGGTCTACATGTCTACACCAATCTATTAGGTTTCCCCATATGAGCTGCCTGGTAATATTTCTATATATCAGGTATCACCACCCACCCCCCCCACCCCCGTACTGTTTAGGCATAGTCATAAGCCGGCATTGTAATCTAGGTCTTTTATGAGCCCAAATAAAGTTGATTATAAACGCATTAACCTGTTTAAAGAATTCTAGGGGGATGTAAGTTGTCAGTGTTTGGAAAAGGTACACACATTTGGGAAAGATTGACATATTAATTATATTACATCTACCGAACCAAGAAAAAAGGCCCTGGTGAGTAAGGTCTGCACTCTACTACCTAAAGGTGGAAAATTCAATGCATATATTTGATTTAACTTAGGTGGAATGAACGTGCCTCTTGGGGTTTTTTTTTACTCTCCTCTACCTCGTGTCTTTTATGTTCTATCTTATCCACCCCAATTACCCCCCTACATTTCTTATTACATTCTTTGTAAAGTTGGAATGCTGATGATGACCCCTCAGCCTTGTATTGTTTAAAAGCCTTCTCCTTTGCTTTTTTATGCATTTTTACGTTGGAGTTAGGTAGGTGACTCTATTGGACTAAGTCCCTAAACATTTGAAAGCTTGCCAAACATGGGTGGATAATTTTTTACCGCCAGGTTTTGGCTCTGATTTCCTGTACTGGGTACAGCTCCAACCCAGTAAGGGAAGTGGACCTCCTTCCCTCTTCCCCATTCCCTTACCTACCTTCATCCTGTTAGTTTCTCTTTACTTTCTGGTGAATGTTACTTGGTTTATTGAGCCTATGAAGTGTGGAGTAACTGTTTTAAGGGACACTTTGTGTCTATTAGCTTATACTACTCAAACTTTACAAGGCCTGGTGCCACTGTTTCCATTCCCATCAGTCAATACCAGTCAATTTTAATGCTACTGTTATATGTGGATGTACCGATCTGTCACAATACACATTATACCTGAAGTGGGTGCAAATCCCACTTTATACTGTAATTGTACAATCTTTACTGATGTTTATGTTCTACCTGCTTTTCTATAGAAAGATTGAACAAGAAAAAATAAAATAACTAGATCAGGGCTTGATCTATGTTAGTGTCAGGGTCAAAGTCAGAGTTGGGGGTCAAAAAAGGTGTGGTCAGCTATCCCGATGTCATCAGAGGTCAACTCTCCCGATGTCATCAGAGGTCAGCTCTCCCGATGTCATCAGAGGTTAGCTCTCCCGATGTCATCAGAGGTCAGCTCTCCCGATGTCATCAGAGGTCAGCTCTCCCGATGTCATCAGAGGTCAGCTCTCCCGATGTCATCAGAGGTCAGCTCTCCCGATGTCATCAGAGGTCAGCTCTCCCGATGTCATCAGAGGTCAGCTCTCCCGATGTCATCAGAGGTCAGCTTTCCCAATGTCATCAGAGGTCAGCTCTTCCGATGTTAGCAGAGGTCAGCTCTCCCGATGTCATCAGAGGTCAGCTCTCCTGATGTCATCAGAGGTCAGCTCTCCCGATGTCATCAGAGGTCAGCGCTCCCGATGTTAGCAGGGGTCAGCTCTCCCGATGTCATCAGAGATCAGCTCTCCTGCCTCCATCAGCGATTGTCTCTCCTGGCTTCATTAGAGATCAGCTCTCCTGCTGCTATCAGAGATTGGCTCTCCTTGCCTAACTAGAGGTTAGCTCTCCTGGATTCATCTGAGAACAGCTCTCCTTGCCTCAGCAGAGGTCAGCTCTTTTCCGATGTGATCAGAGGTCAGCTCTCCCAATTTCATCAGAGGTCAGCTTTCCCCATGCCACCACGATTGGATCTCAAATGAGCTGCGATGTCTATGCCATGACTATCCTCTGCACTCTGCTTATCCAAAGCACAGGGGCAGCCATAATATGGAATTTGGGGCCCCAGTGATTAAAAAATGAAGAGCCAATCTACTTGTGCAAACAGTCAGCAAAGTGAAGGACACAGCCGGAGAGAATTCGACCCATCAACACCCTCCACACCTTAGCCCCCAAGGCTGTTGCTTCTTCTGCTTCTGGGTCCGCCCTGCCCTGTCAGTGGCATCTTGTCACAACCTGACACACAGGTTATCACCAGAACATGGAAACAAAACATTAATAAAGCCTAGACGGAGGTTCTAGCCCCTCCCTACGCCATCCTAAACCAAGAAAGCAGATTTTGGCTGTAAGCCGAGATCTGAACTTTGCAGCTTAGTAATGAAATGCCATTACACTGACCTCCACCCCAGCCTGGGGGCCCCATGTGCCCTGAGCTCTTCTATAAAGATATATATAGACACATAGACCAGAGAGTGTGTACCGGAAGGTAGAGGATAGGAAGACTGGCGCCCTCCATTGGACTGCAGGGCCCAGGACTCAGGGTTGGGGGTATAACTAGAAATAGTGTTTTGGTTGTGTTGGCTCTGTTGATGTTTGGCAAAGGTTACGGCTAATAATTTGACTTCATTGGAAGCTTTCAGTTGGGTTCCCGCCTTTCTGTATATTTTTCACTTTATTGGCTGTGTTAGGTTTTCATTCCCCGTATAATAATAGACATTAACCTGTAGATTTCTCCCAGTCAACAGGACAAATGAGGTTCAATGTTATTACTGGTGTACCCCAAGGTTGTGTTATTAATGGTGTTCCCAAAGGTTCAGTGTTGTTTTGTTTTTATTTTTTTAATCAAGCAACTTTTATTGGAAAAGTATAAGGCATTACAATACACAGACAGGCAGTCATTCGGCATTCAATAACAAGAGTTACTACATGTCAATGTATATCATTTCCACACTGCCAACGGCATAGCTGTCTGTAGATAGATCAGTTATTATATCCAATGGATAACACCTCATACTTGTAATACAAAAAAAAAATACATATATATTTTTTTATTTTTCATTTTTTTAAAATAAAACAGGTGTATAACAAACAACCGAGCAGCATGGAATACTATACTGTATGTAACACATAAATAATTACAGAGTTAGCAGCATTTACCTTCTGAGTCGATGCTAGGGTAGAACAGCAGAGAGAGTGAAGTATACCTTATGTCTTACCATACACTATATTGTCAAAAGTATTGGGACACCTGCCTCTACACGCACATTAACTTTAATGGTATCCCAGTCTTAGTCCGTAGGGTTCAATATTGAGTTGGCCCACCCTTTGCAGCTATAACAGCTTCAACTTTTCTAGGAAGGCTGTCCATAAGGTTTAGGAGTGTGTCTATGGGAATGTTTGACCATTCTTCCAGAAGCACCTTTGTGGGGTCAGGCACTGATGTTGGACGAGAAGGTCTGGCATGCAGTCTCTGCTCTAAATCATCCCAAAGGTGTTCTATTGGGTTGAGGTCAGGCCTCTGTGCAGGTCAGTTAAGTTCCTCCACCCCATACTCGCTCATCCATGTCTTTATAGACCAGTGATGGCGAACCTTGGCACCCCAGATGTTTTGAGACTACATTTCCCATAATGCTCATGCACTCTGCAGTGTAGTTGAGCATCATGGGAAATGTAGTTCCAAAATATCTGGGGTGCTGAGGTTCGCCATAACTGTTATAGACCTTGCTTTGTGCACTGTTGGGCAGTCATGTTGGAACAGGCCATCTCCAAACTATTCCCACAAAGTTGGGAGCATGAAATTGTCCAAAATGTCTTGGTATGCTGACGCCTTAAGAGTTCCCTTCACTGCAACTAAGGGGCCAAGCCCAACCCCTGAAAAACAACCCCCCACGCCATAATCCCCCCTCCACAAAATGATTGGGACCAGTGCACAAAGCAAGGTCCATAAAGACATGGATGAGCAAGTTTAGGGTGGAGGAACTTGATTGGCCTGCATTGAGTCCTGACCATAACCCGATAAAACACCTTTGGAATGAAGCAGTCCACATCAGCGTCTGACTTCACAAATGTCCTTCTGGAAAAATGGTCAAACATTCCCATAGACACACTCCTAAACCTTGTGGACAGCCTTCCCAGAAGAGTTGAAGCTGTTATAGCTGCAAAGGGTGGGCCAACTCAATATTGAACCCTACGGACTAGAACTGGGATACCATTAATGCTCATGTGTGTGATAGTACGTGTTTCTTTCACAAACAAGTATGGTATTAACTAGGGTTGTCCCGATACCGATACTAGTATCGGTATCGGCACCGATACCGAGCATTTGCCCAAGTACTTGTACTCGGGCAAATGCTCCCGATGCTTCCCCGATACCTTGACTGTCAGCTGTGATCGGCGCGTGGGGGAGTTACAAGATTCTCCCCCCGCCGGCTTTCAGCTGCTTTAGTGACATACAGCGGTGATCGCTCACCGCTGACTGTCACTGCATCCTCCTCCGTGCCCCCTCCTTTCCTCTGTCCCTCTCAGCTGTCCCCTCCGTTCTGCTCTTATCTGTCCCCTCCGTTCTGCTCTTATCTGTCCCCTCCGTTCTGCTCTTATCTGTCCCCTCCGTTCTGCTCTTATCTGTCCCCTCCGTTCTCCCCCTCAGTTCCTCCGTCCTCCCCCTCCTCCTTCCTTTGTGTATGGAGAGAGTCAGCTGACTCTGTCCATTCACATAACTG
Source organism: Lithobates septentrionalis (assembly GCA_037952835.1). Classification (NCBI taxonomy): domain Eukaryota; kingdom Metazoa; phylum Chordata; class Amphibia; order Anura; family Ranidae; genus Lithobates; species Lithobates septentrionalis. Next base: position 140,633 of record JBBDGP010003556.1, on the reverse strand, counting down.
AAACATTGTAGTCTTCTGTGATTACGATGTGTCAGTTTATGAATGGAGAGAAGCCGCTGTCTTCTCTCCATTCATTGTCAGTGCAGCTGACGCTGCAGAGAAAGGGACTGGGGAATCTCTATCCTCTGTCTCTTTCTCTGTCTCAAGGGGGAGATATCAGAGGTCTGTTAAGACCCCTGATATCTCACCAAAGCCCCCCAAAAGGGCTGATTAAAAAAAAAAAAAAAAACAATAAAGAATAAAAGAAATATTATTGTAAAAAATAAAAATTGTAAAAAAAAAAAAAAAATAACACACACATACAACGTTCACCCCCTCCCCCCCCCCCCCCCCCCCAAAAAAAGCAAGCACTGTTAAAAAAAATGAAAAAAAAAAACACTGTCATGTGACATTAAAAAAAAAGTATCGGTAATCGGTATCGGCGAGTACTTGAAAAAAAGTATCGGTACTTGTACTCGGTCCTAAAAAAGTGGTATCGGGACAACCCTAGTATTAACTGTTTGGATCCACCGTGTGCTTGTTGGACTTTGTGCTGAGAGCCAGTACCTCACTTTTTCTAGCTAGGTTTAAAAGCCGAATAAGAGCTAAGTAAACAGGAGGGGAATATAACTCATCATTAAGACTTCCCGGTAAGCACCTCAGTTGATCCATTGCTAGTTGAACTTGATAAACCTGGTTGATGATGGACATTATTCCAAGATACTACTCCAAGATGCTATTCCAATATCTCACTAATTTAGGACATTTCCATGGCATATGGATGAAATCTTCAGAATGAATCTGACATTTAGGCCAGATGGGGGATTCTCATCTACCCCACTTGTGAACATGTACTTTAGTCCAAAGAGTGCGATGTAGGATAAACCGATGGGATCATTTTTGAGCTGCTGACAACGACACCAGTGGACCAGCCTCAAGTATTTGTTCCCATTTTTCCCCATCTATAGGCCCAACGTCTCTCTCCCAGTTCCCTTGACAGGGCAAAAGGTCAGGTGCCTGAATATAGGTCAGTAGATGTGCATAAATCCTAGCTATAATACCCTTTTTATCTGGATCAGTAAAAATGGATTTAAGAAAAGATGAACCCGTCAAGCGCATGGAGGAGTATCTGCTTTGACTACCAACAGTAGCAGCTGTAAATACTGATAATAGTAATTCATTACCAATGTAACGTCTGCCAACAACTCGTTATATGATTTCAGACCAGAATCGTCAAACAGTTATGCCGCGTACACACGGTCGGACTTTTCGTCTACAAAAGTCCAACGGACGCTGACGGACTAATGCCGCGTACACACGGTCGGACTTTTCGTCTACAAAAGTCAGACAGCCTGTCCGACAGACTTCCGGCAGACTTTCGGCGGACTTGCGGCGGACTTGCGGCATACTTTCTAACGAACGGACTTGCCTACACACGACCACACAAAAGTCCGACGGATTCGTACGTGATGACGTACACCGGACTAAAATAAGGAAGTTCATAGCCAGTAGCCAATAGGTGCCCTAGCGTGGCTTTTTGTCCGTCGGACTAGCACACAGACGAGCGGATTTCGGGGTCCGTCGTAGTTACGACGTAAAGATTTGAAGCATGTTTCAAATCTAAAGTACGTCGGATTTGAGGCTAAAAAAGTACGTTGAAAGTCCGGAGAAGCCCACACACGATCGGATTACCAGCCAGCTTTAGTCCGTCAGCGTCCGTTGGACTTTTGCAGACGAAAAGTCCGACCGTGTGTACGCGGCATAAAGCTGGCTGGTAATCCGATCGTGTGTGGGCTTCTCCGGACTTTCAACGTACTTTTTTAGCCTCAAATCCGACGTACTTTAGATTTGAAACATGCTTCAAATCTTTACGTCGTAACTACGACGGACCCCGAAATCCGCTCGTCTGTGTGCTAGTCCGACGGACAAAAAGCCACGCTAGGGCACCTATTGGCTACTGGCTATGAACTTCCTTATTTTAGTCCGGTGTACGTCATCACGTACGAATCCGTCGGACTTTTGTGTGGTCGTGTGTAGGCAAGTCCGTTCGTTAGAAAGTATGCCGCAAATCCGCCGCAAGTCCGCCGAAAGTCTGCCGGAAGTCTGTCGGACAGGCTGTCTGACTTTTGTAGACGAAAAGTCCGACCGTGTGTACGCGGCATAAGTTTAGTCAGTTCCGTGTAAAATCGGTTACCCCAAATAGGCATTCTGCAAAGGAACTCCGTTAAACCCAATCTCTGCTTAGTATTTCTCCATTGTAGCTGCACAGTGGGACAATGGGAGGGGGTAGTAGGAAAGCCCATTCCAATGTGAGACAGAGCTGAGTATTCTGTAGTTGGGCAGATCAACAAGTCTCTGGAAGAGTCTTCTATAGTGTATACGTCCGAGCCTGTAAAGTGCTGTAATTGTGCAGCAAAAATATATGTTTGTAGGTGTGGGACAGCCAGAACACCTTGATTCTTAGGGTAAGGTTCAATGTTATTGCTGGTGTACTCCAAGGTTCAGTGTTATTAGTGGTGTACCCCAAGGTTCAGTGTTATTAGTGGTGTACCCCAAGGTTCAGTGTTATTAGTGGTGTACCCCAAGGTTCAGTGTTATTAGTGGTGTACCCCAAGGTTCAGTGTTATTAGTGGTGTACCCCAAGGTTCAGTGTTATTAGTGGGGTAATCCCAAGCTTTAGTGTTATTAGTGGTGTATCCCAAGGTTCACTGTTATTAGTGGTGTACCCCAAGGATCAGTGTTATTAGTGGTGTACCCCAAGGTTCAGTGTTATTAGTGAGGTAATCCCAAGGTTCACTGTTATTAGTGGTGTACCCCAAGGATTAGTGTTATTAGTGGTGTACCCCAAGGTTCAGTGTTATTTGTGGTGTACCCCAAGGATTCGTGTTATTAGTGGTGTACCCCAAGGTTCAGTGTTATTAGTGAGGTAATCCCAAGGTTCTGTGTTATTGGTGGGGTACCCCAAGGTTCAGTAATATTACTGGGGTACCCCAAGGATCAGTGTTATTAGTGAGGCCCCTCAAGGACCAGTGTTATTAGGGGTGTGCCTCAAGGATCAGTATTATTAGTGGGGAACCCCAAGGATCAGTGTTATTAGTTTTGTACCCCAAGGATCAGTGTTATTAGTCAGATACCCCAAGGTTCTTTGTTATTAGTGGTGTGCTTCAAGGTTCAGTGCTATTATCTCAAGCTCAATCTCAAGCTTTAGTGTTATTTGTGGTGTATACCAAGGTTCACTGTTATTAGTGGAGTACCCCAAGGTCAGTGTTATTAGTGGTGTACCCCAAGGTTCTGTGTTATTGGTGGGGTACCCCAAGGTTCAGTGTTATTAGTGGGGTACCCCAAGGTTCAGTGTTATTAGTGAGGTAATACCAAGGTTCTGTTTTATTAGTGGGGTACCCCAAGGTTCAGTGTTATTAGTGGGGTACCCCAAGGATCAGTGTTATTAGTGGGGCGCCCCGAGGATCAATGTTGTTAGTGAGGCCCTTCAAGGATCAGTGTTATTAGGGGTGTACCTCAACAATCAGTGTTATTAGTGGTGTACCCCAAGGGTCAGTTTTATTAGGGGTGTACCTCAAGGAACAGTATTATTAGTGGGGAACGCCAAAGATCAGTGTTATTAGTGGTGTACCCAAAAGATCAGTGTTATTAGTGAGGTACCCCAAGGTTCAGTGTTATTAGTCAAGTACCCCAAGGTTCAGTGTTATTAGTCAAGTACCCCAAGGTTTAGTGTCAGTAGCAGTGCACCCCAAGGATCGGGTGCTATTAGTAGTGTAACCCAAGGATCAGTGTTATTAGTAATGTACCCCAAGGTTCAGTGTTAAAGGTGGGACACCCCGAGGTTCAGTGTTAATCTAAAAAGAGACATATTTTAGAACTGTAAATGCCAACTTACCTTTCAGAAGGACTAGACTGAAAGATGACAGAAGGTTTTCAGTTTTTTTCTCAGCCCCTTCAAGGTCATATGACCTCTTCTTGGTGCCACAGTATTACGACCTACAGCCAGGGAAATCTTGTAAAACTAAACAGGTGCATGCAGTATGAGGAAGGTTGTAGGAAGGTGGCTGCAAGTAGGAGAGATGAGATATGGCTGCTGGCTATCAAGACTCTTCATCTTATGGAAGGGAGGGGTGAGCGGTGAGGGAGGGGGAAATCGGTTGTCTGCATTCAGCATTCTTCACTGCTATTATACGGACTGGTTTTCAAGTTCAGGAAAATTGTAAATTTGACCAATTGATGCAGATTTGTTTCCAAAAAAGATAGAACCAAACATCGGCAATATTTGGGTGCACTTATTTCAGGCGACGTTGGTGACCAAATTTAATTGATGACAGTGATAGGATTCCCTTCAATTTACATTTGATTAACATGTGTAGGCAGGTGCAGGTTTCCACTCTGTAAACACAAACTATTGGTGGAGATGGAGTTATATCATTGAGCGCCATGACTGATATGGATTACATCGTTGGATGCCATGATTGACATGGATTACATCCATCCAAGTTTGGATAGGGGTCTGGTTGGATTGTTATGGGGAATCCCATAACCCCCCTGAAGGTGGAGATGGGTTTTGCTGCGTGTTAGTACCAGGTCACAGTTCTCAAAATTGATACACCAGGAGGTGAGCAAGCTGGGGTCTAGTAGGAGAAATAGCCGGCAGGGATCAAGCAGAAGCATAATCAGTAAACAAGCCAAAGGTCGGTAACAAGTGCTTACAGGTTCGGATCAGGCGGAATCGTAGTTGAGGAACAATCCAAAGGTTGGTAATGAACGGCAGCAAAAATACGGATGACATCAAGAGCAACAAGTGTGAGATATTGGCTGGAGAGAGCGAAATCATTTGGCAAACTGAAATGTGGAGGCATGGCTTTAATAGGAAGTTAATGGGAGGAGCAAATATTTCAAGGTTCAAGAAAAACAATACATAGGGCAAGGTTGTCCAAGGAATCAGACAGGGAGCTGTCCAGCATCCCAGGTGGTTCAGCAACTGCCAGACACAGCAGAGGTCGCCAGTTCAGCTCCTGGTCCTAACATAGTGCCCCCCCCACCCAATTCCTAATTTTGTACAAAAAAAACACAGCTGGTCTAACTTTATTCAATAACCAATCCTGTTAACTTAACAAATAGTAACATTTCTAGGACTGTACCAAAGAGGAACATATTGAAAATCCACCCCAGACAGCATGGACCTGGAGGGACTTAGTGAAGAATTGAAGGTCAGTACTATCATTTCATCTTTTTTTCTACATACATGAAAAACGTCCGATTTTTATCCTACTGCCCTAATTGAGGTAGATATGAATGTTTTATCTAATTCAGACATTCTGAACCAAGGTTCCTTCAGAGGTTGTTAAAATAAGGAGCAAGAGGGTGGGACTTTGAACAAAGCACGTGGTTGAAATGAATACAATGGTAAAGATTGAGATATTTAATATTCCGTACATAACAAAATTACACACATAATTTCCATATACATACAGATAGGAATACACATTAAATGTGGCATCAATTTCTAAAACAGTGGTAACTGGTAATAACATGGTTAAAATGGGTAGCATGATAGAGTTAAAGAGTCCACCATATATCACAATGGGGTACAAAAATGTTGCAAGGTAACATCTGTATGGCCTATGACCTTACTGGTCCCTGTCACATAATGTGATGGTACGAATATATAAATAATAGAAACTGCTAGAGCTGTAGTATACTGATAAACGGCAGTTGTTAGCTCAATGCGTTTTGCGGCTTGGTGCCGCTCATCAGGAGCAAGCATGCGGTGTATCTACAAATGTGAGATGAACAACTAGATAAATAATCTTGTATCAATAGAGGGGAGGAGAATGAAGATTGAGACCCCCCCCCCCCAAATAGATCACTTACAAGTATATATGCAGCTGGAGGCGTAATGTCAAGGACCACGGACCACCCAAAGACATCAGTGTCGGGAGCTGGGGGGGGGGGGGGGGGGGGGCTGGTCCAACGGCGACACGTATCACATGGTTCCAAGTTCAATGCCAAGTTCCAACATGGTTCCACGTTCAATGCCAAGTATCAACATGGTTCCAAATTCAACGCCAATGTCATGTATCTTGTGGCAGAGCCTGACATGTAGAAGGAGGCCTTTCGTACAGCCCCAGCTCTGGGACCACCGAGATCACTGCAAGGTATGAATGCCTGGAAGATGTCCATCAGCTGTTGAGGTCGGTAGCAGGGGCGTCACCAGAGACAGGTCATATCGCTGGAACAGCAGTTGGCAGCAGAAACAGCAGGCAGCAGGTGCTTGACAGGCAGTGGCAGGTAGCACAGGCAGCTGGCAGGTAGCAGGTGCAGGACTAGCAGGGACCAGGTAGCATGCAGAGCAGGACGGGTGAACACCTGGATGCAAGGCCAGATGAGCTAAGTCAACAACAAATGGTCAGATACAGGCATAAGCAGCAGGCAGAGAATGGTCAGGATACAAGTAGAAGTCAGATATGTAGAATCAGCCAGATAAGCAGAGGACAGAGCAAATCCAGAGACAGGCCAAGGTCAGGGCAGGTAGCATTCAAGCGAGGTCAGGGCAAGCCAGGTCAATAACAGGAGCACAGGAACAGATACAGGAACACGAGTAATAACTGTAGATCAGACGGCACTGGCTAACATACCTTCTGCAGTTCAAATATTCCAATTAGTGCCAACATTAGCGATGGGCTTGGTGAGTTCACGCGTTTGAGAATAGCTATGCACAGGCAAATGGGCAACCACACATCTGCGCCTGTGCACCAGTGTGCGTCTTGCGGCTTCATCTGTAATATGGCTAGTGCCTTCCTGGCAGCCAAGTTCCAATGTGGTTCCAAGTTCAATGCCAAGTTCCAACATTATTCCAAGTTCAACAGCAAGTTCTAACATGATTTAATGTTCCAAAATGATTCCAAATTAAACGCCAATTTCCAATATGATTCCAAATTAAATGCCAAGTTCCAGTATGGAAAAAAAAAGGGACCCTAGGGTCAACGCTGCGCTAAATAATTAGCAAATAAATGTTCTAAGTGTAAAGCAGCCAGCACCAAAAGTTCAATACCAAAAAACTTTCAAATAGAATAAACAACACAATAAGTGCAGCGCTAAAAAAATGTGAAATATGATATCAATTAAGATAAATAAAATTGTGAAATGCTCGAACAATGGTGTATACAATAATAAGTGAAATTTAAAAAATACAGAAAATTAAACCACACGACCTGAGCAGTGGCTCGCAGCAGGACAACGCCGGATTCACTGGGTGAGTGAGTGTTGTCACCGTAGGACAAGAAGTGTGTTACTTGCTGAATCACCAAGAAAAAATAAAGGGATAGAAGCTTGAAAAAATAAAATTAATGCAGCAACTAAATTTAAGGACAGGTTGTGGAATGTTGGTCTTTTTCCTGATTCAATTTATTAAATTCCATCATGACGAATTTCTCAAAGACAGACATTGCTTTACAACTAAATACTCCTTGTTTAATAATGCAGCAATAATAGAGAGAACGGCTGATCTGGAGGATTATAAATTCTGGGGAGACTTCCAAATTCCCTGTGCTGGGAGAGACTGCTAGCAGCAGTCATGGTTTTTTGGTAAGTAAGTTACCTCACTTTTGGGTGTTGACCTGAATACACGCTGGTTTTGCATTTGGAAGATTGGTGTCACAGCTTCTGTTTCCTGCAATTCACTTTTTCTCCATTGGAGGCATATTCATTTTATGGATTTTCTCATTGATCACTATGGGACATTGCTTTAGTTTTCTTTTCTTTTTTTTGGTCATTTTTTTTTTTATGTGGTTTAAATTTCTGTATTTTTTTAATTTCACTTATAATTGTATACACCATTGTTTGAGCATTTCACAATTTTATTTATCTTAATTGATATCATATTTCTTAGCGCTGCACTTATTGTGTTGCAAGTTCCAATATGATTCCAAGCTCAACGCCAAGTTCCAATATGGTTCCAAGTTCAACGGCAAGTTCTAACATGATTTAATGTTCAACACAAATTTACAACATGATTCCAAGTTCAATTGAAAGTTCCAACATAGTTCCAAGTTCAACGCCAAGTTCCAACACGGTTCCAAGTCCAACGCCCAGTTGTAACATGGTTCCAAATTCAACACCAAGTTCCAGCATGATTCCAAGTTCACGTCACGTTCCAACATGATCCCAAGTTCAACACCAAGTTTCATCACTATTTCAAGTTCAACGCCAAATTCCGACATTGTTCCAAGTTCAGCACCAAGTTCCAACATGGTACTAAGTTCAGAGCCAAGTTCCAACATGGTTCAAAGTTGAATGCCAAGTTCCAACACGGTTCCAAGGTTAATGACAAGTTCCAACATGGTTCCAAGTTCTTGGCAGTAGGGATGAACCCGATGTTCGCCTGTTCGTCGAATAGCGAACAATTTGGGGTGTTCGCGGCAATTTCGAAAGCCGCGGAACACCCTTTAAAAGTCTATGGGACAAATCAAAAGTGCTAATTTTTAAGGCTTATATGCATGGTTTTGTCAGAAAAAGTGTTTGGGGACCCGGGTCCTGCCCCAGGGGACATGTATCAAAAAAAAGTTTTAAAAACTTATGACGCGTCTTTGCTTTGACAGTTCTTTTATAACTGAGGGTGGGGCCACACCGTGACGTTCCCGGTTGACCTCGCCCCCCTCTGACGCACAGGGACTTCCCTATGGCTTCCCTGTAGTCAGAGGGGGGCGGGGCCACCCGGTTACATAAACGGGGTCACCCAGGAACGTTACGGTATGGCCCCACCCTCAGTTATAAAAGAACTGTCAAAGTGAAGACTGGTCATACAGCAGGAGCCTCCCATGGAGGCGGATCTGGCACATTTTTTTTCTTTTTCGGTCCGTTGACGGAGCAAGAAAAGAAGAAGAAGACTTCATGGGACATTTTTATTTTTTATTTTTTAATAAAGGACTTGTCCCAAGCTGTGTCATGTCATTTTTACCATTTTCACACTTTTTTTGTGAAATGGTAGGGGTACGAATGTACCCCGTTACCATTTCACACAGGGGGAGGCCAGGATCTGGGGGTTAAAGGGGGCTTACAGATTCCGATAAGCCCCCCACCCGCAATCCCCCACATCAACAGGGCAAGGGTTGTGGGGATGAGGCCCTTGTCCCCATCAACATGGGGACATGGTGCTTTGGGGGGCTACCCCAAAGCACCCTCCCCATGTTGAGGGCATGTGGCCTGGTAATGTTCAGGAGGGGGGGCGCTCTCTCATCCCCCGTCTTTTATTGTGGCCTGCCAGGTTGCGTGCTCAAAGTCTGGTATGGATTTTGAGGGGGGCCCCCACGCCATTTTTTTTAAAGTTTGGCGTGGGATTCCCCTTAATATCCATACCAGACCTGAAGGGCTTGGTATGGAATTTGGGGGGACCCCCAAGCAATTTTTCTTTTAAATTTTGTTTGGGGTTCCCCTTAATATTCATACCAGACTCAAAGGGTCTGGTAATAGACTGTGGGGGAATCCCATGCCGTTTTTTTCAATTACTTTTATGTGTATTGTCAGGACCGACAATTCATTATAGTCGCGAGTACTTTTAAATGACTTTTTTTCCTTTAGAAATATAATTTTGCTCTCAAACTGTTCTAAACACGGGAAACATGCGCCACTTTACAGGCATACTATAGACACCCCCCAGGTACGAAATTTAAAGGAATATTTAACTTTTATTGTTTCACTTTAAGCGTTATTAAAATCACTGATCCCAAAAAAATGGCCGTTTTTTGCATTGATACATGTCCCTTGGGGCAGGACCCGGGTCCCCAAACACTTTTTATGACAATAACTTGCATATAAGCCTTTAAAATGAGCACTTTTGATTATTCATGTATGTGTCCCATAGACTTTAACGGTGTTCGCGTGTTCGAACAAATTTTTTGCCTGTTTGCATGTTCTGCTGCGAACCGAACCAGGGGGTGTTTGGCTCATCCCGTTGGCAGAGACAGCTGTATGACACCAATGATCTTTTGGTTCTCTGTAAGGAGGGGATTCTTCCCGCTGACCACCAATGTATGGGGGGGGGATGCTTAGAAACTTCTCACCAATTTATTGGACATTAGATCAATATAAATAACCTTGTCATAAAAGATAATGTTGAGCAAACGGTTTGGCCTGAGCATGACTTTGGGCCGAACATTGGCTGTACACCCGTTTGACAAACACCCAAATTATCAGGGCGTTTGACCATTTGTTTGGCCCTCCAAACGACCACAATGCACAGTGCATTGGAAGCCCTGATTGGCTGAAGCAATGAAAGCTTTGCCCAATCGGGGCACATAGCACTGTCAGAGCCATGATTGGGACACTGTCATGATGACTCTATCCAATCATGGATAGAATATTCAAACACTAAAAATATTTTTCCCATAGCGGCCATTTGCAGTGTGATATTGGTGTGGAGAGGGATAGAACAGGGCTCTGTTCAGTGCTACTAGACAGTTAGTGTGCTATAGTGTTCTATTTTGATTCTATTGTCAGTGTAAAGCATCAGTTTAGTGTGGATCTAAGGATAGTTCAGTCAGAGTGAGTGTAGTGTGACCATACATTTTTACTTTAGTGTCATGTTCTTTTGTCAGGGCAGGTTTCCTGCAGTATATTGCAGTGCGTTATTACACGTTTAATGCAGTATATTTCAGTGCGTTATATTTCAGTGTGTTACTGCACATTTACCGCAGTATATTTCAGTGCGTTATATTTCAGTGTGTTACTGCACATTTAACGCAGTATATTTCAGTGCAGCATATTGCAGTGCATTAGCACACGTTTATTACAGTATATTTCAGTGCATTGGTGCACGTTTACTGCAGTATATTGCAGTGTGTTGGTGCACATTTAACGCAGTATATTTCAGTGCATTAGTGCATGTTTACCACAGTATAATGCAGTGCACATTTAAGATATTATATTTCAGTGCGTTATTGCATGTTTAAGGCAGTATATTTTAGTGCGTTATATTTCAGTGCGTTACTGCACATTTGACGCAGTATATTGCAGTACAGTTTTACTACAGTTTTATAGTGAGTCAGTGGAGTGTGTCTGTGTAGTAAGTAATCAAGTTAAGATGCACTAAACACCACTTTCCATTGATTAAAGTGCATCTACGTAGACATTTCCCCATCTTTATTACATTTTGTTAATGAGCCCGTCCATCGTGTATGGGGGCCAACAAGCAGAGGCAGACGTTCCCATGGCACTGTGAGGGGGCCATCAGCGTATGGGTCCACAGGCCCAAGGTGGACATGGTCCATCATTTCCTCTATTTACCCATTCTATCCAGCCACAGCATGCAAAGGAGGTGGTGGACTGGCTTACTAAACCATCCTCATCCTCCTCATCCTCTGTCACCCAAGCAGAGACTAGTGCGCATTCCACTGCAGCTGCCAGAGTGGCTTATTTTGCCTCCTCTGTCCACAGCTATTACTGCCAAAGCCCCAGTGTCAGGCATGGAGGAGTTATTTGAACACAGCGTCAGTCACTTGCTCCTTGACGATGCACAACCATTACTTGATTCAGATCTTGGTTCTGAGCTTGAGAAAGGTAGGAACATGAGCCTACAGAGAGGGGAGAACACTGGTAAACAAAAAATTGGCAGTCATGTTTGCCCAGCCGCAGCATATTGGCAAGTTGGCTTCAGTGATGATGAGGTCACTGACGTGACATGGGTGCTGAAAAGAGCAGAGGAGGAAAGCGAGGTTGAGGCACAACCACAACGAGGCAGTAATCATAGAAGAGTAGATAGCAGCAACCCTATTCCATCACATTGTGGAGCTGTTATCTTTCGGCCCACTTCCCACAGCTCAGCTGTTTGGGCCATTTTTAGCACATGTGCAACCAATCACACTGTTGCAATTTTCAAACTTTGCCTCAAGCAGATCAAGCGTGGCAAAAACACCAGTAATTTGGGTACCACATACTTGACAGGGCATTTAACCTCCCACCACTCAGCCCGTTGGCGCGAACACCTAAAAGCCACACAAAAGGGACGCAATTCTGATCCTCCTCACTCCTCACCTTCTAGGTCTACCCCAACTATACCTCATAACCTCTCAGCAGCCTCCACTGACAGGGATGATAGTATAGCAAAGGGTGTCACAGGTCCTTGCAGCACATCTACAAGTAGTACACCACCAGCTGTAGACTATAGCCAGCAAATTTCTCTGCCCCATCTGCTGCAATGAAGAAAAAAAATACAGTCTCTGCCACCCACATGCCCAGTGTCTAAATTCAAGCTTGTCAAAGCTGCTGGTTTTACAATTCCTGCCTTTCCGTCTGGTTGATTCTGCCCCCTTCCATGATTTTGCAGAATGTGCTGTACCACAATGGCAGGTTCCCAGTTGCTTTTTCGTTTCATGTAAGGCCATTTCAGCTCGGTACCATTATGTGGAAGGCAATGTTGTGGCATCGTTGGGCTAGGCAGTCAGTTGCAAGGTCCACTCTACTGCTGACATGTGGCCCAGCAAGCATGGTCAGGGACGATATATTGAGTGGACATGTGCAGAATGGAAAAATTTGTTTTGTTTTGGATAGATTTGTTATGTTACTAATTTTGTTTAGTTATGGAATTCATTTAGTTTGGTTTCGGAATTTGTTTTGTTTAGTTTTCGTTAAAATTCGTATTATTTATTCATTTTTCAAGGAATTCCAACTTTTCAGAACGATTTAAATTTGGATTGGTCGCAAAACGATCAACTGATTTGAACTCTGTGTGAAGAAATAGCTGGTTCTTAACAACCATGAGTCATCATCTGTCAGCGGCTTCCCTACTGACAGATGAATATAGAGATAAAGAATGCTGTTAAAAAAAAAAAAGATAAAGAATGCCGGCAATAGAAAAATGTTAAAAAACAAGGCGTAGGATCCCCCCCCCAGTCAATATCAGGCCCTTCGGGGTCTGGTATGGGTTTGGATGGGAACCCCACACCAGATTTTTTTTTTTAAATACCAGACCCTTATCCGAGCATGCAGCCTGGCAGATCAGGAAAGGGGGTGGCAAGCGCCCCCCCTTCTAAATCATACCAGGCCACATGCCCTCAATATGGGGGGATGGGTGCTTTGGGGCTGGGGGGCTCTGCGTCCCCCACCCCAAGGCACCTTGTCCCCATGTTGATGGGGACAAGGGCCTCTTCCCAACAACCTGTGCTGTGGTTGTTGGGGTCTGCAGGTGGGGGGCTTATCAGAAAAGGGAAGCTCCCTTCAACAAGGGGGCCCCCAGATCCCGACCCCCCCCCCATAAGAATGGGTTTTAGGTATATCATACCCATACCCATTCACCAAAAAAGTGTCAAAAATAAGAAACACAGGAAACAGTTTTGGACTTTATTAAATGGAAAAAAAAAATAGTGTTCCTCGATGTCCATCCATCATCCATCACGACGCCCACGACCCACAGAATAAAATAGAAAAAACTAGAAAAAACTGCAAAAAACGCTTCACCTCCTAAGAGGCTACCAGTCATCTACCCTCTCTTCGCTTTGACAGCTCTTATATAGGCAAGGGGCGTAGCCACGGGGTTACGTCACCCGGTGGCGCCCTTCTGACATCACAAAACATCATGTGACGTCAGAAGGGGCAGTGCCACCGAGTGATGTACCCAGGTGGCCCCGCCCCTTGCCTATATAAGAGTTGTCAAAGCAAAGAGAGGGCAGACAGTGGGTATCCTCTTAGGTAGCAAAGCGTTTTTTTTTTTGCCTTTTTTTTGTCTATTTTTCGGGTTGGGGGACATCGTTATGGACGATGGATGTACATCGAGGGACATTATTTTTTTTCTTTTAATAAATTACTTGTTCAAAACTGTTTCCTGTATTTCTTACTTTTGGACACTTTTTTGGTGAATGGGTATGGGTACGATATACACATACCCACCCATTCAAATAGGGGGGGCATGGGGCCTGGCATGATTCAGGAGGGTGTGGTATGGATTTGGGGGGGCCACGCCGATTTATTTTTTTGTGGGGTTACCCTTAAGCTCAGACCCGAAGGGCATGGTATGGACTGGGGGGGGACGGACCCTAAGCCAGTTTTTTAAACATTTTTCTATTTCCGGCATTCTTTATCTTTTTTTAACAGCATTCTTTATTTCTATATTTATCTGTCTGTGGGGAAGCCCACTGAAAAGTTGACACATGTGCCATGTCTGGCACATGCCCTAAATTTGGTGGTGCAGCGTTTCCTAAATAGGTACCCAGGGTTGGAGGATCTGCTAAAGCAGGCCAGAAGAGTCTGCAGCCACTTCAGGTGGTCATAGACAGCCAGTGCTCGGTTGTCTGAAACAGGAATTCCACCTGTCCCGTAAACCGCCTGATTTGTGACATGCCCACCAGGTGGAACTCGACTTTGACAATGCTGCAGCAGCTGCACATACAGTAGAGGGCCATCAACCAGTACCTGTGAGTATGGCACAACGACAGGCTCAGGCTGGCTCGTCTTTTTTTCCTCACGCCAATGGCTGCTGAAGCATGCATGCACTGTACTGTCACTATTTGAGGAGGCCACAAGGATGGTGAGCCATGACAATGCATGCATTGGTGACACAGTCCCTGTTGTGCTCCTGCTGGAGCAGACTCTGCGTGGCATTATGGACAAGGCACTTGATGCAGAGCAGCAGGAGGAAGAGGAGGAGGATTTCCTTTCCTCTCAAGGCCCGTTTTATGCAGACACTATTCTTGCCATGCCACAGAACACACAAGAGGAGAGGTAGGAGGAGGAGGATTCTGGCAGTTTTGGAGGCATTGAAGCAGAGCAAAACATAAGTCAACCCTTAACAGATGGTTTTCCATCCCAGAACTCTTGGGAGTAGTATGTGGCTGGGAGGAGGCAGTTCCAGATACTGTAATCCTCAGTGACCCCGAAGAGTCTGCTACTCATGCCTCCGTAAACTTGCAGTGCATTGTCTCCCTCATTCTTCAAACCCTGCGAAAGGACCCCATATTACCCCCCAACCCTCCTTGACTACCGTTACAAGGGCAAAGTCTTGGAACTCATCCCATCCCCACAGAGAGAGCAGAAGATAAAAATTTTTGAGGACACCTTACAGAGGAGTTTATGTAATGCCTTGGTAGGTTACTGTCTCATGGAAAACGTACAGTAGGTGACCACGATATTGTATCAATCTCGCCGCATTTCTCGGCAAGATTTGACACCTGCGAGCCCCGTCGCGGGAGCCAGTGCAGAGATGGCTCACTCATCGGGAAAGGAAAACTTTGATTTCCTTTCCCGATGAGTGACAGGCAGTGCTGACAGCTGTCTGGTATGAGTCCTGAGGGGGGAACGCCGCGCCAAATTTTAAATGAAAAAATGGCGTGGGTTCCCCCCCAGGGGCATACCAGGCCCTTAGGTCCGGTATGGATTGTAAGGGGAACCCCCTACGCCAAAAAATCGGCGTGGGGGTCCCCCCAAAATCCATACCAGACCCTTATCCGAGCACGCAGCCCGGCCGGCCAGGAAAGGGAGTGGGGACAAGTGAGCGCCCCCCCTCCTGAGCCGTACCAGGCCGCATGCCCTCAACATGGGGGGGTGGGTGCCTTGGGGGAGGGGGCGCCCTGCGGGCCCCCCCCACCCCAAAGCACCTTGTCCCCATGTTGATGAGGACAAGGGCCTCTTCCCGACAACCCTGGCCGTTGGTTGTCAGGGTCTGCGGGCAGGGGCTTATCGGAATCCGGGAGCCCCCTTTAATAAGGGGACCCCCAGATCCCGGCCCCCCACCCTGTGTGAATGAGTATGGGGTACATGGTACCCCTACCCATTCACCTAGGGAAAAGTGTCAATAAAAAAAACCACAGCTGACAGGTTTTAAGAGTAATTTCCGACTTCTCCCGGTGTTCGGCCTCTTCTCCCAGGCCCATCCGCTATCTTCTTCCAGCTCTTTTGCCAGCGAGGGGCCCGGTCTGCTGCCGCTGTCTTATCGCCGCTGTCTCGTCGCTTCTTCTCTTCTTCCGAGAGGGCGCCCCCCTCCCCCAAGGCACCCACCCCCCATGTTGAGGGCATGCGGCCTGGTACGGCTCAGGAGGGGGGGGGCGCTCGCTCGTCCCCACCCCCTTTCCTGGCTGGCCGGGCTGCGTGCTCGGATAAGGGTCTTGTATGGATTTTGGGGGGACCCCCATGCCGACTTTTCGGCGTAGGGGGTTCCCCTTACAATCCATACCATACCTAAGGGCCTGGTATGCCCCTGGGGGGGAACCCACGCCGTTTTTTTCATTTAAAATTTGGCGCCGCGTTCCCCCCTCAGGACTCATACCAGACAGCTGTCAGCACTGCCTGTCACTCATCGCGAAAGGAAAACAAAGTTTTCCTTTTGCGATGAGTGAGCCAGCGCGACATGCACAGTACCCTGTCGCCGAGAACCAGCGCGATGGGATCGCGCTGGAAACACAATCTCGCGGTCAGGTACTGTAGTTTTGAGGTTTCTTTTGGTCAAGAGAGGAGCGGTGGAGAAGGGGACTGCCTCAGTGATGCTTTTCAACTTTATTTAGTCCTCGGCAACCCAAGGCTGTCAGTTTTCACATCCCATCAGCAGCGTCTGCATCATATGGTGGGAGATTATCTAGGGACAAAAACAGAGATGGAGAGCTTTCCAGTTGACGAACCACTGGGTTACTTGGTCATGAGAATAGACCACTGGTCAGAACTTGCCCAATATGCAACTGAGCTGCTGGGCTGCCCTGCATTCAGCGTGCTTTCCGAAAGGGCATTCAGTGCTGCCAGAGGTTTCGTGACATATAAGAGAGCGTGTCTGTCCACAGACTCTGTGGACCAGCTGACATTTATAAAAATGAATCATTCCTGGATTAGCAGCAGCTATCAAGCCCCTGATGCCAATGTCACTAATTAAGTTCCTTCGGGATCTTGAATCTCTGAAAGACTGTCTAGGCTTCCTAGCTTTGTGGGCGTTAATTTCATTTGGAATAATTTTTTTGGTATAGGTTTCATGGGCACAATTAACACCCAAGGACCAATTTTTCCGCAGCTGTTTGACAGATGCATATCATTTCAATTTTTGACAGCAAGGCCAATTCTTGCTTTCATCAAGAGTACCTCTATTGGGTTATGGTGTGAAGATACCACCGACACCCAAAGACCAATTTTTCCGCACCTGTTACTTCTACCCAAAGTCTGTGACACCAGAATTTATCCAAAAAATCTCTAATCTTGTTCCCAGTGCACTACATTGTGGCCTCATCATAAAGACTGGCTCCCCAAGCCGTTGCTTATTAAATAAAGAAAGCTTGAATGGAAAATGTCATTTTTTTGGCTTTATAAATGTCATGATTGCTGCAGCAGGTTCTATACATGGTACAGATGTCCCACTTTACAGGCAAACTAAGAACCCCCCCAGGCACTATATTTAAAGTAATTTTTTATTTGAATTGTTATTTCTCATTTTTATGGTTTTGCTTTAAGCATCAGTAAATTACTGCTCATTTAAAAATGATGTTTTTTACAAACTTTTTTCTCATTGATACATGTCCCCCAGGGCAGTACCTGGACACCTACACCCTTTGTATGCCCAATTACTTATATTTAATCCTTCAAAATGGGCACGTTTGATTTTTTTACAGTTTGGGTCCCATAGAATTCAATGGGGTTCGTTATTCGGTTTCCGAACTTTTGCGATGTTGGAAAGTTCTGCCGCGAACCGAACAGGGGGTCATTTGGCCCATCTCTAGTGTCCAGCAGACATTTGATTATTAAAGGGCGTTATTTAACAAAGAAAACCCCTCCTATTTCATGCTGTCAGCAATGGCACCACATGGAAGAGAAATATCACAAGGCCTGAGAAAGAAAATAATTTATTTACACAAGAAAGGTGAAGGCTACCAGAAGAGCAGCAAAGCTTTACTTATCAGTCAGAATAATGTAGCCTGAAGGAGGAGGCCCGCCCCCTCCCCAGCTTGTGTGTCGGCTTGTGCCCTCCCTGTTAGCGCTGTGCGAGAGCTAGAGACGCCGCCAGTGTTAGACTCCTGTGCGGTAGTCCGAGCTTGAATATACAGCGGTCCTACACTCCACCTTGACAGCTGCTTGTCCTGATGGCATCCACACCAGCCCTGTATGCTGCTTTCCAGACACCTTGATGTAAGTTTAATTGGAACAAAGTGCTATTTGTTTTTAATCATACACACCTGACGACCTCCCTTTTCTGTTTGTTGCAATATGTTGCCAATTTGTTCATTCCATGCCTAGAAGACTTGGTGCTGTCCTTTCAAATCATGGAGGTCATACAAAATACTGGATGTAGTCGTTTTTGTTGTGGGGTGCATTTATTTTTGCATCAACTAATTTGAGTAAAACTGAAGATTTTGTAATCTAAATTATATTATTAACCTTACAAACAAATGTTCTATAAAACAAGTTCATCAAAATTTTGGAAATTGTTCTTGCTTTGTGCACTGGTGCGCAGTCATGTTGGAACAGGAAGGGCCATCCCCAAACTGTTCCCACAAAGTTGGGAGCATGAAATTGAGCAAAATGTCTTGGTATGCTGACACCTTAAAGTGATTGTAAAGGCTCGTTTTTTATTTTTTTTAAATAACAAACAAATCATACTTACCTCCACTGTGCAGCTTGTTTTGCACAGAGTGGCCCCCGAACATCCTCTTCTGAGGTCCCTTGACGGCTCCTCCCCACATCAGATAACCCCCTAGGAGAAGCGCTCTCCAGAAGGGGTTACTTTGCGGGTGCGCTCCCGAGTCCAGCATTTGCAGCCGTAGACAAGAATGCTGGACTCGGCCCCATCCCCCCTGGCACCTGCGTGATTGGATTTGATTGACAGCAGCGGGAGTAAATGGCTGTGCTGCTATCAATCTATCCAATCAAGAGCTGAGAACCCCAGAGTAGAGGAAGAGCTCATCTCCGGCGTGTGAAATTCTAGGGCTCAGGTAAGTAAAACGGGGGACTAGGGGACCGGTCACTGCCAGGTCTTTTTTCACCTTAATGCATAGGATGCATTAAGGTGAAAAAACACAAGGGTTTACAACCCCTTTAAGAGTTCCCTTCACTGGAACTAAGGGGCCAAGCCCAACCCCTGAAAAACAACCCCCACACCATAATCCCCCCTCCACCTAATGATTTGGACCAGTGGACAAAGCAAGGTCCATGAAGACATGGATGAGCTAGTTTGGGGTGGAGCAACTTGACTGGCCTGCACAGAGTCCAATACACACTAAGAAATGGCAATTTTGAACCCATCTTTTATAGGGCAGCACAGTGGTATAGTGGTTAGCACTTTCGCCTTGCAGCAAAAGGGTTGCTGGTTCAAATCCCAGCCACTACCTGCCTGAAGTTTGTATGTTCTCCCTGTGCCTGTGTGGGTTTCCTCAAGGTACTCCGGTTTATTACCACACTCCAAAAACATGCTGGTAGGTTAATTGGATCCTGTCTAATTTGACCCTAGTATGTATGAATGTGAGTTCAGGATCTTAGATTGCAAGCTCCTTGAGGGCGGGGACTGATGTATATGTAAAGTGCTGTGTAAATTGACAGTGCTACATAAGTACCTGAAATAAATAAAATAACAAGGGAATTTGGTACCAGGACTTTCCAGGGGACACCTTCTCTATACCATAATTGCCTCTAAGCCCCCCCCCCCCCCCAAACCTATTCTGTTTGGTTCCATGTGTACAGCTGATGGATTCTAAACCCTGCTCTGCAACCCCCTGGTCCACTGAATGGAGCACTGACTGCTCTATTTAGTCTGGAGTTAATTACACCACAAGACCTTGTGATTACAGGTGAACTTCCAAAAGTACAGCACAGGCTTTTGGGACAGAGGGGGCTCAGGTCACCTGATGCATGTTCTTTTGGGGGGTCCTCTCTTCACCCCCAGGAGGATGGCCACCGCCAATTCCTGACCTGACCAGGTTTACACTTGTTACTTGTATTCAGGATCCATTAACCTGCACCATTGTTGGATATTATGAGACAGCACCCGCCCAAAGGCATGCAGTCTAGCTGTGCACAGTTCCACTTTGCAAGCTACCACTCAAGTATTCAGGCATCCTCTTTGAATAATACACCTCCAACCATTAGCCAAATGCTTGTTCTTTTAATTAAAGATAAGTTAACACAGCTTCTATATCACAACATTGATGTGATGTACATAAGAAACTTCAGATACACAGTCCAGAAACAATATCCATTTGGAATCACAGAGAAGAACTGTTCCCACCTGTCTTGGGTTAGCTCGAGTGCAGGAAGGTCCATCCTAGGGGAAGCCTTAAGCCGAAGGTTCCCTAATTAAAATGTTGTGTTGACAACTTAGCTATAGCCAGCCTGTGTATTGTCTGCTTACATGATTTGAATTAGTTGGGTTTCCCTAAGCCCAAGGACATTGTCTGATTCGGCATACTACTGTATAGCGATCTTCAGTAGGCAGAACAAGAAGATACAATGGATTGGGTAATATATTTTTATTTCACCTTGGCCAATCATCGAGGGGTTTAAGCCAGTGACGTGGGCTGGAGAAAGTAATACATATTTGGGGAGACTTGGTAGAAAGGTTATTTTCTCCTGGGCTGCTTCCTGTAGAGTATGTACTTCTGGAAAAGTTATTTTCCTCCCAGACATTGCTTGAAGTCAATGTAGAAGATGAAGATCTTTCCTTCCTAGGCCTGCTGCCTGGAGGGAATGTGAGTCCTAAGTTCTTCTGCGTGGGATGGGTATAGTTGCTGAGAGGTTCAGTACATGACTTTGTGGCCCTGTCTCTGGAAGAGAAAGTCTAGCTTGAAGAAGAGTCCTGTTCAGGCAAAACTGTGAGAGAGGTCCTACCTATTGGGCTACTGAATGTACACTAGCCTGTGACAGAGGCATAAGGAGTTCTAACCTGACCTGTAGAAAAGGTAAAAGATACCACTAAGCAGAGGGAATTTTTGTTGCTGTTTTTTGGCATTCTGTACCCCAAATCCCCTCGCGCAACTGAGCCAATAACATAGCAAAAAAGCAGATCGATGGAGTGGATGTCTCACTGTCACCATCGTTGGAGCGGCGAGAGTCTGGGTGCAGCTAAAAGGCAAATCACCAGGAGGAAGGGAAAAGATTCTGTTAAAAACCAACAATTCTCAAAGCGGTGGCCGGTGGGTAATTAAAGGCATGTCCCCTGGCACCATCCTAGGCAGACAGGAATTTTCCTCTAAGGGAAGAACGTTCATTAGGTGTTCTGTTTATTGAGGCTTCCTATGTATATGATATAGAGGGAAGCAGCTTCCAGGTTCCAGTTTAATTTCTCCAGGATTTGGCGGCATTCCTCCTTACTGTGCCGGGTCACATTGTACAGATGAACTACCTGGAAAGAGAAGAAAGTATTCCATGACACACAGAGAGAGAAGACCCTTACATTGAGAAATTGGTTCCATTGTTCATTTTTTTTTTATCTTCAAGGCTTTGACCAGTATCATACTACAAGGATTATTGTCAACTTTTTAGGATTCCTTGCCTGTTCTCCTCTGTCTCTTTCCTCTCTATCCTTCAACTTTTCTGCGTTTTTTTTAGTTTTGGATGGTGTGTGAAAGATTTAGAACCCAATTTTTTTTTGCTGCTTTTGTCTCACTTCTTAACCCCATCCTGCCTTCACCCTCTATTATGGTTATCCCCCAAAGGGATCTTCAGGGATAGGGTTCTGTCCATGGTAGTCTATGGCCATGGATCTGTGTAGCACGCTGCGGCTAACTGAATGTAATGCATCATTTAAACGCAAATATTTCTATGCACTTAGTCCAATAGGGAAATGTTGCACTTAATAGCCCAGATACAGGAAGATATAACTCGTTGTTTGTCCCCTGAAGACTCCCATTCGCAGACGAAACACGTTTGGAAGGGCAAACGGTCTATCATGTGATCATTCCCACTTTTATATACCTTGTGATACTTGTCAGTATACTATATAGGCAATAAATTGGATGTTTTGGTGATATTACTGTATGGCCCTTTGTTGTTCTCTTCCCATTATCCCTGAGGAGAACTGTTGACCCTTGGTACTCTGTGAAGGTTGGGAAAGTGACCTAAAAGTGCCAGTGTGCCCTGGAGTTACATTGTGTGGCTTTCCAAGTGCTATTGATCTGTTTCGTTTAGAGATCATTGAGATCCGGTGAGGAGGTGGCACTTTTGTTGTGAGGTGGCCCAGGAACACTGCCTGCTGAATTTATGCGCCTAATATATACATGGATATTTTCTTGGCCTTTGGGGCCCTAATTTGGATATTGGAAGTGGACTTATGTTATTGTTTACAATTTTTTGCATTTATTTTTTCACCAAAACGCCCCTTTTTCATTGATCATTGCTTCATATAGTTTTGGTTTGTGATGAAGCTTTTGATCATTTATAATTAATATCTCAATTTTGTGTAATTGTATGTAGTACTTAAAGCGGAGTTCCACCCAAAAATGGAACTTCCCCTTTAAGGGAAGGTGACCCCCCTGACATGCCACATTTGGCATGTCATTTTTTTAGGGGGGGGGAGCAGAAACCCTCTTTTTTGAGGGTTCCAGCTCCCACTTCCTCCTGGAGCACCGTGGCGCTGGCAGCAAGTTAACCTCTCCCCCCTCCCTCTCTGCAATCATCTGGCACATGTCACAGGTCCCAGATAATTGCCCGACCAGTCACAGCACGCCGCGTGGCTCGATCATGCGCAGTGCGTGCCCACAGTGACAATGCCGGCACCGCAGAGAGGAGGGGGAGAGGAGCGGGGCTTCGTTCCTCCGCATCGCTGGACCCTGGGACAGTAAGTGTCCGATTATTAAAAGTCAGCAGCTGCAGTATTTGTAGCTGCTGACTTTTAATTTTTTTTTCTTTTTAGGTGGAACTCCGCTTTAATTAATTATTTATTTATTTATGTCGAGTTTTGCACCTTTTTTTATTATTAGTGGTGCATCATGTGCAAAGGTCCCATGCAAGATCCGATGCCTAAAACCTTTTTAATGGGTCAGCCCAACATCTTTCTGAGGAGGAGTGCAGGGATGGTCCTCCAAGGCTCAATCATATCAAAAGCAGAAAAAGAAGCCACAGTGGCTCTGGTACAGCTAGGACTAAGACAGAAGAATATTTCAGAGAAAAAAAGGTAGGCTTCTACCAGTACAGAGAAGAAGTCCATTATCTAAGGACTAGCAAAAAATGAGACTAGTTGGAAGTGGATAGGGTTTTCTTTTTTTGCCAGTGTCAATCACCTGACGGTAGCTGCATATAACTTAGGGGTTAAAGACTAAAGATCCTGTATACTATATATATAAAAAAATTCCCCTTTTAATAATTTATTTAAAGTAATGGCCTGGAAGTTCATGGTGGTGGTGCTTACATCTTATCTCCAAACCACACAGTATGGCGGAGGACTGTACCAGCCAGCAAGAAGCTTATCTGGAAAACAATCTTCCCTACAAGAGTTTTTATGTATTCCCAACTCCTCTAAAAATTTCTAATCATCTCTCGTAGATCTTCAGCTCTCATCTGGGATAGCTTCCATTGCTAACCTCTTATTGTGAAAATGCCGCCTTCTGGGCTGTTATGCTGATCCATTGGCTTTAATCACTGACCTGGACCAAGTATAAAGGTGAGGAAAATGACTTTCCTGATCACCAAAGCTTGTTCTAGATTGGGATGAGTGAACATTTGCCCATTCGGCCGTCCACCAAACACCCAAATTTGCAGGGTGGTCGCCTAGTGTTAGCCCTGACGAACACCCTGCAATGCACTGAGCGCTGCACAGTGCATTCTGCACCCTGACTGGGCAAAGCTTTGCCCAATAAGAGCGCAGTGTATACTGGTTGTTAAGGAGTGGGGCAGAGAAGCCGGCTTTGGCGTCCATAACAACCGATGAGTCATCAGCTGTCAATGGGTTTCCCCACTGACAGCTGAACAATAAAAAAAAAGTACAGTTTAAAAAATAAAGAAAAAAATGGCGTGGGGTCCCACCCAAAGTCCATACCAGACCCTTATCTGGGCATGTTGCCTGGCAGGTCAGGAAGGGGGGGTGAGTGAGCACCCCCCCCCGGCCTCCTGAAGCATACCAGGCCACATGCCCTCAACTTGTGCCCCCCCCTGCCCCAAAGTACCTTGTTACCATGTTGATGGGGACAAGGGCCTCATCCCCACAGCCTTGGCCGGTGGTTGTTGAGGTCTGTGGGCGGGAGGCTTATCGAAATCTGGAAGCCCCCTTTAACAAGGGGGCCCCAGATCCCAGCCCCCCCATGTGAATGAGTATCGGGTACATTGTACCCCTACCCATTCACCAAAAAGTGGCAAAAAGTATTAAAAACAAGAGACAGTTTTTGACAATTCCTTTATTAAAAAATAAAAAATAGTGTCCCTTTATGTAAATTCATAGAAAAACTTTCCGCCTCCTGGCGAATGACTTCTCTTCGCTTCTGTTATATAGGTAAGGGACAGGGCCATCTAGCTACGTCACCCGGTGGCCCCACCCTTGTGTGCCCAGCATGCACCAGTCCATGACGTCAGAAGGGGTTAGTGTCACCGGGTGACGTAGCTAGGTGGCCCTGCCCCTTACCTATATAAGAAAAGCACAGTGTCGGAATTCGGCGGGAGGCCTCCCAGGAGGCGGAGATTGATGATGTATTTACATCGGGGACACTTTTTTTTATTTTTTCAATAAAGAAATTACTTTTTGACACTTTTTTGGTGAATTGGTAGGGTTACGATGTACCCAATACTCATTCACATGGGGGGGGATCTGGGGGGCCCCCTTGTTAAAGGGGGCTTAGAGATTCATATTAGCCCTCCACCCACAGACTCAGACAACCTCAGCCCAGGTTTGTCGGAAAAGGGGCCCTTGTCCCCATCAACATGGGAACAAGGTGCTTTGGGGTGGGTGGGGCGCACAGCCCCCCTGCCCCAAAGCACCCAACCCCCCATGTTGACGGCATGTGGCCTAGTATTGTTCGGCCTAGAATCCTTCATGACGTGCCAGGCTGCATGCCCGGATAAGGGTTTGATATGGATTTTGAGGAGGGACCGCACGTCTTTTTTTTTTCTTTTTTTTTGTGTGGGGTTCCCCTCCAAATCCATTCCAGTTCTGAAGGGCCTGGTATGGACTTGGGGGGGGGGGGGCACGCCATTTTTTTCTTTATTTTTTCAATAACCGGGTGCCGGCAATTGTAACCGCGAGTCTTTTTAAATGGAATTTGACTAGTTTTTTTTTCTTTAGAAGTGTAATTTTTGCTGCAGCATGTTCTGTACATGCTACAGATGCGCCACTTTACAGGCACATTAAGGGGACCCCCCCCCCCAGGCACTATATTTAAATATTTTTTCATTTTTAATGTTGCACTTTAAGCATAATTAAAATCGCTGCTCCTGCAAAAACGATTGTTTTAAAATAATATATTTATATATTGATACCTGTCCCCCAGGGCAGTAGCCGGACCCCTATACCCCTTTTACCCCTTTTATGGCCAATACTTGCATATAAGCCTTCAAAATGGGCACTTTTGAATTGTCCTGTTCAGCTTCCATAGACTTCAATGAGGTTCACCATTCGGGTTAGAACGTTTCCCCTGTTTGGGAGTTCTGTTGCGAATCAAACGGGGGGGGGGGGTGTTCTGCCCATTCTTTGTTCTAGGTCAGTGATGCAGAAAGTATTGTAGCCAGCATGGAAACTAGTATTCTCAGAAAGAGGTCCTCAGTGGCCATCAGAAGTAGGTCCTCCATGGCCACCAGGGGATATCTCTAAAGTTTGTACTCAAACCTCCAAACTGTTCCGGCTCTAGACATTCTGAATCTTTGGGTCGGGTAATTAGGGTGGGATGTTGTCTAGATATTTGGTTGATAATGTGTTGGTGTGAAGCTCACTCCTGTCCCAGATGCTACAATTTACCTCAGTAATTAAATGAAATGAGTTCATGCCATTCATGTCCATGTCCATGATGTTCTTATCACACAGCTATGTGCCGAACATCATGGATGAAGATGAGACATTTGTCGGCGTCCCCCATTTCACATTCATCTCTGATATGAGCAGTTTGTTTGCTTATTAGGAAACTGTCACCTTTAAGTGCTGGACGGCCCGTGTCACGTCTCCTCCGAAGAAACGCAGCGCTTCCTGGCATTTTTCTGACGTCACGCCATGGACCTGCTCCTCCACCTGCAGCAAAGTAGATCATAGACATTAGATGTCCACATCAGCCAGGATTCGGTGGTGCTTGCAAAAAGCATTGTTTATATTAAAGCGTACCTATAATGAAAGGAACATGGAGGCTGCTGTTCTGGGTCAGTTGCTCAGAAGCAGCCATTAATAAATGCACTTCACTTTTGATTTGATGATTCCACACATTTAATTGAATGGATTATGCCCTATAAAAGTCCCATAAATGGGTCCACATTTTGATGATTTTGTGCACTCATATGGCCGTGCCCCATGTTCATACACTAAGAAAACACCTATTACTCCATTCAAAAGGGAATACAGGACTATGTTAGCAGCCTAAGCCAGTGTGACTATGGATAAGCAAACAATGAAGAACATCTACAGATAAGGCTAACCTGGGCCAAATCCTGTCTCCTATACAACATACCACTCTTTACTACTCACAAAGTACTGAAGTCAGAGGATCACCAAGACACCCAATCATTTAGATGAAGGAATCATTGATGGGGTTACAGCTAAAAAGGAAGCCAAAATCCATGAAGGCCTACTCCATGTAGATTGGCTGGGGAGAGGCAGTGGCGCCCCTCTGCTCCATCTCTCTGTCCACTTTTAAGGTCTCACACATAGAATTTCCTGGTTCTGATCTCCTCCAGTCACGTGTCTGGCAGAAGACTATGAGGAATCATGGGAGCTAGAGGAGGCAAAGGGGCATCAGGAGAGAGGGAGGAGTGCTTGCCACTGGATCCCCAGAACTGCAAAGCTTATTAAACTTCACCCCTCAACCAAATTCCCTCCTCCCGGCCACCCAAAATGTTTGCACAATTTCTTTATTAACATGTAAATCACTCGGTATCCTCACCTCTCTGATCCTTCTCTGCAGTTCGCTGTTTGTCATCTTGCTGCTGCATCTTCGAGATGGACATACTTGTGTCAGTCGACGGACAAACGGGGTCTCTTCTGGACCCAAGGCTGCAGGAGATGAAACTTTATCTTTCCTATTGAAGCTCACGGACCGTCTAGGGCAATTAATGGTGGTGGGCAAAGCCAGAAACTGATCCATGGAGGATGTTGTTTTTGGAGGAGCTGAGCAATGGGGGTTGTCCACTGAGTCCTGCGGGGGCTGCTCATGCCTTCTTCTTATACAGGACCTACGGGTCAGAGCTGTTCTGCAATCCATATCTCGCATACATGGCTCAGGTGTGAGCGTTCTGTGAGGCTTTCCATTTACCTTCCTCTCAGGGCTGGTTTCCACACTTCTAGACACACCTGTAGGTGCAATTTACAAAAATGTGAGAGGAAGGACAATATAAGAATGACAGAAAAAAAGACCAAAGTAAATAGAATTAATGATGATGGTTGGAAGATGAAAAAAGGTAATGTATTTGAACTTTTCAGGAGCATAGAACGCTCCTGTTCCATGGCAGCTGCTGGTCTCATTCCAGCATCCTGGTTTTGGCTGGGCTGCACTCTCCCTGCCTGTCTGTTCACCTGGAGGGTGATTGGTATAGACACAGCCTCTTGGTGGAACCAAACCTGTTTATAGCCTTCCAAACCCTCAGTGTCATGTTTGTGATAGTGTTTGCATTTGTGCTTTACCTGCCTTGTTCCTGTGCCTTAAATTTGCCTTTAAAAAACAAAGAAATACTGCGCTACCTATTTAAACTAACCCCCCAAAAAGCAGCAGTTAAACAGTGAGATGTGCACCAAAATAACTAATAAAAAATAAATAACCGCGCTAAATACAAATGAAACACGTGAAGCAATCTCGAAAGCTTCCGTTAGGAAGTACATATAAAAATGCAAAAACGTTAAGGAATATTAGAAGTTGTGAAAAATACATGGGTCTACAATTGTGCGCATGAATCAAACATAAGTGTCCATATATAATATCTGCAAATCAAAATAAGTGTCCATATATAGTAACAGAAAATGAAATGTGAGGTAATGTTCTGTCCAAAAGAGACCCCTTGGGTGAATCCAACCAGAGTCAATGGTGTAAAAATGTGAGTGAAACCCCATACAGTATCCGCAAATACCCAATAATTGCGCTTACCGCAAGGCAAGCAAACATTAGCCTTTATCACGTCTTGGTATAGAGAATCCAGATGGTGCTCTTAAACTGTATTCATCATAGTTGAAGAAATGTAATGGGGACACCAGACTTCCATCTCATGGACATGTAAATAAAAAGAAACTGGCCATAGTGTAATACTGCCAAACTAATTGAAGTTTAAGAAGGTAGAAAACTTACACTAGTGCATAAAGGTACAGCAGGAAAAAGAAAACTGGAGTGAACACTAACAAGCTCCGTGGTGAAGATGAGACCCCACACTCTGTGCAAATATTGCGCTTACCCCAAGGCAAGCCAACAACAGCTTGTGTTCAGTATCAGTTTACCACACCACACTACGTGATCCACCACCAGGCAAATAATGCGCTTACCGCAAGGCAAGCCAACAACAGCTTGTATTCAATGGCAGTATGAGAGATCCTTTGGCGGTCTGGACTGCTTGCGGCAGGAACCGGAGGATACAGCAGAGACTCCAAAATGACATCTCACAAGCATGTGAATAAAAAAGGAACTGGCCATAGTGTAATACTGATAAAAACGATTTAATAGATAAAAGTAGAAAACTCACATGAGTATATAAAAGTACAGCAAACAGCCGGCCGGCATAGTGAGCACCCGTCCACACTGAAAATGACGATGACGTCAGAGCGTCAACCTCCCGACGTACGTTTCGCCACAAATGGCGTCGTTTCACCAGACGACGCCATTTGTGGTGAAACGTACGTTTGCTGTATTTTTATATACTCATGCGAGTTTTCTACTTTTATCTATTAAATCGTTTTTATCAGTATTACACTATGGCCAGTCCCTTTTTATTCACATGCTTGTGAGATGTCATTTTGGAGTCTCTGCTGTATCCTCCGGTTCCTGCCGCAAGCAGTCCAGAACGCCAGTGGATCTCTCATACTGCCATTGAATACAAGCTGTGGTTGGCTTGCCTTGCGGTAAGCGCATTATTTGCCTGGTGGTGGATCACGTAGTGTGGTGTGGTAAACTGATACTGAACACAAGCTGTTGTTGGCTTGCCTTGGGGTAAGCGCAATATTTGCCTGGTGGTGGATCACGTAGTGTCGTGTGGTAAACTGATACTGAACACAAGCTGTTGTTGGCTTGCCTTGCGGTAAGCGCATTATTTGCCTGGTGGTGGATCACGTAGTGTCGTGTGGTAAACTGATACTGAACACAAGCTGTTGTTGGCTTGCCTTGGGGTAAGCGCAATATTTGCACGGAGTGTGGGGTCTCATCTTCACCACGGAGCTTGTTAGTGTTCACTCCAGGTTTTCTTTTTCCTGCTGTACCTCTATGCACTAGTGTAAGTTTTCTACCTTCTTTAACTTCAATTAGTTTGGCAGTATTACACTATGGCCAGTTTCTTTTTATTTACATGTCCATGAGATGGACGTCTGGTGCCCCCATTACATTTCTTCAGCTATGACGAATACAGTTTAAGAGCACCATCTGGATTCTCTATACCAAGACGTGATAAAGGCTAATGTTTGCTTGCCTTGCGGTAAGCGCAATTATTGGGTATTTGCGGATACTGTATGGGGTTTCACTCACATTTTTACACCATTGACTCTGGTTGGATTCACCCAAGGGGTCTCTTTTGGACAGAACATTACCTCACATTTCATTTTCTGTTACTATATATGGACACTTATTTTGATTTGCAGATATTATATATGGACACTTATGTTTGATTCATGCGCACAAGTGTAGACCCATGTATTTTTCACAACTTCTAATATTCCTTAACGTTTTTGCATTTTTATATGTACTTCCTAACGGAAGCTTTCGAGATTGCTTCACGTGTTTCATTTAAATTTGCCTTTGCCTGATCCCCGCTCTGCCAGCTGGTTTGGATTTCCTTGTTATCGACCTCGGATTGGACTTTGGCCTACTCTCTGAACTCTGCCCGTCTTTTGACCATAGATTTGACCCTGATTACTCTCTGAATGTTGCCTTCCTGAACCCAGACTGCCATTGCACCACATTGCCTGTCTGCCAATTGCAAGTACCTGTTTGCTGTGCTTAACTCACGCCTGCCTTGGTGTGGTTGCCGGGCACTGTAAAATTGTATATAAGGTCTCGGGGCAACCAAGTCTTTGAAAGCCTGCTAGACTTAAAGGAAAGGGGCCTGCTATAGGTGAAGAACACAGAGCCAGCTATAGTACCTAACCACCTATGCTAGGGGTAGGTGTGACAGACCTGAGGAGGAGGTGGTAAGGTTTAATGAATACAACATATAAACACTTACGTCGACCAAGCAATGTTTTTCCACCTCTATCTTGACAAAGGCCACACCTTTGATCCTCCTTTGCTCTGGCTCTTATGCTGAAAGAAAAAAAAGCTCATGAGTACATGATAAGTACCATTACTTTCTTTACGCGAAAGTGGTAATAGACTTACTCTTTCTGTGTGTCACCATTCCTAAGAGAAAGCTTCTCCAGACGACTGGACAAGTGCACAGACGTACACACATGGGCAAAGTCCTCTGGGCAGATTGAGGCAGCAGGAAAAGGTCCAATCTGAAGAGTCCGGTGACTCTGTCCTCTCCAGAGGTTGGTGTCTAACCTGGAGGAAGGAATTTAGAAAAAAGTCTCATATAGCAATAATATGAACATAAAAGTATTAGAAACAACTAAATATGTATTTTATTTGGAAAATTACATTTGCCTGGGCTGGTTTATATATCCCGGGCCTCTTTAGGCCTAATGGTGACCTCCAGAGTTAGGAACAGTTGACATCCTTCTGTTTTAGAGTGGGTTGTAAGGCATGGTGGGTGTAATGCAAGGTGGATTGATGGGCGCCAGACACTTCTTGATTGCAAAGAAATTTAAACAGAACTGTGGGAGAGAGGGGTTAGGGCCAGGACACCCTTTAGTAGTTGCAATGTTAATTGGCAGACTCTGAGGCTTCTATAGGTAGACAGCCATGTAGGGAAAGGCATCCAGCAAGACATCACATCTTCATGTGTAGGACCCCTGTCTCCTATGGCAACAATCTTGTAACAGTTTCTAACAAAAGTTGCAATTAACTCCACTTCTTCTTCAATCTTCTATTGTAGAACTTCAATCAGCTGAGCTCCCAGTCTTTCATTAGACTACCGGATCCACTCGCCACTGGATCTCCTGAGCTCTTCCAATCTTCTCACTCAGTATCTTCCTCAAGCGTCACCCCCACGTGCCTGCTGGGTCCCTAGCTTGGCACTTACAGATACTCCTCAAGCATCACCCCGATGGCCTGCTTGGTCCCTGGCTTGGCACACAAAAATGCTCTGCAAGGATCACCTCCACTGGCTGGGTCCCTGGCTTGGCACTTTCTGAATTTTTCCACTGCTTCACCATCCCCAACTGGTGAGAAGACTGCTCTGGTACTTGCTTCAGCTACTCACAGTGGTCCCCGGTAACAAGACCCCTTGGTGGCGACAGCTTCCCCTCTACCCCCGACCACGACATGTTCTCCGGGAGGTAGAATCATTACTTCTGGTTGGACTGCAAGCAGAGCATGATCCCCTCCTTTCAGAGACTGGGCCGCAGGGCAGTATTCCAACATGATAACGACCCCAAACACACCTCCAAGACAAACACTGCCTTGCTAAAGAAGCTGAGGGTAAAGGTGATGGACTGGCCAAGCATGTCTCCAGAACTAAACCCTATTGATCATCTGTGGGGCATCCTCAAACAGAAGGTGGAGGAGTGCAAGGTCTCTAACCTCCACCAGCTCTGTGATGTCGTCATTGAGGAGTGGAGGAGGACTCCAGTGGCAACCTGTGAAGCTCTGGTGAACTCCATGCCCAAGAGGGTTAAGGCAGTGCTGGAAAATAATGGTGGCCACACAAAATATTGACACTTTGGGCCCAATTTGGACATTTTCACCTAGGGATGTACTCACTTTTGTTGCCAGCGGTTTAGACATTAATGGCTGTGTGTTAAGTTATTTTAAGAGGACAGAAAATTTACACTGCTATGCAAGCTGTACACTCACTACTTTACATTGTAGCAAAGTGTCATTTCTTCAGTGTTGTCACATGAAAAGATAAAAGAAAATATTTTCAAAAATGTGAGGGGTGTACGCACTTTTGATAGATACTGTGTATATATATATTTATTTGCCATCTGAGAAGCTCATGCTGGAGCAGGTCTGGGCATCTTAAACATGGAGGACCAAGCCCGGGATTAAATTCCAGGAACACTAAGGGATCCATTTATGGCAAACTAGAGACTATGGCAGTGTTCTCCAAACTGTGCCCCTTTGTTTGCTTTTATCAGGCCCTTGGGGCACTATTCCTCCCACTGACATTAACAATGGGGGATAATTCCTGCCACTGACACCAACAGTCGGGTGGGGCACTATTCCTCCCACTGATACCAATGAATGGACACTATTTCTTCCATTGATGCCAATGATGGGACACTATTCCTCCCACTAATACCAATGATGGGACACTATTCCTCCCACTGACGCCAATGATGGGACACTATTCCTCCCACTAATACCAATGATGGGACACTATTCCTCCCACTAATACCAATGATGGGACACTATTCCTCCCACTGATATCAATGATGGAGCACTATTCCTCCCACTAATACCAATGATGGGACACTATTCCTCCCACTGATACCAATGATGGGACACTATTCCTCCCACTGATGCCAATGATGGGACACTATTCCTCCCACTGACGCCAATGATGGGACACTATTCCTCCCACTGATACCAATGATGGGACACTATTCCTCCCACCAACGCCAATGATGGGACACTATTCCTCCCACTGATACCAATTATGGGGCACTATTCCTCCCACTGATACCAATGATGGGACACTATTCCTCCCACTGACGCCAATGATGGGACACTATTCCTCCCACTGACGCCAATGATGGGACACTATTCCTCCCACTGATACCAATGATGGGACACTATTCCTCCCACCAACGCCAATGATGGGACACTATTCCTCCCACTGATACCAATTATGGGGCACTATTCCTCCCACTGATACCAATGATGGGACACTATTCCTCCCAACGACGCCAATTATGGTACACTATTCCTCCCACTGATACCAATGATGGGACACTATTCCTCCCACTGATACCAATGATGGGGCACTATTCCTCCCACTGACGCCAGTGATGGGACACTATTCCGCCCACTGATACCAATTATGGGGCACTATTCCTCCCACTAATGCCAATGATGGAGCGCTATTCCTCCCACTGACGCCAATGATTGGACACTATTCCTCCCACTGATACCAATGATAGGGCACTATTCCTCCCACTGACGCTAATGATGGGACACTATTCCACCAACTGATACCAATGATGGGGCACTATTCTTCCCACTGACACCAACAAGGATGCACTATTCCTCTCATGCACACTAACAATGGGGCACTATTCCTCCCACTGATACCGACGATGTGGCACTAGTCCTCTAATGAACACCAACAATGGTGCACAATTCTTCCCACTGAGACCAATTATGGGACACTATTCCTCCCACTGAGACCAATGATGGGGCACTATTCCTCCCACTGAGACCAATGATGGGGCACTATTCCTCCCATTAACAACAATGATGGGGCACTATTCCTTCCACTGACACCAGGGATGGGGTACTATTCCTTCCACTGACACAAAGGAGTTTCTACTTGTATTGGCCACAGTCCGGCCTCTCCAAAGTCTGAAGGATAATAAACTGGCCCTTTGTTTAGAAAATTTGGAGTCCCCTGTTCTATGGCAAAGTAACAGAAAGTCTGGACTGATTTGCCTGTTGCTGGCATGACCTCCTCCAAATCAAGTAGAGGGATAATGGATAATGAATGGTAAACAGAAGCAACAGGTGGTAAAGATAGATGGATAAAGACTGATCAGCAAGGGGTAAATAAATATTTAATGATGGATGTTAATTGATGAAAACAGATAATTAATTGCAGAAGATAAATGATGACCAGTTATGAACTGTGTATGATGGGAGATGAATGGTTGGCAGTTGCATATGGACGTTGAGAACATACAGTTTTTCTTACCCAGCCTCAATGATGGTGACAACATCCCCAGCATTCAGGGGCAGCCAGTTAGGATTGCTAACTTCCTTAAGAAGCTTAACCTCCAGAGGTTTCACCTGGAGAAGGAAGAAGTTGTCTATCAAATAATGGACTAACAAGAGATGACAATTTGGTTGACGTTTCTTCATAAGTAACATCTCAGATCATCGTATTTAGTGTAAGCTCTATTCCAAAAAGAAAGCATGAAATACAGATGAAAGACCTCTTTGAAATTAGATGAATGAATGAGAATTTATTCATACATCCACAGTATAGCTACAGCCAATAGTGGCTTCACCCCAGAACTACCACCTCCTTAACGGGTTTTATCAACAAATATCCATCAGGTGGTTCTGGAGTGGAAACACGATGGCTGTAGCTATACTGTGGATGCTTGAATAAATTACTTGGAAGAGCAGAGGTCAGAGTGCGGCTCTCATTCATCCATGAAGCGCTACCCTTGTAGCAGAAGCTGATTAGGATGGGTCCTCTGTCCTTTGCCTCATCCTTTTCAAGAATCTCAAGAACCTCAACCCCCTCTGACACACCAGGTTGAGTATACAAACATACAATATCACAGGATTACACTGAAGGCACTACTTCCCAGTAGTATTGCTATATCAAAGAAAACAGACAACAATACCATAGGCATTAATAAAGGCAAACTTAATATATTGTCACCCAATCTGGTTGGTAACAAGGCAAGCATAAAACAGATTAACAATGGTGATAATACAATTTAGCATACAAAGTGAGCACTGCGCCCCGAGCCCACCCAGTTTTGTGACATTAGCAAATTAATATTGGCTACTGTCTTCCTGATTCTCCTCCCAGACAATCAGGCCCGACTGGCCGAGAGGAGAAGCGATCCTATTGGGCAGCAGGAAGGAGAAGGGAGGAGATGCAAGGCAGAAGCCACCATGAAGCCATGGAGGAGGAGATGCAGGCGAGAGAGGAAGTGCTGTCCGCGACCTAGATGGGGTAAGTAAGGGGCTGGCGACTGACCGGGGGCGCGGGGGAGGGGTGCAGGTGACCCAACAGGGGGGGGGGCTGTGGGTGCATTGGTTGCCCACCCCAAAAAAATATACCACCACTGCTCTGCATTAAAGTCTTTGCTTTAGCTCTCCCCCTGCTGGCTGGGGGAAAAGGGTGGAGCACAGCATCAGTATCTCAGTAGAGGTAGGCAATGTTTCCTTCTCCATAATGCTCTCCATTATAGTAATAGCCTATAATAATGGGCGAACATAGGCTTTCTTCAAGGAGAAGTACAGCCAAAGCTCATTTGGCTGTACTCCTCCTGTGGACCACAGGAGTGCAGCTCGTTCTGCACTCCTGTGACCCATTTTCAGTAGTTGACGTCACAGAGCCGCTCCGGGCTGGGGAAAGATTGAGTATGTAAAAGCAGTACAGCGCTAGAAAATAATGTCCCTATAAATCTTCAATTAACATAAATGTCCATAAAAGAGAGAAAAATTCCAGATGAAGATCCAAGTGTGCAAGTGATATCCAAATATGATGAGTGACTCATATAGTAATAAACCTCCACCAACAATATCGCTAGCCGCTCACCTCAGCGGGTGGACCCCTGAATAAATTCAGTCAGGTCTCAAACAGCTGTTCCCACAATGGGAGATAAACAGGAGCAGGTAACTTGAGCCAGACAGCTTGCGGTCTCGTAGAGCGATCACATGCAATAGAATAAATAACATCTAGTGCTCTCTGTATTTTGCTTAAAAAGTTTTAATAAAAGTAGATCAACTTACAAGGAAGGCACTGTTCCCCAGTGCGAAGGATAAAAACATGTAGGATACTCCACGGAAATCGGTGAACAAGACGCGGGTGACGTCACGAGTCACGTGATGTTTTCCGTACGCGTTACGTCCCTTGTGATGGGCAGGACTTCTTCAGCGGCGACTACTTTTTTTAAAACTTTTTAAGCAAAATACAGAGAGCACTAGATGTTGTTTATTCTATTGCATGTGATCGCTCTACGAGACCGCAAGCTGTCTGGCTCAAGTTACCTGCTCCTGTTTATCTCCCCATTGTGGGAACAGCTGTTTGAGACCTGACTGAATTTATTCAGGGGTCCACCCACTGAGGTGAGCGGCTAGCGATATTGTTGGTGGAGGTTTATCACTATATGAGTCACTCATCATATTTGGATATCACTTGCACACTTGGATCTTCATCTGGAATTTTTCTCTCTTTTATGGACATTTATGTTAATTGAAGATTTAAAGGGACATTATTTTCTAGCGCTGTACTGCTTTTATATACTTGTTTTGTTGGATTTGATAAATTTTATCCTCAGTATTCAGCTGCTTTAGCTCATTATACAAGAGATTAGCGCTGGTTGAATTTCTTTCATATTGGGGAAAGATTGAGACTAAATCCCTGGATCGGCACCTGGCTCAGCCTCTCAGCGAGCATCTGAGAGCCTGAGCCCAGCCGCCCCTGTCCTCTCCACAACCCAGCGCTCCGGTGAGCAACTGAGTGACTCACAGTCACCAGCTCTCTGCTCACAGAGCACTGAGATCTGGGCAATCAACAGTGTTTGATCGCTCGGTTCTCAGATTTGGAGCCGGCAAGGGACAGATGCAGCATCCACCTAGGTACTGTAAGTAAGGGGAAAAAAAATTCTCAACTGCTCTTTTAAGTAGGCATCTTATCAATCTGTAGATAAGGAGAAGAGTGGGTTTGGAGCGGTGCTGTGGATCGAGAATGTTTCACTGCCTTGAAATTGTTATGGTATAAAAAGTAATATTGACGAAATAGACCTTCAAGATCAGAGCAGAGGCAAACGTTAAAGAAATATAAAACTCAGATCCGTGGAAGATTAGTCTACAGCATGGAATATTTTACACTAGAGAAAAGGTAGTAAAAGACAGACCACCAGCAGGATTCATGAAAAATAAGTAGAAGGCAAGCATGGAAATATACTTCTAGACCCATTACAGATCAGAGCAAAGGACAATGTTTAAGACAGACCACCAGGACCCATGAAGGATAGGAGAAGAATTCAAAAATGGTAAGAGTCCTCCTAGATCCATCAAAAATCAGGGTGGAGGGCAGTATTGGATACAGATGTCCTGAGTGCATTTTACATGTTAAAGACAGACTTTTAGGACCCATGAAAGATAAGAGTAGATGGCAAACATGGTGATAGTCTTTCTAAATCCATTACAGATCAGTGCAGAGATCAATAGCAGAGACAAATCTTCTGAATTCAAATATCAGCTCCCCCTGGATCCCTCAGAGGATACACTACAGGACAGTATTAGAGACAGTCCTTTCCAATTAGAAGACAATACAGTATCATAGATCTATTTGATACAATTGTCAGGACACTCACCTCTGTCAGAAGCCTGATGAGAGCGGTAAAATTTGGTCTCTCTTTCGGTATGTACGCCCAACACTTCATCATCACATTGTACAAAGCAAGAGGACAATCTTCGGGGCACTCCAGCCGCTCAGCACCTTTTTCAATTGCAGCTAAAATCTGAAGAAATGGAGACAGTTACCCAGGGCCGGTGCTAGACTATTTTGCACCCTAGGCAAGACCAGCTACTTGCACCCTCCAGCCCCCGCATCTGCAATGTTTTATCTGTGAAGAAATATAGGAGATGAAAAAAAAAACTCAGAGTGACAGAGATAGTGTGTAGTGAAATCCAGCCCCTGAATGAACACAAGGCTGTGACATCCTTACCAATCCAATGCCCCATACAGAGTAAGAAACACCAATGCCACCAGTGCCTCCACAAGGCCAAATGGCCTACCAAACCGCCCTATGTACTCCCCACGTGATAGAACGCACTGCCCACACCAGTACCACATCCAGTGCCCGGTCCAAGACCCACAGCAGAACCAATCACCGCCGTTGCCTTTTTGAAAGAGGGCAGGGCGGCGGCATACTGAACTCCAGGCATTGGAGCCAACAGGGAGAGCGGGACAACCTGTCTGCATGACCCCGAAGACCCAGGCAACCAAAAAATTAAACAAATTACGACAGGGACTACTGCGGGTCAAGGTTAAACAGTACCAACCAGTGGCCATGGCTGCACCCTAGACAGCAGTGCACCCTAGGTGGCTGCCTATTTCGCCTAGTGGTAGTAACGACCCTGCAGTTACCAACTTCAGCATGGGAAGGTGATTGGAAGAGATGCGGACAACAGAAAAATGTGTTTTGTTTGGTTTCAGATTCTTCATTAAGTTGACAATTTTGTTACCTCATATTCGTTATGTTAGAATGATTCGTTTTCGGAATTTGTTTAATATATTTGGATTTGTTTCATATATATTTGTTATTTTTCCAATTTGTTATATATATTTGTTCTATTCTATTCTATTCTATTCTAAACAATTATTTTTTTTTCTATTCTATTCTATTTTACTTTTCAATTATATTCTTTTATTTTCTATTCTACTCTATTCCTTTATATTCTATTCTATAAAGCAGGAATCATCATCTTATTTTACTTTTACTGTATTTATTGCAGTATATTTCCATTTCAAATTCATTTTCGGATTTGGATAATAATTTATTTCAGATTCGTTACTACTGTGATTTGGAAATTCAGATACATCCGAATCTCCATATAATGAAAATCTTGGCTGAATTTTGATTTCGTAATGAAACGAATGGCACATGTCTATTGATTGGTGAGACTCTACTGGATCTATACATTACCTGTCTCCCATTTAGGCCAAACCATGGGTCCTGTCCATAGGTCAACATCTCCCACATGGTGACCCCGAACATCCAGACA
Organism: Lithobates septentrionalis; assembly: GCA_037952835.1. Lineage (NCBI taxonomy): Eukaryota > Metazoa > Chordata > Amphibia > Anura > Ranidae > Lithobates > Lithobates septentrionalis. The sequence continues at coordinate 101,652 of JBBDGP010003556.1, read as the reverse complement.
TCACTTGAGTGTGAAAAGTTGCCAAACTTCAAGCTCTCCGGAGCACACCTACCACACAGAGGGATAATAATGGACTCATTAGCAATTACGGTAGGTCTTTCCAAACAGAACCCAACCTTAGATTTGGTTAACATCTTACTCCTTACAATGAAGAATAGATCCTTCATTCTATGACCCAAAAATGTACTGAATTCCACCCTTACCATGGAAAGGGTATCTTTCGGTGAGGAGACATGGTGTAATGATCATCATTTTTCGCCAAAAGCCTTGTCAATCCAAAATCTCCAATCTTTACCATCTGTTCACTGATCACCAATACATTCCGAGTTGCCAGGTCCCTGTGGATGAAATTATGGGTCTCAAGGTAGCTCATCCCAGAGGCAATCTGGATGGCATATGACCACAGGAGCTGCAGAGAATACACCCCATTATAGGAGTGCAGATGACTGAGTAATGATCCAAGAGGTGCCAACTCTGTAACCTGAGATACAAGAAAGAAAGAAAGACACAATGCCCTTATTAGAATGTTATACACATCCTACCTCTGTAACCAATCAGGGGCAGGAGGGACAGACTCATAACTTTCTTCTGTGCCACCCTGCAAGGGGGAGGGACGCCGATATCTCCCTTCTTTCATGATACCCTTTTTGTGTAAATGAAATTTGCTCTTCCACAGTTGCCCTAACCGAAATAGTTTTGTTATTATTATTATTTTTTTTTTTTTGAGTGCACCTGCACTCAAATATCTCCATTGGAGCCACAGCACTGCCATTGCTGCAACCGTAACCCAAGTCTCCCCTCCACCCAAACCTGGTCCTTGTGCAGTCACCTGTCAGGAAAGAAACATTCGGGGGCACACAATGGCTCCAGAAGGGCTATTTAAAGTGCACTAGTGCACTGTGCCAGTGCTGTTTGGACTAATACATTCCCGTGTTAATGTTGCCGACCTGATCCTACCTCTGACTCGACCTGATCCTTCCTCTGACTCGACCTGATCCTTCCTCTGACTCAACCTGATCCTTCTTCTGACTCGACCTGATCCTGCCTGAATGTCGCCCATACCGACAGTTGGCTTGTCCCTGGAATATGCTTCTCCCTACTGCTTCTGCTCATCCGTTCCGCTGTTACCGACCCCAGCCTGTCTTCTGACTACTCTCTTGCTTGCCGCTTGAACCTGATTTGCTAACCAGTTGCCAACCCGGACTGTCCAACTCTGTCTTGTGCCTACACTGCATCCCCACTTCCCTATCTGCATCCTTCACTGACTCCTGTTTCTCCACTAACGTGTCCAGTCTTGTTATCCCTGCATTCCAGAAGCACACCAGCACCTGCCAGCAAGTGACTTACCAGGCACTTGTGTCACTCTGAGCTCCAGCATTCCCTGTCACCTTACCAGGGACTCTAGAGCAAGGGTTGCAAGAGAGACCTTCCACTACATTTCAGGCTCCACCACCAGGTATGTTATGCCACCGCTGCACCCGATAAGTGCCTCTGTTTTTCCTCAGGTACCTTGCAGCCTCAGAAGCACACACTATTTTTGCTTCACTATTTCTGCACCCAAAGTTTTCACAGTCTGAGTCTCTGCTGTGCCTTCTCTACACTTGCAGCTTCCAGCCTCACTCCTGCCTCCAGCATTAGCTTGCAGCTAAGTCCAAGCTCCTATGAGAAGGCAGAACACTGCTACCCCATAGACTCCACCCGCATGGAAAGCAGGAGGGTCTACATCTTGTAACATATGTCAGCCACTCACCATTTTCATTGGCTGTGTAAGAACCACGCCGTAGAGTCGGATGAGATGTGGGTGATCCAGGGCGTACATCGCATTCACTTCCTGCAGAAAATCCTGAAGGGCCGCAGGGTCATAGCTGGCATCCGCACGGAGGGTTTTCACTGCAACATTCACCTGTAAAGATGTAGGAAATGATTGAGAACATGACAGAAGAGCCGACAACTCAGAGAACCAACAGAGATAAAAGGAAAAAAAATACTCACTGTCCTTTCACTGGAAATCCTCCATTCTCCTTTCCGGACTACCCCAAAGCAGCCATCCCCCAGATGCTCCGACAGGTGCAGGTCTCGGTCATTGATCAGACACTTCAGGGAGCTATCAGTATCCCTTTGAGGGGTGATAGGTGAAACTGAGCTTGTGGGTGTCAGGAATGGAGGAAATAGGCCAGAGGGCGATTGGGAAGTGGGTGATCGGTAAGTGGGAGTCTGGGCAGTGGGCGACAGGAAATGCTTTGAGTTATTCATGTCCTGATGAAGTGGTGGATTGGCTTTTAGTCTTCTAAATATGAAAATCTAAAGAACAGGAAAAGCAGAAATAAGACAATGTTTAGTCTTTATTGAGTTTCTTTCAGTAAATTCATGCTTTGGGTACATTATTTTGGGAGGAAATGATGCAAGTGTAGTGTTACCCCCATAGGGACCATTGGTGATAACTGGTTCTTTCCTGATAGTAGCAATTTTAAACAGGAGAGGGGTTGAAGCATAGTATACTTCAAAATACTCAGTAGGATCGAGAGGACAGTCCTCTTCTTAAGTAACTGTGAATATTGAACAGTCTAAGGCCTTATAGCTGGGGACCATATGGTAAGTATCTTTGGCATCTGATTACCTTGAACAATTGAACAACTACTGGTAGCCAATGTGATTTCCAGAACACTGCACAGTCACAGGGATCAATCCAGGATTATAACACACAAGTCCCCAAGACAGCTCCTACCTTTCAGCTTCCTCTGGGCATGGTCCTGTGAGTGAGACAGTCCTTCTCCAGGGCAGATCCTTTGTGGTGAGGTCCTGCAATTAACTGAGGCTTCCAGAACAGCTGCACAGTCCATGGGCTACCATGGGCAGCAGCCCCTCAGGCTCTGGAACCCTCCTGGGGGGTAGGAACCCAACCTTCCAGGGCTTCAAACTATCATCTTTCCAGCCCCCTACTGGATGCTCCTCTTCTAGGATTGGCTTGAGGATGATAAAAATTTAAGTTGGCTATCTCCCATCTGCCATAAGCTCTGGAAACTTCTTCAAACAAACTCCCAGCCTGTGAGACCCTGAACAGCCCAAAACAAACAATCACTGCTCCCTTGACTACAAAAGGAGCCACTCCTTCACGACTATATGTTACCGACCTTTGGCTTGTTTCTCGACTACACTTCTGCTTGATCCTGACCTGCAACCACTTGTTACTGACCTTTGACTTGTTTCTCGACCACACTTCTCCTTGATCCCGACCTGCAACCACCTGTTACCAAACTTTGGCTTGTTTCTCGACTACACTTCCACTTGATCCCAACCTGCAACCACTTGTTACCGATCTTTGGCTTGTTTCCCGACTACATTTCTGCTTGATCCCAACCTGCAACCACTTGTTGCCGACCTTTGGCTTGTTTCTCAACTACACTTCCGCTTGATCCAGACCTGCAACCACTTGTTACCGACCTTTGGCTTGTTTCTCGACTACAATTCCGCTTGATCCCAACCTGCAACCACTTGTTACAGACTGTTGGCTTGTTTACTGACTATGCTTCTGCTTGTCCCCTACCTGCCATATCTGCTACTGGACCCCGGCTTTCTCATCTCCTGGTGGGGTGATAGGGCCAGTATAGACAGTTCAAGTAATGACATGGAGTGGAATGGGGCCAGAGGTAGGTAGCCTGTTCACAGTTATAAGACATTGTGGAGAAAAAAGTGTTAGAGAAGCTAGTTCAGAGTTGATACACCCCAGTAATTATGCTCGATTGCACGATATTGGGGACATCAATTCGGGAATAACAGTGATGGAGCATAAAATATTCTGTAGCTTTCACAAGGGACTGATTGCTCCAGTAGGGATAGGAGCACATGTACAGGCAAGGACAGATACGAGCCGTAGGGGGCTTCATTATTAGAAGGACAGGGTGATCTGTCACCAAGACCATGTTCACCCAACAGTTTACCAGGCACAATGTGTATCGGGGTGACCAGATGTTGGGTGGGGTTGGGGAGAACCTAGATGCATGGTACATATTGATATGAATGACAATAGAGTGTCCTCAAAAATATTTCAGTGACTTGGTTACCAAGTTAAAGAAACTGACTTTCAATGTAGTATTTTCAGAAAATGGGCCACACCAAAGAGGCAACGGGAGAAATTGATGTAAGGAGGAGGCATTTGGGTTCCTGGAGAACTGGGCTGACTTTTTGGTTGGTTACTGGCTCTACTGTAGGGACAGACATCCACATTTTGAAAGGTGCAGATCTGTTGAGGAGAAAATGGTGAGAAGGTTCCTGCTCCGAGCCTGAGCTCTGCTGATACCAGGTCACTTTCAGGTAGTTGCACTTGCATTAATGAATACAGAGATACCTCTCAGACCCTGCAAGTGGAATTGTCCTTTCCATAGTTTTCATCTTCCAGTACTTGTAGTTAAGTCATTCTAGATAGTCCCAAATGCAAATTATGCCTCCTTTCTGCTCTCAATCGGTCCTGATCATTATGATAGCACAGAGGGATGGCAATAGGGGAGGTTTCATTGCCAAAATTTGCAATACCCTTCTCTCTTTTTACCAATGCCATGGCAATAAGTGAAGCTAAATGGCAGGAAAGGGTACTGTAGGTACCCCCACAGCTGAGGAATGGTCTACGACCCTGGAATTAATACATCTCACCTCCTTGTACCCAACACAAAAACAAAATCAGTTGTCCATAGGGCCTACCAAAGATCTTATTGGAGTTGCTACTCTTCCCCTAACTGCTCTAGATGGGGTGGGGCTGGGGGGACTCTCATCCATGTGATGTTTAAAAAGTCAGTAATATTTTAAAAACAAGTTCAAAAAACCGTCTTACTAAAGAATAAAAAAATGCAAAGAATAAGTCCACAAAACACAGATTTCTAAATAAAGAATAAAATATACAAAAATTCAATATAACAAAAAGACACCTTCTAAATAAAGAATTAAAAAACGCAATACAAAAAAGACAACTTCCAGATAAAGAATAAAAAATACAATAGAAAAAACTCACCTTCTTAGTAAAGAATTAAAAAAATATAGTCACAAAAAAAAGCAATTTCAAAATAAAGGGTTAAATTACAAAAATACAACCTAAAAAAAAACAAAAACACATTCTAATAAAAGAACTAAAACTATAAAAATAAAATACAAAAAAAATAAATTTCTAAATAAAGAGTTAAAAATACAAAACAAAAAAGCATACCTTCCAAATAAAAAAATACAATAGAAAAAAACACACCTACGAAATAAAGAATTAAAAATATATAGTATAAAAAATAATTTCTTAATAAAGGGTTAAAACATTTTTAAAAAAAACATGCTTTCCAATAAAAAATAAACAATACCATAAAAAAAGACACCTACTAAATAAAGAATTAAAAATACAAAAATAAAGTACCAAAAAATCAATTTATAAATAAGTTTAAAATACAAAAAAAAACAAAAAACTTCTGAATATAGTATAAGAATAAGGGTAGATCTTTTTCTCTCAACTTTCCCCTGAGGCAAAATCTATTTTGCACTTTACTTCTTTTTAGAGTGAAAGTATGAAGGTAAACATGTGTCCATTGTAATACTATAAATACATTCAAATTAATGGAAACAATTCTGAAAACAGAAAATGTAAAAGAAAAGGGGACTGACCACTCCCTTACCTACCTTACCTACCTTGTTCCTGCTTGTTTCTCTTTACTCTCTGGTGAATAATACTTGGGCCTATTTTTGTGCCTCCGTTCCCCTGGATTGATTGATTTTGCCTATTAGCTTATACTACTCAAACTTTACAAGGCCTGGTGCCCCTGCTTCCATTCCCATCAGACAATAACAGCCAATTTATATGCTACTGTTACATGTTGATTTTCCGATTTGTCACGATATACATTTGACCTGAAGTGAGTGCAAATCCCACTCTATACTGTAATTGTACCATCTTTAGCGATGTTTATGTTCTGCCTGCTTTTCAATAAACAGATTGAACAAGAAAAAATAAAATAGCTAGATCAGGGCTTGACCTATATCAGTGTCAGGGTCAAGGTCAGACTTGGGGGTCAAAAAGGAGGGGTAAAGGTCAGGGTCAAAGATATCTTTTAAAATCCATCACCAAATAAAGGTCCAAATTTATCCTGAAAAAATTATTTACCCAGATACAATGTTATGTACAGTTGTATAATACATGACAAAGTAGCATAACTGGTCTTAGGTGTTCAGGTTTGCTTTACCCGGTGCCATCAGAAATCAACTCTCCTGGTGTCATCAGAGATCAGCTCTCCCGGTGTCATCAGAGATCAGCTCTCCTGGTGTCATCAGAGATTAGCTCTCCTGGTGTCATCAGAGATCAGCTCTCCTGGTGTCATCAGAGACCAGCTCTCCTGGTGTCATCAGAGATCAGCTCTCCTGGTGCCATCAGAGATCAGCTCTCCTAGTGTCATAAGAGATCAGCTCTCCTGGTGCCATCAGAGATAAGCTCTCCTGGTGTCATCAGAGACCAGCTCTCCTGGTGTCATCAGAGATCAGCTCTCCTGGTGCCATCAGAGATCAGCTCTCCTAGTGTCATAAGAGATCAGCTCTCTTGGTGTCATCAGAGATCAGCTCTCCTGGTGCCATCAGAGGATCAGCTCTCCTGGTGTCATCAGAGATCAGCTCTCCTGGTGCCACCACAGATCAGCTATCCTGGTGTCATCACAGATCAGCTCTCCTGGTGTTATCAGAGATCAGCTCTCCTGGTGTCATCAGAGATCAACTCTCCTGGTGCCATCAGAGATCAGCTCTCCTGGTGTCATCAGAGATCAGCTCTCCTGGTGCCATCAGAGATCAGCTCTCCTGGTGCCATCAGAGATCAGCTCTCCTGGTGCCATAAGAGATCAGCTCTCCTGGTGCCATCAGAGATAAGCTCTCCTGGTGTCATCAGAGATCAGCTCTCCTGGTGCCATCAGAGATCAGCTCTCCTGGTGTCATCAGAGATCAGCTCACCTGCTGTTATCAGAGATCAGCTCTCCTGGTGCCATCAGAGATCAGCTCTCCCAACATCATCAGTGATCAGCTCCCCCCAGTGCCATCAGTGATCAGTAGGGATGGGCCGAACGGACCCCTGTTCGGTTCGCACCAGATCTTTCAGACCCGAATAACGAACCCGAGTTCGGACCCAAATAACGAACCTCATTAAATTCAATGGGACTCGAACGTCAAAAACCAAAAGTGCCCATTTTGAAGGCTTATATGCAAGTAATTGGGCATACAATGGTTTTAGGGGTCCGGGTCCTGCCCTGGGGGACATGTATCAATAAAAAAAGTTTGTGAAAAGCGTCATTTTTAAATGAGCAGTGATTTTTTGATTTTTAAAGTGAAAGCATAACAATGAAAAACTCCTTCCAATCTAGTGCCTTGGGGGTCCCCTTAGTCTACCTGTAAAGTGGCATATCTGTACTATGTCTAGAATCTGCTGCAGCAATAATTGCATTTCTAAATCCAGACATCTGTGTTAGCAGCTCCAGCCATCCGGCCTCCCAGCCATCCAGGACTCATCCCGGACTCCCCAGCGGAACTGCACAGGGACCCCCACCTGTGCACCGAGCGGCCACTGCCATCTGGAAGCCGCGTTCCAGCCCGCCAGCTTCATAGGCCCTCCCCGCAGGACACTCCGTGGCTTCAGCCTGCACCTGCAGGACACTCCACGGCTTCGGCCTAGCTCCGGCCAGTGCCGACCTGCCGCTTCCTTTCCCACAGCCCGATCGGCAGTCCGACCGGCAGGCCCGCGCACCACCACCCACCGGATCCATCCTTCCTCACCACCATCCTCGGACGGACCGCACTATCCAGCAGGACCCACCGGGACCTCGGCCCCAGCTGACTCCCCCCCCCCCCAGCCCAGCTCACCAGTACACCAAACGCTGCAATACACACACCCTGGCTCGGGCCTAGCCCGTCGGCCATCTTGGTCCACCCACTTCGGCAGCTACCACCTCCACCCGGACCCCCCCAGCAGGTAGTACCGGGACCTACCCCACCATCCACCAACAGGATCTAGCCACCTCTGAGGTCGAGCATCAGGACAGCCCGCGACTCGGGCTTAGCCCGTCAGCCATCTTGGTCCACCCAGTGCGGCCGCAACCACTACCTCCATCCGGAGTTCATCCCGGACCCCCCCAGCAGGTTAGTACCAGAACCCGGACCCCCCCAGGCCTGCACCGGCCCACCTCCAGACAGTACCACCCCAGCCGCCATCCAATCACCCTGCTCTCTAGCTGTTAGACTCGGGGGACAGACCACGGCTGCGGCCTAGCTCCAGCCACCCAGCACCCACTCCTGTCCAGAGGGCCCCCGTGCCCCTACACCTGGAACACCCCCTGCTCTTCACTGGACCTCACTGCGTGGGCACAGGCTACCACCGGAGACTTTGGACCTGATCAGCGCCCATCTTAAATCCTCCGAGACCCAGCCGCAGCACCATTGCAACCAGTATGTAGCGGCCAGATCCCCCATACCCCCCACCGTCATCCTCCGGACCATCCTGTGCAGGTAAGCCACCAGGGTACCCTAGTAGATGATCCAGGGTCCTCGGATCCGATCGCCCCTCGGGGGGGGGGGGTCAGGAAGGAATTTTTCCTCTGCTGGAGCAATTGGCCAGCTCAGCTAGGGTTTTTTTTGCCTTCCTCTGGATCAACGGGAGGGTGGTAGGTAGCCCTCCATCTCCTCCATCATCTTCCTTCAGCAACTTTTTTGCCCTCACCATGTGCAATTTCAAGTACACAGCGGACACCCTCCATAGGCTAAGAAACATCGGTTCAACGCTACCAACCGCCACTCAAAAAAGACTAAAAAAAGAAAAATTACTAAGGATCAACCTACAAGCAACCATCAAATACAGGGAGACGCCAATCCAACTACAACAACTAGCATGCGCTCTGATCAACACCAGATCTGCAGTCAAGCATAGACTGGAAATCCACGACTTCATCATCGAAAACAACATAGATTGCCTCTTCATTATGGAAAGTTGGCTAACATCCGACTGCAATACCATCCTAACTGAATTGGTGCCTGAGAACTACAGCATTCTAACCGAGCATAGAATAGGAAAAAAAGGCCTGGCAGTGATCTTCAAATCGCACCTTGCCTTCACCAAACCAACTTCACAGAACTCAGTGCCTTTCATGGAGACGCTCCCCCTGCATCTTCAAACAACACCCCAAGACACCATTCACATATTACTATGCTACAGACCACCAGGACCAAAGACCAATCTCCTTACACCACTCACTGAACTCATTTCAATGCACACCCTGAAATCCAAAAACCTTCTGGTACTTGGAGACTTCAACCTTTGGGCAAACTCTACCCAAGACCCTATTGCGACCACCTGCATCAACCAACTGGAAGAACTAGGTCTTCAACACTCTGGACCTTATCTTCGAACAGGATATGGACATCAACATATTTGACAACACTCCACTACCACGGACGGACCACCTCGCTATCAAATTTAAAATCACCTTTAACACCACCCTCCAAAAACAGAAACATGCAACAACAACACCCTGGGACAGATCTCAGAAGAGACTGCACTCTGAACTCTTCAAAACCACATTACCAAACAAAATACAATCGCTAAACTTAAACCTCTCAATGGAACAAACACTCAACTCCCTAAACAAGGCACTACTACAAACAGCAGACTCAGTAGCGCCAAAACGCAGAACACTCATCCGCAAAAAAAACTCAAGATGGTTTAATGGCACTCCCACCCTACTCAAGCAGGAACGTAGAAGAGCTGAAAGAGCATGGAGAAGAAATCCTACCAAGGAAAATCATACAAACTACAAAGTACTCACTGTGAAATACCACAAAGCAATCTTCACAGCCAAAAAAGAACATTTCTCGAATACCATCTCAACTGCCTTAAACCGGCCGCGGGAACTTTTCAAAATAGTCGCCCAGACAATGAACCCGACCTGCCTAGAGCCCCCAGCAAACGATACTCAAGAATTCTGCAATGAGTTATCAAATTTCTTCATCGACAAAATCGACAACATCCGGAAATCAATCCAACAGAAAAAAACAACCAACCTTACCCAACCAAAGCAAAAAGAGGACATCAACACGAACATCACACAACCGCCGGACTTCCTCTTGGCCCCGATCACCACTGACACGACGAAAACCATTATGAGAAGCCTTCGAGACAGCACATCACCAAATGACATTATTCCCACGAAACTCCTGAAAGAATGCTCCGACATCCTGGCTCCCATTATAACACACCTCATAAATCAGTTGTTCAAAGAAGGGATTGTGCCAACCACCCTCAAGCAAGGCACCATTAAACCCCTGCTAAAGAAACCCAATCTCGACCCTAAGGACCCTAACCACAGACCGATAACAAGCCTCAACACCATCTCCAAGATTATGGAGAAGGCGTTAGTACAACAGCTGCAACGCCACCTGGACACACATCAACTTCTGGACACTCTACAATCAGGCATCTGCCCTGGCCATGGCACAGAAACGGCACTTCTAAAAATATGGGATGATGCCCTCGAAGCAGCAGATGACAGAGAATCATGTCTCCTGGTACTGCTAGACCTTAGTGCAGCATTTGATAGAGTGGACCACAACACTCTGCTTGTCCGCCTTACAGAAGTTGCAGGAGCCACAGATTCTAGTCTAAAATGGTTTGCATCCTTCTTAGAGAATCGCCCTCAGACAGTGAAACTTGGAGCATTCACCTCTGAAACCGAACAATCTCCTGTGGAGTCCCTCAGGGTTCACCCTTGTCGCCAGTGCTATTCAACATCTACATTCGCCCACTCCTCAAAATCATCAAAAAATCAGACCTCTGCTTCCACTCATACGCTGACGATACCCAAATCTACTTTCGCATCACTGGACAAAAAGACCACCATCAGCAACTAGAGAAATGCCTTACTTTGATAGATGACTGGATGACCATTAGTTCCCTCAAACTCAATGGGTCAAAAACAGAACTTCTTCTCCTACACGCTAACCAAACTCCCAAAACCAAGACTCCATGGACACCTCCCACCATCTTTGGACAGACCATCTCTCCGAGCACCAAAGCCAAGAGTCTTGGAGTTATCTTTGACTCAGAAATGACAATGGATGCACAAATAGGATCAGTAGTTAGTGGATCTCACCATCTCCTCCGCCTGCTACGCAGACTCATTCCCTTTATCCCAGAAGAGGACAAAGCAGCAGTAGTTGGAACAATCATCAATTCCCGTCTCGACTACGCAAACTCACTCTACATAGGTTTACCCCAATATCAGCTTGCGTGCCTACAGGCCATTCAAAACGCGGCGGCAAGACTGCTAACAGGAAAAAAACCCTGGGAGTCAATCTCCCCATCCCTGAGGAGCCTACATTGGCTAACGGTAAAGAATCGGATCTCATTCAAGACCCTCTGCCTCACCCATAAATGCATACAAGGTAACGCCCCTCAATACCTCAGAGAGAAAATAAAACACTACGCACCCAATCGCAATCTGCGAACGTCCAACCAAAACCTCCTCCTCGTTCCCAAATACCGCTACAAAGCAAGGGGAGAACACAGATTCGCAGTCCAGGGTCCTCGGCTATGGAATACTCTTCCGGCTCACATCCGCATGGAAGAAAACCATCTGGCCTTCAGGAAAAAACTCAAAACCTTCCTCTTCTAAGAAGCTGTTCAACACAAAACGCACTTAGCGCATTGAGGCGATTCAGTTCGCATTTGCAGCGCTTTACAAATCATTCATTCATTCATTCATAAATCCCCCAAAAAATGACATTTTCCCTGAAAGCTGCCTTTATTTTGCTCAGCAACAGCTGGGGAGCCAGTGTGAATGATGAGGCCACAATGTAGTGCACTGGGAACAAGATTAGAGATTTTTTGGATACATTCTAGTGTCACTTTGACTTTGGATAGAAATAATGGGTAAAAATTGGTCTTTAGGTGTCGGTGGCGCCTTTCCAGGTAATCTTGATGAAAGCAAGTATTGGTCTTGCTGTAAAAAAATTGCAATGATATGCACCTGTTAAATAGGTGCAGAAAAAATGGTCTCCTTCATCATCATCATTACCACTAAAATCAACTTGGGAATACGCTGCAGCTGGGGAAACATGAATACCAATTTTCCTACCAGTATTCTCCTCTCTCTCTAGGCTCATGTTTCTGTCATCCTCAACCTCAGAACCAACATCTGAATCCAGTACTGGCTGGGCATCATCAAGAAGCAAGTGGCTTACGCTGTGGTCAAATAACTCAGCTGACTCCTCAATGGCTGATGTTGGGGCTATGGCAGGAATAGATGTGGACAAGGAGGCAGAATAAGCCACTCTGGCAACTGCAGGGGACTGTGCACTAGTCTCTGCTTGCGTGACAGAGAATGAGGAGGATGAGGAAGGTTTAGTAAGCCAGTCCACCACCTCCTCTGCATTCTGTGGCTGGATAGCACGGGCAAACTCACTAAACAGAGGAAATGATGCCCTGCCTGAGGACTGACCACCACGTCCACCTTTGCCTGTGGACACATTTGTTGCTGACCCCCTTACAGTGCCAAAGGAATGTCTGCCTCTCCTTGTTGTCCTCCCAGACATTATTGGGAGGGAGGGGGCGGTGCTTATAAGCAAATGTAAAGAAGAAGTGGAAATCTGTACGTAGATGCACTTTAATCAATGTAAAGTGGTGTTTGGTGCACTTTAATTTGAGTACTCACACTACACAGAAACACTCTACGGATACACTATAATATACTGCAATATAATGCGCCAATTGTATGACGCACAGAACTCTATGACGTTAAACTGGCAGTAATGCACAAAACTATATGGCGTTAAACTGGTAGTAACACACACAGAAGTAAATGGCGTTAAACTGGCAGTAACGCACACATAACTATATGGCGTTAAACTGGCCGTAACACACACAAATGTAAATGGCGATAAACTGGAAGTAATGCACACCGAAGTAAATGGCGTTAAACTGGCAGTAACACACAAAAAACTATATGGCGTTAAACTGGCAGTAACGCACACAAAACTATATGGCGTTATACTGGCAGTAACGCACACAGAAGTAAATGGCGTTAAACTGGCAGTAACGCAATCAAATAGACGGTGTTCAACCATCACTACACTGACGCTATCTGAACTGTCCCTACTTTAGCTATACACTAATACAAAGATTACTGGCACTCACTACACTGAATCTATCTGAGCTGTCCCTACTCTAACTGCACACTATGCAAAGCTGAATGATGGTCCTCCTCACTACACTCACACTATTCCTAGACTGACGCTAAACTAATATTCTACACTGACAATTGAAGCAAAATAGCACAGTATAGCACACTAACTAATAGCACTGAATAGAGCCCTGTTCTATCTCTCTCCACACCAAAACCACACTGAAAATGGCGGGACATTAAAATAATACTTTTATAATGTGGGGCGGGAATGAGCCATGATTGGATAAAGTCATGATGACAGTGTCCAATCGTGACTGACAGTACTCAGTGCCCTGATTGGCTGAAGCTTTCACTGCTTCAGCCAATCAGGGCTTGCAATGTACTGTTCAGCATTGCAATGCATTGTGGTCAGTTTGGGGGGGGCAAATTGTCGAACAACCTGTTTGTTTGGATGTTCACTGAACGCCCGAATAGTGAAAGTTTGGCCCGAACTTATGCTCGGGCCGAACCGTTCGCCCATGCCTAGTGATCAGCTTTACCAGTGCCATCAGTGATCAGCTCTCCCAGTGCCATCAGAGATCAGCTCTCCCGGCATCATCAGAGATCAGCTCTGCCAGTGCCATCAGAGATCAGCTCTCCTGGCATCATCAGAGATCAGCTCTGCCAGTGCCATCAGAAATCAGCTCTCCTGGCATCATCAGAGATCAGCTCTTAACGTGCCATCAGAGATCAGCTCTCCTGGTGTCTTTAGAGATCAGCTCTCCCAGTATCATCAGAGATCAGCTCTCCCAGTGCCATCAGAGATCAGCTCTCCCGGCATCATCAGAGATCAGCTCTCCCAGTATCATCAGAGATCAGCTCTCAATGTGCCATCAGAGATCAGCTCTACTGGTGTCATCAGAGATTAGCTCTCCCAGTGCAATCAGAGATCAGCTCTCCTGGTGTCGTCAGAGATCAACTCTCCCAGTGTCAGCAGAGATCAGCTCTCCCAGTGCCATCAGAGATTAGCTTTTCCAAATTAATCAGTGATCATCTCTCCATGGGCTTGGCTTTTATTATTTATTAGGGATTTCAACTTGGATAGGGTAAAGGGGTTATGGGATGCCCAACTTGACTCAAAGAACAACAAAATGAGGACAACTACCTTCTCTGGCACACTGCAACAACAGATACTTGACAGCAACAGTCTTTAGCAAAGTAATCCCCTCCTAGGAGTCTGGTATCCCTTGAGTGGATTTTAAGCAAGGTCCCAACTTGTTGGAGCTCCCGGCACCCTTAACGAAAAATACCAGCCCACCTGGCTACGGTATCTAATCCCAAAGCAAGGGAGTCCTGGAGGCCGAACCCCCTTTCCACGGGCCCCCACCCAGGCTACACAGCAGCACCTCAACCATCCATATTCTACTTGACTCACCTGCTGGCCAGGCTCCACCATATTTAAGGGCTGACTAAACACCCTGCCAGGGCCTTCTGCCTGGGGATTGGCCTGATTCCCATAAATATTCAGATCTCTACCTTGTGCATGCCTCCCAACCATCCTGTATTCCTGGTGACCATCCAGAGAGTAAGTCCCGAGGTCCCGCAGATCTGGGCTGGGGTCCCAGAGCCCAGGGCCAAAACAAGTGGGCTCCACTTAGTGGTGGTATCCTCAATGGTGCAGTGTGTGCTCTCACAACCCTCCTATCTCCTCCTCCCCAGAGACTTCAAAATCTTTGAAAAAAAACTAATATTTTTTACTTTTTGCTATAGTAAATATCCACAAAAAAAATGTAAAAAAAAAAATTTCTTCCTCAGTTTAGGCAAATATGTATTCTTCTACATATTTTTTCTACATACTTTTGGTAAAAAAAAAAAAATCGCAATAAGCGTATATTGATTGGTTTGCGCAAAAGTTATAGCGTCTATAAAATAGGGGAAAGATTTATGGCATTTTTATTATTATTATTATTTTTTTTTACTAGTAATGGCTGTGATCAGCGATTTGTATCGGGACAGATGGGACACGTTTGACACTTTTTTGGGACCAGTGACATTTATACAGCGATCAGAGCTTCAAATAGCCACTGATCAGTGTATAAATGTCACTGGCAGGGAAGGGCTTAACACTAGGGGGCGATTAAGTGATTGAGTGTTCCCTAGGGTGGTGTTTCTAACTGTGGGGGGAGGGGACTGACTGGAGGAGGAGAGAGATCGCTGTTCCTGATCACTAGGAACAGCAGATCTCTCTCTACTTCCCTGACAGAACGAGGATCTGTTTGTTTACATTGACAAATCCCCATTCTGGCTCTCTGAGGAGTGATCGCGGGTCACCGGCGGACATCGTGGCAGCCGGCCACGCCCATCGGCTCAGGCATCGGGCTGCGGGCATGTGCGCGTGCCCCTATAGCTCTTAAAGCGGCCAACATACACCTACAGCGGTTTACGCAGCCGTACCACCCTGCTGCAGTATAATGACGGCGGCTGGTCTTCAAGAGGTTAAAGTAGGCTCAGACAAAGCAATCAAAGCATATTTTATAAAAGGAAGCCTTATTTTGTTTAACCCTTGACCTCCTCCCACTGGTAAGACTTTGGCCACACCCACATTTTGCCACAACGTACTATGTGTGCCACACGTCGCCCCTTACCTCAAGTGTCCCTCATACTGAAGTTGAAATATTGGGAGGTATACCTTCTGGGCTCAAATTTCTAGAAGCTTCTCCAAGCTTCTAGAACCAGGGGGAGGTACCAGAGGCCTGATCTGTAGAGCCCCCCCCCCCCCCAGCCTGACCTAAAGTAAACCCTTTGACTTACACCCAGGCTTCTAACAATCCTCTATCTACACTACACAACTATGTACACAAGAGGGCGCTACACAGTTCAATCAAAGGAGCTCAGCTGTCCATGTGATGACTTTCTTCCCTGCTTATGAAAAGATTTTGATACAATACAGGGACAACCATCATATGGACTTTGGGGACACAATGATTATAAAACGAGGAGCCAATTTTATTGTGTGAACAGTCAGCAGAGTGCAGGAGACAGCCGGAAAGAACCTGACCCAGCAAAACACTCCACACCTTCCCCCCTGAGGCAACTTGCTCTCCTGCCTCTGATCAGCCCAGCCCCGCACGAAACATTTTGCCACAGCTTGACACACAGGTTATCACCAGAACACGACACGGAAACAAAACATTTCGTTCTAACAGAGGTTCTAACCCCTCCCTGCGTCATCCAACACTAAGAAAGCAGATTGGCTGGGTACTCTAGGAATGGGAAATAAGTGCAGAGAACAAACTTTGCAGCGTACTAATACATGTGACTACACTCACCTCCAACCCAGCCTAGGGGCCCGGTGTGCCTGGAGCTCTTCTATAATGATATATATATAGACCAAAGCGTAGAGAAGAGGAAGACTGGGGTCCTTAGCTGGACTGGTCCAGTGTTATTACTGGTGTACCCCAAATTTCAGTGTTATTACTTCTGTACCCCAAAGTTCAGTGTTATTACTGGTGTACTGCAAGGTTCAGTGTTATTTGTGGTTTACCCCAAGGATTAGTGCTATTAGTGATGTACTCCATAGTTCAGTGTTTTTAGAGGTTTAGCCCAAGGTTCAGTGTTATTAGTGGTGTACCCCAAGTTCAGTTTTATTAGTGTACCCCAAGTTCAGTGTTATTAGTGGTGTACCCAAAGATTCAGTGTTATTAGTGGTGTACCCCAATGTTCAGTGCTATTAGTGGTGTACTCCATAGTTCAGTGTTTTTAGAGGTTTACCCCAAGGTTTAGTGTTATTACTGGTGTACCCCAAGGTTCAGTGTTATTAGTGGTGTACCCCAAGGTTTAGTGTTATTAGTGGTGTACCCCAAGGTTCAGTGTTATTAGTGGTGTACCCCAAGGTTCAGTGTTATTAGTGGTGTACCCCAAGGTTCAGTGTTATTAGTGGTGTACTCCAAGGTTCAGTATTATTAGTGGTGTACCCCAAGGTTCAGTGTTATTAGTGGTGTACTCCAAGGTTCAGTGTTATTAGTGGTGTACCCCAAGGTTCAGTATTATTAGTGGTGTACTCCAAGGTTCAGTGTTATTAGTGGTGTACCCCAAGGTTCAGTGTTATTAGTGGTGTACCCCAAGGTTCAGTATTATTAGTGGTGTACTCCAAGGTTCAGTATTATTAGTGGTGTACCCCAAGGTTCAGTGTTATTAGTGGTGTACCCCAAGGTTCAGTGTTATTAGTGGTGTACCCAAGGTTTAGTGTTATCAGTGGTGTACTCCAAGGTTCAGTATTATTAGTGGTGTACTCCAAGGTTCAGTATTATTAGTGGTGTACTCCAAGGTTCAGTGTTATTAGTGGTGTACCCCAAGGTTCAGTGTTATTAGTGGTGTACCCCAAGGTTCAGTGTTATTAGTGGTGTACCCCAAGGATCAGTGTTATTAGTGGTGTACTCCAAGGTTCAGTGTTATTAGTGGTGTACCCCAAGGTTCAGTGTTATTAGTGGTGTACTCCAAGGTTCAGTGTTATTAGTGGTGTACTCCAAGGTTCAGTATTATTAGTGGTGTACTCCAAGGTTCAGTATTATTAGTGGTGTACTCCAAGGTTCAGTGTTATTAGTGGTGTACCCCAAGGTTCAGTGTTATTAGTGGTGTACCCCAAGGTTCAGTGTTATTAGTGGTGTACCCCAAGTTCAGTTTTATTAGTGTACCCCAAGTTCAGTGTTATTAGTGGTGTACCCAAAGATTCAGTGTTATTAGTGGTGTACCCCAATGTGCAGTGCTATTAGTGGTGTACTCCATAGTTCAGTGTTTTTAGAGGTTTACCCCAAGGTTTAGTGTTATTACTGGTGTACCCCAAGGTTCAGTGTTATTAGTGGTGTACCCCAAGGTTTAGTGTTATTAGTGGTGTACCCCAAGGTTCAGTGTTATTAGTGGTGTACCCCAAGGTTCAGTGTTATTAGTGGTGTACCCCAAGGTTCAGTGTTATTAGTGGTGTACCCCAAGGTTCAGTGTTATTAGTGGTGTACCCCAAGGTTCAGTGTTATTAGTGGTGTACCCCAAGGTTCAGTGTTATTAGTGGTGTACCCCAAGGTTCAGTGTTATTAGTGGTGTACTCCAAGGTTCAGTGTTATTAGTGGTGTACCCCAAGGTTCAGTATTATTAGTGGTGTACCCCAAGGTTCAGTGTTATTAGTGGTGTACTCCAAGGTTCAGTATTATTAGTGGTGTACCCCAAGGTTCAGTGTTATTAGTGGTGTACTCCAAGGTTCAGTGTTATTAGTGGTGTACCCCAAGGTTCAGTATTATTAGTGGTGTACTCCAAGGTTCAGTGTTATTAGTGGTGTACCCCAAGGTTCAGTGTTATTAGTGGTGTACCCCAAGGTTCAGTATTATTAGTGGTGTACTCCAAGGTTCAGTATTATTAGTGGTGTACCCCAAGGTTCAGTGTTATTAGTGGTGTACCCCAAGGTTCAGTGTTATTAGTGGTGTACCCAAGGTTTAGTGTTATCAGTGGTGTACTCCAAGGTTCAGTATTATTAGTGGTGTACTCCAAGGTTCAGTATTATTAGTGGTGTACTCCAAGGTTCAGTGTTATTAGTGGTGTACCCCAAGGTTCAGTGTTATTAGTGGTGTACCCCAAGGTTCAGTGTTATTAGTGGTGTACCCCAAGGATCAGTGTTATTAGTGGTGTACCCCAAGGTTCAGTATTATTAGTGGTGTACTCCAAGGTTCAGTGTTATTAGTGGTGTACCCCAAGGTTCAGTGTTATTAGTGGTGTACCCCAAGGTTCAGTATTATTAGTGGTGTACTCCAAGGTTCAGTATTATTAGTGGTGTACCCCAAGGTTCAGTGTTATTAGTGGTGTACCCCAAGGTTCAGTGTTATTAGTGGTGTACCCAAGGTTTAGTGTTATCAGTGGTGTACTCCAAGGTTCAGTATTATTAGTGGTGTACTCCAAGGTTCAGTATTATTAGTGGTGTACTCCAAGGTTCAGTGTTATTAGTGGTGTACCCCAAGGTTCAGTGTTATTAGTGGTGTACCCCAAGGTTCAGTGTTATTAGTGGTGTACCCCAAGGATCAGTGTTATTAGTGGTGTACCCCAAGGTTCAGTGTTATTAGTGGTGTACCCCAAGGTTCAGTGTTATTAGTGGTGTACTCCAAGGTTCAGTGTTATTAGTGGTGTACTCCAAGGTTCAGTATTATTAGTGGTGTACTCCAAGGTTCAGTATTATTAGTGGTGTACTCCAAGGTTCAGTGTTATTAGTGGTGTACCCCAAGGTTCAGTGTTATTAGTGGTGTACCCCAAGGTTCAGTGTTATTAGTGGTGTACCCCAAGGATCAGTGTTATTAGTGGTGTACTCCAAGGTTCAGTATTATTAGTGGTGTACTCCAAGGTTCAGTGTTATTAGTGGTGTACCCCAAGGTTCAGTGTTATTAGTGGTGTACCCCAAGGATCAGTGTTATTAGTGGTGTACCCCAAGGTTCAGTGTTATTAGTGGTGTACCCCAAGGTTCAGTGTTATTAGTGGTGTACTCCAAGGTTCAGTGTTATTAGTGGTGTACTCCAAGGTTCAGTATTATTAGTGGTGTACTCCAAGGTTCAGTATTATTAGTGGTGTACTCCAAGGTTCAGTGTTATTAGTGGTGTACCCCAATGTTCAGTGTTATTAGTGATGTACCCCAATGTTTAGTGTTATCAGTGGTGTACTCCAAGGTTCCATGTAATTAGTGGGGTACCCCAAAGTTTAGTCTTGTTAGTAATGTAAAAAAGAGGTACAGATTCCAGAGAGAAACGTATTTTAGAACTGTAAATGCCAATTTACCTTTAAGAAGGACTAGACTGAAAGATGACGGAATGATTTCTGGTTTTCTCTCAGTCCCTCCAAGTTTGCACTACCTCCTCTTGGTGCCGCAGTATCATGACCTACATCCAGAGAAATCTTGTAGGACTGGTGTGCTCCAGGAACAGGTGCATGCAGTATGAGGAAGGTTGTAGGAAGGCAGCTGCATGTAGGACAGGTTGGATAAGACTGTTGGCTTTTAGGACTCTTCGTTTTATGGAAGGGAGGGGTGAGCAGTGAGGGAGGGGGAAATCGGTTCTCTGCATTCAGTATTCTGAATCTTCACTGCTATCTATCAAGACTGCTGAATATTCAGAAAACAATATATTTAAACCCGAACATCACTGATTTGGCTTTAAAAAAAATAGAACTGAACATCTGAAATATTTGGGTGCTCTTCATTCGCCATGATTGTTATGGATTACATTGCTGGACACCATTACTGATGTGGATAACACTGGTGGGCACCATGATTGACACGAGTTACATTGCTGGACGGTATGATTGATGTGGACTGCATTGATGGACGTCATTATTGATATGGACTCCATTGCTGTATGTTATGATTGACAGAAATTGTATCGCTGGGCAGCATGATTGACGTGAACTATAGTGCCTTGATAAAGTATTCATACCCCTTGACATTGTCCACATTTTGTCATGTTACATCCAAAAACCTGAATGTATTTTATTGGGGTTTTATGTAATTTTATGTGATTTAAGTGATTTATGTGACCAACACAAAGTGGCACATAATTGTGATGTGGAAGGAAAATGATAAATGGTTTTCAATTTTTTTAACAAATAAATATGTGAAAAGTGTGGGGGGCATTTGTATGGCGCCCCCCTGAGTCAATACTTTGTAGAACCCCCTTTCCCTTGCCTTACAGCTGCAAGTCTTTTTGGGGATGTCTCTACCAGCTTTGCACATCTAGAGAGGGACATTTTTGCCCATTCTTCTTTGTAAAATATCTCAAGCTCTGTCAGATTGGATGGAGACCGTCTGTGAACAGCAATTTTCAAGTCTTGCCACAGATTCTCAATGTGATTTAGGTCTGGACTGTGACTGGGCCATTCTAACACATGAATATGCTTTGATCTAAACCATTCCATTGTAGCTCTGGCTGGATGTTTCGGGTCGTTGTCCTGCTGGAAGGTGAACCTCCAACCCAGTCTCAAGTCTTTTGCCGACTTTAACAGGTTTTCTTCTAAGATTGTCCTGTATTTGGCTCCATCCATCTTCCCATCAACTCTGACCAGCTTCCCTGTCCCTGCTGAAGAAAAACATCCCCACAACATGATGCTGCCACCACCATGTTTCACGGGGATGGTGTGTTCAGGGTGATGTGCAGTGTTAGTTTTCCCCACATATAGCGTTTTGCTTTTAGGCCAAAAAGTTAAATTTTGGTCTCATCTGACCAGAGCACCTTCTTCCACATGTTTGCTGTGTCCCCCACATGGCTTCTCGCAAAATGCAAACAGGACTTCTTATGACTTTCTTTCACCAATGTCTTTCTTCTTGTCACTCTTCCATAAAGGGCAGATTTGTGGAGTGCACGACTAATAGTTGTCCTGTGGACAGATTCTCCCACCTGAGCTGTGGATCTCTGCAGCTCCTCCAGAGTTACCATGGGCCTCTTGGCTCTTCTCTGATGAATGTTCTCCTTGCCCGGCCGGTCAGTTTAGGTGGACGGCCATGTCTTGGTAGGTTTGCAGTTGTGCCATACTCTTTCTATTTTCGGATGATGGATTGAACAGAGCTCCGTGAGATGTTCAAAGCTTGGGAGATTTTTTTATAACCTAACCCTGCTTTATACTTCTCCACAACTTTATCCCTGATCTGTCTGGTGTGTTCCTTGGCCTTCAGTTTGTTCACAAAGGTTCTCTAAAAAACCTCTGAGGGCTTCACAGAACAGCTGTATTTATACTGAGATTAAATTACACACAGGTGGACTCTATTTACTAATTAGGTGACTTCTGAAGGCAATTGGTTCCACTAGATTTTAGTTAGGGGTATCAAAGTAAAGGGGGCTGAATACAAATGCCCCCCAACATTTTTTACATATTTATATGTATAATTTATAATTTTCCTTCCACTTCACAATTATGTGCCACTTTGTGTTGGTCTGTCACATAAAATACCAATAAAATACATTAAAGTTTTTGGTTGTAACAAAACAAAAGGTGGAAAATGTCAAGGGGTATGAATACTTTTTCAAGGCACTGTACATCACTGGGCACCATAATTCATATTTATTACATCACTGGACACCATGATTGATATGGACTACATCACTGGGCACCATGGTTGATATGGATCACACCAATAGACACCATGATTGATATGGATCACACCAATAGACACCATGATTGATATGGATCACACCAATAGACACCATGATTGATATGGATCACACCAATAGACACCATGATTGATATGGATCACACCAATAGACACCATGATTGATATGGATCACACCAATAGACACCATGATTGATATGGATCACACCAATAGACACCATGATTGATATGGATCACACCAATAGACACCATGATTGATATGGTTCACACCAATAGACACCATGATTGATATGGTTCACACCAATAGACACCATGATTGATATGGATCACACCAATAGACACCATGATTGATATGGATCACACCAATAGACACCATGATTGATATGGATCACACCAATAGACACCATAATTGATATGGATCACATCAATAGACACCATGATTGATATGGATTACACCAATGGACACCATGATTGATATGGACTACATCACTGGGCACCATGGTTGATATATATACTACATCACTGGGCAGCATGATTGATATGGATCACACCAATAGACACCATGATTGATATGGATCACACCAATAGACACCATGATTGATATGGATCACACCAATAGACACCATGATTGATATGGATTACACCAATGGACACCATGATTGATATGGACTACATCACTGGGCACCATGGTTGATATATACTACATCACTGGGCAGCATGATTGATATATACTACATCACTGGGCAGCATGATTGATATGGATCACACCAATAGACACCATGATTGATATGGATCACACCAATAGACACCATGATTGATATGGATCACACCAATAGACACCATGATTGATATGGATCACACCAATAGACACCATGATTGATATGGATCACACCAATAGACACCATGATTGATATGAATTACACCAATGGACACCATGATTAATATGGATTACATCCATCCATGCTTGGTTAAGGGTCTAAATTGAATATGAAGGGGAGCCCAATGTCTAATTTTTCAAACATTATCTGATTCTGGGAATTCCAGGATATCCGTG
Source organism: Lithobates septentrionalis (assembly GCA_037952835.1). Classification (NCBI taxonomy): domain Eukaryota; kingdom Metazoa; phylum Chordata; class Amphibia; order Anura; family Ranidae; genus Lithobates; species Lithobates septentrionalis. The sequence goes on along the minus strand of JBBDGP010003556.1, from coordinate 78,320 downwards.
GGAGGCATAATTGGCCATATGATATTTGATGATGTCACTTATGGATCCCCTGAGTTTCTCAGGGTCAGACAATTTTCTGTACACATTTAAGGAAAAAAAATTGAAAAAACAAAGGTGTGTGGTCCAGCCTAGTTGGTCAGAACAGGGAGGGCAGTAAGCGTGCAATTTTACATTTTGTATAATAAAGTTGGAATTTTATGGTATATATTCTTTTTGGTTGGCTTTGCTCACTACCTGTATGCCCTTCTACAGTCCCTTTGCTACAAAAAAAAAAAATTGTGATGTAAATCCACTTCAATCACAATGCCTGAAGTCTGCCAAAGCAAAAAAAACAAAAACCTAAAGACCAAACTTGAGGACTACAATCACGAATGACAGCTCTCCGAACTGTCATCAACAATAAAAGGGAAGGGGTGGGAATAGTGCTGACATCACTGCCCATCATTTCCAAAATATGGCAATATATAGGCAATGGTGCCACCCCGCCCTTACTTTGCTTATGTTTTTGGTGACTCCTGGCCATGCACAATAAGTGAATGGACTGGGTGACATCAGTGGTTGGCAGGGATGAAGGTGGGTGCATGTACTTGCTGCTTCTTTAGCAACCATTGACAGCAGGAAGCAGTTTGGTGTTTGAACGAACGTATGAACAGCGAGTGTTTGGTCCAAACCTAAATGCGGGCAGAACAATCAGCCTGTCCCTATGCATCACCTATGGCCAAAAAAACTTGCAAGATCTACAGGAAATTACCATCAAATCCACCAACGTATGAACTGTTCCACCAACTTAGTCATTTATGGTTTATAGTATCCATATGGATTGTATGTAGGTGGAACGGTAAGGTCTATGAGCTCCACATTTGGTGAGCACAGAGTAGGGGTAGAGAGGGCAATAGCGCCCCCCCCCCCCCCGCCATTTCTTAAGTTATCACATTAAAAACACAGAGGGTGTCGCTTTATTTGGTTTCAAGACTATTCCTGATTTAATGGAGCAAAAATGTTTCTCGGAACTGGGCTAAAGAGAAGCGTAATATTGGACTTTCACCCCAGAAGTATGGCCACAAAAGGGACTAATGAAGAACTGGAGGTCCCAATATTTACTTGACTGCTAAAGAATCTTTATTAAATGAGGTAGATACAAACTGTTTTATCTGATTCAGACGTTCTCAACTGGGTTCCTTCAGAGGTGGTTGGGTGTTCCTTGAGTTTTGGCTGATTGACCCCCCCCCCCCCATCTGATGGTGCCTGCATACTTTCTGGGGCCCATGTCCTTTGGCAGAGCCAGCGCCAATGAGCTCTTTGGCTGCCCCTTATGGAGGCAATCTTTCCAATATATTGGACGTTTTTCCCACTGACCACCAATGAAGCTGGGGTTCCCCAGATCTAAAAATTATTTTCAGGGTGCCTCTGGGGTAAAAAAAAGGTCGAGATTTTTTTTTATTATTATTGTGCTACATCATTTCTGCTCATAACAAACTACTTTCCTAACGGACCAATTCTGACATTTCTCTCCTACATGTAAAAATTGTCAATTTTTTGCTAGAAAATTACGCCCCAAACAGTATATACAGTGTATATATATATATTTAACCCTCAAGAGAATAAAATGGTGGGTGTTGCAATTTTTTTATGTCACACGGTATTTGTGCAGCGTTTTTTTTTTCCACCCAATATTTGGTAAATATGTAAGAGATGATGTTACACTGAGTCACTCTTTAAAATTGCGCACGCTCGTGGAATGGCGCCAAACTACCGTACTTAAAAATCTCCATAGGTGATGCTTTAAACATTTTTACAGATTACCTGTTAAGAGTTGCAGAGGAGGTCTAGGGCTAGAATTATCGCTCTCACTCTTCGTGGCAATATTTCACATGTGTGGTGCGAACACCGGTTACATAAGCGGGTGCGACCTACGTATGCGTTCACTTCTGCGCGCAAGGGGATGGGGGTGCTTTAAAAAAAAAATTATATATATATATATATATATATATATATATATATATATATATATATGTGTGTGTGTATGTATATATTTTTTTTTCATTTTTACACTGTCCCTTTTATTTTTTTCATAACTTGTATTCCTATCACAATGTAATTATCCCTTCTGATAGAAGTAAGGCATGACAGGTCCTCTTTATGGAGACATCTGAGGTCAATAAGACCAAAAATCTCTTCTCTACCATGGAAAGCATGAGATAAAAAAAAACCCATTGGCCTCTACTTGCCAGGGAAAAAAATGGCAGTTTTAACATCTCCCAGAACCAGAAGTGATGTCACGGCGTCTCTTCCGGCCTCCCAGGACCATAAAGATGGCCAGGGACCATCTGGTCCACAGCCGGCTCTATGGTAACCCGGAGGAATCGCATACCAGGCTTCCTGATCACACATGAGAGCCCGGGGTCGACAGGAGGTGGAGATGCCCTCTCCCACTGCTTGTAAAAGCAATCCAGCACTTATCAGCCGCTAGGATGCCTTTTGCGTTGTAGGGAATCGCTGGCTGAAAAAAAAAAAGAGATAACTACAGGCAAAGCCGGGACAAGAGGTGGGCAGGAGGGACGGCTGCCCTGGGCACAATGGTTTATTGCGGGGATGGGGGCGCCCTGGCCCTAACCCTAAGGGAAGTGTGGGGGGGGGGGGGTTGGCAGTTTGGCATCTTTGCCTTGGGCACTGGATAACCTTGTCCCAGCACTGGCTGCCGGCATCATCCCGATATCTCTAGAAGGTCATAAGACATCCTACGGACGGACGAGCAGTGTCTCTATCAAAAAAGATAACACTACTTCATTCTACAAAGTATCTTATGTTCTCCTTGTTAGTCACATACTTCTTCTGCCATTAAAGAACAGTAATGTTTTGCTGCCATCTACAGGTCCTATTAAGTAATGCACATCCTACCTTGCTATTATTTATAGAATACACAAATCTTATGTTCTTTTTATATATTGTGGTGCCTTTTATTAATTGGTGCTGAACAAATCACACATTTTTTCTCATTATTGACCCCATCACACCAGTAGGCACACGTTTTGGTGCACATAACACACAGGCGCTCTGAGTTGTAACCCGGTGTGGTGTGCTATGCCTCACAATACGGCAGACATGGATTCCAACGCACTTGTACCGTACAATTGTTTTCCTGGTGTCCTAGTGTTGGGTCTGCTTTGATCAATGATGACTAATGCCTGGTATGAATCAGATTGATTCATTGTCATTTACCTGTCTGTTGTAGATTGTCATTTATCTGTCTGCCGCCATCTAGTGTTCATGTTGTAGATTGTCATTTATCTGTCTGCCGCCATCTAGTGTTCATGTTGTAGATTGTCATTTATCTGTATGCTGCCATCTAGTGTCCATGTTGTAGGTTGTCATTTATCTGTATGCTGCCATCTAGTGTCCATGTTGTAGATTGTCATTTATCTGTCTGCCGCCATCTAGTGTTCATGTTGTAGATTGTCATTTATCTGTCTGCCACCATCTAGTGTTCATGTTGTAGATTGTCATTTATCTGTCTGCCACCATCTAGTGTTCATGTTGTAGATTGTCATTTATCTGCCTGCCGCCATCTAGTGTTCATGTTGTAGATTGTCATTTATTTGCCTGCCGCCATCTAGTGTTCATGTTGTAGATTGTCATTTATCTGTCTGCTGCCATCTAGTGTCCATGTTGTAGATTGTCATTTATCTGTCTGCTGCCATCTAGTGTCCATGTTGTAGATTGTTGTTGTAGCTTTGACTGTTTTCGGGGAGATCATCTAATCCTTGGGGCCATTTTTATGCAAATATTTAAAGCTGTGGAAGACAAAAATCTCCTATCTGGTTCAAAGAAGATACAAATATCTGGGTAAATTTATTTTTTGTGACTCTATTGTTGCAGCATGTCCCTGCAGAACTACAATTGCAAGGATGCCTTTCATAACAAAAGAAGGCCTATTAATTGGAAGAAAAAAAATACATTCATAGTAACAGTGTTACCATAATATCAAATGAGAAATGAATAATAAATACATATAAATACTTAGCAAATGATATTCCAATACATTTGTTTCTATCTTTATTATATATATATATTAGTAATAAAGTTGAACTCTTCAAAAATGTTTCAAAGTTTAGGATAAAATTATGTGGGGGCGTGGGGGGGGGGGGGGGTCATCTTGCCTCCATGTCACAGTCTGATTGTACAATCCTTCTGCCATCTTCTACAGATTTACAACCACTGATGGAATGTGAAGGAATACCTGAGCGATCCGTTCAATCTCTCAAGTCTCAGTCATAGAAGCTTTTGAAATACTTAGTTGTTGGTTGGAGGGGTACAGGTAGTACTTCCATACCAGACCTGGGCCCCATCAGGTCAGCAGAGGGGATTGGGCATGGGCTGGGCAGAGGCTGCCTATGGGTAGTTACTCCTATCAGGTTAGGTCAGCCCACTTTAGCAGACAGTTGAGCATGCTAGTGTCACACCTCCACCAATCAGATGAGGCTGTTAGGTGTTTCCCAGCCTATGGCATATGGGGAAACCCCACATTAGAACACCTTGACCTCGGTAAGAAGATGGCCACCTCCAATTTCAGTGGCCTGAGTGGGGCCCTCTTCCAATACCTCCTAGGCCTTGGTGGACATGGAGCTCTGCCTCCTAGCCTTGGTGGACATGGTGCTCTGCCTTCTAGCCTTGGTGGACATGGTGCTCTGCCTCCTAGCCTTGGTGGACATGGTGCTCTGCCTCCTAGCCTTGGCGGACATGGTGCTCTGCCTCCTAGCCTTGGTGGTCATGGTGCTCTGCCTCCTAGCCTTGGTGGATATGGTGCTCTGCCTCCTAGCCTTGGTGGACATGGTGCTCTGCCTCCTAGTCTTGCTGGACACTGTGCTCTACCTCCTAGCTTTGATGGACATGGTGCTCTGCCTCCTAGCTTTGGTGGACATGGTGCTCTGCCTCTTAGCCTTGGCAGACATGGTGCTCTGCCTCTTAGCCTTGGCAGACAAGGTGCTCTGCCTCTTAGCCTTGGCAGACATGGTGCTCTGCCTCTTAGCCTTGGCGGACATGGTGCTCTGCCTCCTAACCTTGGCAGACATAGTGCTCTGCCTCCTAGCTTTGGTGGACATGGTGCTCTAACTTCTAGCCTTGGTGGACATGGTGCTCTGCCTCCTAGCCTTTGTGGACATGGTGCTCTGCCTTCTAGCCTTGGTGGACATGGTGCTCTGCCTCCTACCCTTTGTGGACATGGTGCTCTGCCTCCTAGCCTTGGTGGACATGGTGCTCTGCCTCCTAGCCTTGGTGGACATGGTGCTCTGCCTCCTAGCCTTGGTGGACATGGTGCTCTGCCTCCTAGCCTTGGTGGATATGGTGCTCTGCCTCCTAGCCTTGGTGGACATGATGCTCTGCCTCCTAGTCTTGCTGGACACCGTGCTCTACCTCCTAGCTTTGATGGACATGGTGCTCTGCCTCCTAGCTTTGGTGGACATGGTGCTCTGCCTCTTAGCCTTGGCGGACATGGTCCTCTGCCTCTTAGCCTTGGCGGACATGGTGCTCTGCCTCCTAACCTTGGCAGACATACTGCTCTGCCTCCTAGCTTTGGTGGACATGGTGCTCTGACTTCTAGCCTTGGTGGACATGGTGCTCTGCCTCCTAGCCTTTGTGGACATGGTGCTCTGCCTTCTAGCCTTGGTGGACATGGAGCTCTGCCTCCTAGCCTGGGTGGACATTTTGCTCTGCCTCTTATCCTTGGTGGACATGGTTCTATGATATATTAGAGATCCGCACTTAGGAGAAAGAGAGTTGCAGCCTCCCCTAGTTAGTTCCCAAGGGACCTATACAGATATATAAAGGAGAATGGGGAAATGGCGCTACCCTATATGGCGTAATTATATTTATATTATATAAGAAGTAATTATATTTAATTAGAATTATACACACTGGGACATGGTTCTATGCCTCCTAGCCTTGGTTGACATGGTGCTCTGTCTCTTGGCCTTGGTTGACACGGTGCTCTTTGACCTTGATGAAATGCTCACCAACAACAACACAAATATTCTCATTATTTACTCCAACAAGCCGGGCAATTTGTGCTTTTTTCTAAGCATGGAGAGGAGTTCAGTATGGTTTGGAGAGGTGGGGTGCCCTGTCAGTAGGCTGTGTGAGACCCCAAAATTGGTTATAGTGGCCCTGTGTAAATCTTAATCAGATTTTACAATCAGACTGTACCATGTATGTGACCAAATTAGTTCCACTGTAATGTTCTTACCTCGGGGTCCCCTTTTGGGTGTTATCCCCTCACTTTCTATGGTATAATCAGGACAGGAAGTGGGGGGAAATCAGGTAGCAATAAAAAACTTCCCCACTCCACCCAAAGCTAATAAAACAGAACTTTTGGCTGGAGCTCCACCCTTCATGTAAATGGCTCAGACATCACCCATACAGAATATATACTACTCTTTCTGTGCTCTGGTATGTCATCTTCATCCTCATTATCCACCTGACACACCTCATGAAGGCTCTGCAGGAAGTGGATGGCATCAGCTGGAGGCTCTCTGGGAGCTCTGGTTCCGTCTGCTCTCCTCATTCAGAAGGTCCTGAAATACAAAGGAGGTGCACTCATCACTAATTCATAGTTTTTAATTTATTTTTCAAATTAATACAGGAAAGCCTTCTTAGAACAGAAGATATTAACATATCCATCCCATCCCAAAAATAAGGACACTGGGTGGAGCCATGCAAATCACTTCTTTACACCCCATCAGCCAGATGCCCACCCAAAACCACTGGTGCAGAATTCAAATATAGCGGAATGTTATAGAGCCATTTATTCTAAACTGCATACAGTTGTTTTAGGCTTTTTGGTCATCACCAGCACAGTGTAAGGAAACTATGGCTTCTAAGGAGTGGGGCTTAGGTTCCCATGATGTACTGATTCTGTAAGAGAGCTTTTTCATTCCTTTAGTCTCTTCATACCATAACTTATCATGGCTGTAAAGTCTCTAGTCTTATATAAACATGTAGGTTGCTGCTGAAGCTCATTGTACCGGAATCATTGCATATACTACCCTTTCAAGTTCAAACTGAGTTCTTCTGGTGTATAGAGCCCTCATGAAGGGGGACACCAGGAGTCCCCTGGATCACATTAGCTTTGAGACCAGACTGCATTCTTCTAGTATATATAGCCCTGAAGAAGATGGACCCTGGAGACTTCAAACCATGATGTTGGCTTCAAGTAGGGATGAGCTTCGAGTTAGAGTCGAACGTAAGTTGGAACATCGGCCATTTGACCGCTCGTCGAATTACGAACATTATGGGCCGTTCATGCCAAATTCGAGTGGCGCGTCACGGCCTATAATTCACTGTGGCATCGCAGTGCATTGCTGGCTGATGATTGGCCAAGCATGCACTAGAAGGACAACAAACTGGCAGTCATGTTCCCCCAGCTACAGCATACTGCCAGGTTTGCTCCAGTGATGAGGAGGGAGGGGATGATGAGCTCAGTGACTCTATGTGGGTGCCTGATAGGAGAGAGGAGGAGGAGGCGGAGGAGCAGGAGGCACATCTCCAACGAGGCAGGATGCCCTCCAGGGGCCAGCTTAAGGGCAGCAAACTGACTGCATCACACCGCAGAGCTCCGCAAGTGCAGGGTGCTGGTGACTCTGCTCGTTATTCCAAAAGATCTTTGGTGTGGGCCTTTTTTGAGACTGTGCAGCAGATTGCACCATTGCTATTTGCAACATATGTCTGAAGTGTATCAAGCGTGGACTAGACAGAGAGCGCTTGGGCACCACATGCTTAATCAGACATATGTCGAGCTCCCATGCAGCCCGTTGGCAACACTACCTAAAAGACCCACACCAAAGAACAAGGCGGACCTCTCCTTGCTCCTCCTCATCAGCTGGGATCTCCAACCCCACTATACCTTCAGTCCTCTCAGAAACCTGCACTGAGAGGAATGAAGGTGAAGAATTAGGTGTGCCACTGCCAAGTACTTGCGGGCAATCTGCTATCGGTACACCAACATCTGATTCTAGCAGGCAGATTTCCCTACCCCAGTTGCTCCACGGGCAAAAGAAGTTCGCTCCCAGCCATCCACATGCCCAGCGGTTGAATGCTAGCTTGGCTAAATTGCTAGCACTTCAACTGCTGCCTTTTCAGTTGGCAGGCTCTGCCCCCTTCCATGAGTTTGTGGAATGTGCGGTACCTCAGTGGCAGGTTCCCAAACGCCACCTTTTTTCACGGAAGGCGATTCCGGCTCTATCATGTGTAAGGCAATGTCCATGCCTCACTGGACAGGGCGGTCAGCGGTAAGGTACATATTACCGCTGACCCTGTCCATGCCTGCTGGACTCATGGTCAAGCAGGCATGACAGCGATGTTACCTATCTTTCACCGCACACTGGGTGACTCTGCTGGCAGCTGGGAAGGATGCAGGACAGGGTGCAGTAGTGTTGGAGGTTGTTCCGCCACCACGCCTCCAAAATTCTACTAGTGGTGATTCTGCCACACTTCTTTCCCCCACCCCCTCCTCTTCTTCTTCCTCCATGGCCTCTTCCTGTGCTGATTTGTCCTTGGAACCAGCGGTGCTCCGTAGGCGTTCAAGGGGCTATGCATGCACGCAGGCAAAAAGCTGCCATGCGGTGCTTGAGCTGGTGTCCTTGGGGGACAGGAGCCACACTGGGGCAGAGATTCTGTCAGCTCTTCAGGGGCAGGCTGAGGTGGTTGACGCTATGCCAGCTTAAGCCAGGAATGGTGGTTTGCGACAATGGCACCAACCACCTCTCCGCCCTTCGACAGGGACAACTGACCCATGTGCCCTGTTTGGCTCACGTCCTTAACTTGGTGGTGCAGCAGTTCTTGGGCAGGTACCCGGGCTTACAGGATGTCCTGAGGCAGGCCAGGAAAGTCTCTGTGCATTTCCACCGGTCATATAATGCCAGTGCTCGGCTGGCTGACCTCCAAAAGGAATTTAACCTGCCCAAGAACAGCCTAATCTGTGACATGCCCACCAGGTGGAACTTAACGTTGGCCATGCTGCAGCGGCTGCACTCGCAGCAGAGGGCCATCAATGAGTACCTGAGCGACTATGGCACCAGGACAGGGTCAGGGGAGCTTGTTTTTTTTTCCCCCCGCCAGTGGGCCATGATCAGGGATGCATGCACTGTCTCGTCAACATTTGAGGAGGCCACGAGGATGGTGAGCAGTGACAGTGCATGCATCAGTGACACTGTCCCTCTTGTCCACCTGTTGGAGCACACGCTGCGTGGAATAATGGACAGGGCACTTGAGGCAGAACAGAGGCAGGAACAGGAGGACTTCCTTACCTGTCAAGGCCCCATTTATCCAGACAGTGTTCCTGCGTGCCCGCCGATCACACAGGAAGAGGACGAGGAGGAGGAAGATTGTGTCAGCATGGAGGTGGAGCCTAGCACTCAGCATCAGCAGCAGTCTTCAAGGGATTACAGTCCGAAGAAACCCATGGACTTGTACCTGGCTGGGAGGAGGTGGCTGCGGATCATGTCGTCCTTAGTAAACCAGAGGACTCCGGACCGAATGCCTCAGCAAACCTACGCTGCATGGCCTCCCTGATCCTGCAAAGCCTGCAGAAGGAACCTGGTATTCGTGGTATCAAGGAGAGGGATCATTACTGGCTGGCAACCCTCCTTGATTCACGTTACAAGGGTAAGGTTGCGGACCTTATCTTGCCATCGCAGAGGGAGCAGAGGATGAAACATCTTCGGGAGGCCTTGCAGAAAGGTTTGTGCAATGCGTTTCCAGAGCCTGGGAGGTTACAATTTCCTGGTCCTCCTGGACAACGTGTTGCTGAGGCTTCGGTCAGTCACAGAAGGAGAAGGTGGCCATCTGACCGATGCGTTCATAAATTTTTTTAGTCTGCAGTCCAAAGGTATGATCAGTTACAGAAACCATCGCCAGCGTCTGATTCACATGGTGCAGGATTACCTAGGGGCAAGATCAGACTTTGAGACCTTTCCAACGGAAAATCCTCTGGGTTACTGGGTCTTGAGGATGGATCACTGGCCAGAGCTTGCACAGTATGCAATTGAGCTACTGGCTGCATCCAGCGTTCTTTCAGGAACACACATTCAGTGCTGCTGGAGGCTTTGTAACTGATCACAGGGTGCGCCTGTCCACTGAATCGGTCAATCGGCTGACCTTCATAAAAATGAATCAGTCTTGGATCACCAGCAACCAAGCACCTGATGCTGATGTAACCGAATAATTTTTTTTTTAATGTGAGATCCCTTCAAGACTGCCTATGCTGATGCTGAGTGACTATCCTGTTATGCTGAGTGACTATCCTCTTCCTCCTCAATTCTCATGCTGATAGCATTTTTAGTTCTGGGCACCGCCACCAGTGGCTAAGGCCCAATTTTTCTGCCCCTGTTTAACAGGGGTGTGTAATTACAATTTTTGGTGCAATACTTTGCAGCAGGGCTCGTTCCTGCGCTCCAACTAGAGTATCTGGAGGGGTTGCAGTGTTGTGGCACCAGCACCAGTGCCTAAGGCCCAATTTTTCACCCCCTGTTTAACAGGGGCATGTAATTACAATTCTTGATCTAATATTTCACAGCAGGGCCCGTTCCTGCGCCCAACAAGATTAACTGTGAGGCCTTACAGTGTTGTGGCAACACCACCACACCGTCCACCACCAAAGGCCCAATTTTTCTGACCCTGTTCAACAGGGGCATGTAATTACAATCCTTGATCTAATATTTCACAGCAGGGCCCAATTCTGCGCCCATCAAGAGTAACTGTGAGTAAGCTAAGGCCCAAATTTCTGCAGGGTATATAGGGCAGGCCCCTACTTTCAACCATCCAACTTACAAACGACTCCTACTTGCAAACGGAAGGAGACAACAGGAAGTGGGAGGAAATCTACCCCATGGAAGGGAAATTCTCTCCTAAGAGTTCCTTGTTTCACTAAAAACCCCAAATTTTCAAAATCCAATTGTCATTGGGACAGAAAGTGAGGTGAAATCTTCTGAAGAGGAGCACAGACAGCAAAACAAATGTCACAGGGTTGATAACCCTTCCCTATGTTTTCCAAAAAGCTTAAAATAGATTTTTTGGCTGGAGCTAAACACGTTAAAAATGTACCAGTTCAAAATTACAAACAGATTCCACTTAACAACAAACTTACAGTCCCTGTCTTGTTTGCACCGCCTGTATACTGCTGTTCAGAGTATATAGGGCCTGGGGTCCCCACGCCTTTCCTTTTTTTAATTTGGGTGCGGGGTTCCCCATAATATCCATACAAGACCCAAAGGGGCTGGTAATGGGCGGGGGGGGCGTTTCTCAATGATTTTCATCCATATTGCCGGTGTCTTGCCGAGAAAGTTCCCTCGGCGGATAAGTTCCCCCTGTACTGCGCAAGCGCTGCGCTTGCGCAGTACGAATGACCAGGAGCCGCCGAAAACAGCCGAAGATGAAAATCTTCAATCAGCTGTACACGGCGCCTGCGCCCTAGGTCCAGGCTGAAGCCCCTCCATCCAAGTGGACCTAGAGGGGGAATAAAAAAGTGCCGAGCGCAGCGAGGCCGTGCCCGAAGCGTGGCGAGTGAAGCGAGCCCGCGAGGGGCCCCCTTACAGGCGCCGTGTACAGCTGATTTCTTCTGTATTTCGCTTCGGCTATTTCCGCCAGTTCCTACTGCGCAGGCGCTGCGCCTGCGCAGTAGATGGGGATCCTTATCCGCCGAGAGGAACTTTCTCGGCAGAACACCGGGACCAGACATGACATTAAACCCGCAAGCAGTTTTAAATGACTTTTTTTCCTTTAGAAATGACATTTTGTGCAGGGACTGTTCTAAGCATGGGAAACACGCACCACTTTACAGGCATACTATAGACACCCCCCAGGCACAATATTTAAAGGAATATTTCACTTTTATTTTTTTCACTTTAAGCATCATTAAAATCACTGCTCCCGAAAAAAAACGGCAGTTTTTAAAACTTTTTGTTTGCATTGATACATGTCCCCTGGGGCAGGACCCGGGTCCCCAAACCCTATTAAGGACAATAACTTGCATATTAGCCTTTAAAATTTGTACTTTTTTTTCTCACCTTCGAGTCCCATAGACTTTAACAGGGTTCGAAAGTTCGCACAAACTTTCGGTCCGTTCAAATGTTCTGATGCAAACCGAACCGGGGGGTGTTCATTGAGCATTGAGTCCAGATTGAATTTTTCCAGTTTATAGAACCTTGATGGAGGGGGAGCCCTAGAACCCCTGGACAATATTGGCCATTACTATTCTAAATCCCCTATAAGGCTGCTTTCACACTGATGTGCTTTGGTTTACCCACATCACAGGTGCAGCGCAGTACATCTGCAACTTTCCTGGTTTAGTTGCGCTTAGCCATAGACTTCTATTATATCCTGCAGCTGTGGTGCACTTTCAGAAAGTGCACCAAACCTTCAGAATATAATAGAAGTCTATGGCTAAGCACAGAAAACCCACAGGAAAGCTGCAGGTACACTGCACTGCATCCACGGTGTGGTTAAGCCGCAGCACATTACTATTATGCCCGGTGTATTGCTTCACACTGACCTGAAGATTTCTTCTTTCCTGCTGCTGCCACCACTCTGGAGACCGCTAGCCGGGATAAGAGAAGGAGTGCAGTTGGTATCACTCCGCATGGGACAGGAGCCGGCACTACAGAGGAGGCATCGGCTTATTGGGCTTTTGCTCCCTACTACAGCTCCAACTTTGCACATAGTCCCTCTGCATTGCACTTTGTTTGATGCTCTGGAATGGTGGGTGAGCAAGCCCAGACCGCGACCTACCAGTCACCTGTCTGCGATCTACTGGTTGCTGACCCCCGACCTAGACTGTGTTTGCTTCAAGTCTAAGCTGAGTTCTTTCAATGTAAAGATCCCTGGAAGCCCCAGGACCACCTTAACCTCTAGCCCAGGCTTCTTTTAGTGTATAAAGCCCTCGTGAAGAGGGACCCCTGGAGCCCCCAGACCATGTTGGCTTTAAGATCAGACTTAAAGCGTAGTTCCACCCTATTTTACAAATTGTTCTTAAAGGAATGACCACCCCTCCACCACTCATTTTTGGATAATTATTTTTTATTTTTTTTATTTTTACTTACCTTATATGAAGTACTGAGTTTACTTCCTTCCTACCTTGGCTGCGGCCCACAGCATCATTTCCTACTTCACCCCGCTCCCTTCTGGGAACTGTGTGTGTGCCAGAAGACGACCGGCAATTCAGAAAGCGCCGCACGACTCGCGCATGCGCAGTAGGAAACCGGCGCTGAAGCCTGCGGGCTTCACTGCCGATTTCCCTTAGTTACAATGGCGGTGCCTGCCCCCGAGCCGATGGACAGATCGGCCTTGAGGGGCTGACATGGCGGGCTCCCTGGGCAGGTAAGTGTCCTTATTAAAAGTCAGCAGCTACAGTGTTTGTAGTTGCTGACTTTAGAAAACAATTTTTTTTGCGGCTGGAATACCGCTTTAAGTCTTCTAATGTATAGAGCTCTAATAAAGAGGGATCCCTGGAACTCAGGGACCACATTGCTTTTGAGCCCAAATGGAATTATTCTAATGTATACAGCCCTAATGAAGGGGGACCCCAGGAGTACCCTGGACCACATTGGCTTTGAGTCTCGAATTAGTTATTTTAGTGTATAGGGCCCTCATGAAGAGGGACCCATGGATCCCCAAACCATGTTTGCATTGAGCCCAGACTGAGTTCTTCCAGTGTATGGAGCCCTAATGAAGAGGGACCCCTGAAGCCCTCAGACTGCATTGGCTTTACGTCCAGACTAAGTTATTTCAGTTTATGGAGCCCTATGGGGGGACCCCTATAGCCTCCAAACCATGTTGACTTCAAGCCTGGACTGAGTTCCTCCAGTGTAAAGATCCCTTATGAAGGGGGATCCCTAAAGCCTATTGGATCTTGTTGGCCAAACTGGTTTCTTTTAGTGTAGAGAGCCCTGATGAAGAGTGACCCCAGTAGCCCCCAGACTGCATTGGCTTCAAGTCCAGTCTGAGTTCTTCTAGTGTATAAAGCCCTGATGAAGGAGGACCCCTGAAGCCACCTGGACCTCGCTGGCCTCTAGCCCAGACTGATTTTTTCTAGTGTATAAAGCCCTGATGAAGAGGAACCCCTGGAGCTCCCAGACTGCATTGGCTTGAGTCTAGACTTCTTCCAGTGTATAAAACCTGATAGGGAGGGACTCCTGGAGCTCCTAGATCTTTTTGGGTTTGGGTGATGAAGATGGACCCCCGGAGACCCCCAGACCACGTTGGAGTTGAGCCCAGACTGAGTGCATTGGCTTGAGTCTAGACTTCTTCCAGTGTATAGAACCTGATAGGGAAGGACTCCTGGAGCTCTTAGATCTTTTTGGGTTTGGGTGATGAAGAGGGACCCCCGGAGACCCCCAGACCACGTTGGAGTTGAGCCCAGACTGAGTTCTTCCATTGTATAGAGCAGGGTTTCTCAACTCCAGTCCTCAAGGCACCCCAACAGGTCATGTTTTCAGGCTTTCCATTATTTTGCACAGGTGATTTGATCAGTTTTAATGCCTTAGTACTTACTACAGCTGTTTCATCTAAAGGGAAAGCCTTGAGGACTGGAGTTGAGAAACACTGGTATAGAACCCTGATAAAGGAGGACCCCTGGAGCCCCTGGACTGGTGATGGCTTCCACATAAAGTGGATGAAAATGGGCAGAGACTGACAACTGTGGAGTAAAGGAAACTCTAATGCCCTGTACACACGAGCGGACTTTTCGACCGGACTGGTCCGACGGTCTATCCGACGGACTTTCGCCGGACTTCCGACAGACTTTCCCAACGAATGGACTTGCCTACACACGATCACACCAAAGTCCGACGGATTCGTACGTGATGACATACGACCAGACTAAAATAAGGAAGGTGATAGCCAGTAGCCAATAGCTGCCCTAGCATCGGTTTTTGTCCGTCGGACTAGCATACAGACGAGCGGATTTTTTGACCGGACTTGAGTCCGTCGGAAAGATTTGAAACATGTTCCAAATCTTAAGTCCGTCAGATTTTTGACCGAAAAAGTCTGCTGCGGGTCCGATGAAGCCCACACACGGTCGAATTTTCTGCCGGGCTCGGCCTGTTGGACCAGACGGGTCAAAAAGTCCGCTCGTGTGTACGCAGCAATAGGCTAGCTTAGATTGTAAGGAGGTCCCAGCAGCCCCTCACCGCATTACCATTTCAAGGTATTTCTTAGAGTGCCTCCAATTCTCAGAATGCCATTGCTCTCTTATGCCGCGTACACACGGTCGGACTTTTCGTCTACAAAAGTCCAACGGACGCTGACGGACTAAAGCTGGCTGGTAATCCGATCGTGTGTGGGCTTCTCCGGACTTTCAACGTACTTTTTTAGCCTCAAATCCGACGTACTTTAGATTTGAAACATGCTTCAAATCTTTACGTCGTAACTACGACGGACCCCGAAATCCGCTCGTCTGTGTGCTAGTCCGACGGACAAAAAGCCACGCTAGGGCACCTATTGGCTACTGGCTATGAACTTCCTTATTTTAGTCCGGTGTACGTCATCACGTAAGAATTCGATGGACTTTTGTGTGATCGTGTGTAGGCAAGTCTGTTCGTTAGAAAGTCCGCCGCAAGTCCGTCGAAAGTCCGCCGAAAGTCTGCCGGAAGTCTGTCGGACAGGCTGTCTGACTTTTGTAGACGAAAAGTCCGACCGTGTGTACGCGGCATTAGACATCATCAATGACAACACAACTTCCTGGTCCATCCCCTCCTCACCCCTGCACTTTCTATTGACTGTATTTGGACCTGGAGCCACAAAGTAAGGTGAGCCCCCAGGTTTATAAAAAAAAATGACATTCTAATAACATATAGGAAAACATTTGTGTTCTCTTTCTATTCCCGCCTTTTGGGATGCATTAAAAGACATCTGTGTATACTCCCCGCTGTGTCCTCTCCAGACTCAAACTCACAATGAACAGGGTGCATGCCACCAACATGGCTTTCACTGTGACATGGAGGTCCTGAGGGAAGCTGATGATGTAGGTGTCCTTATTGATGAACATCTCCTTGAAGAATCCTCTCCACACCCGTGTGATGACACCAATTTGTGCCGTTTTATCACCTGATATCACCTGGAAGATGAGGAGGGAAGGGCCACATTAAAAAAAAACAAAAAAAACAAACAAGCATACTAACAGTAATTATTGTAGATCTGTACTTGTAAAATGTCAAAGTCCCCTCCCCCTGATCCAGCGTCAGGTCTCCTCTCTGGCTCTCAACAGGCAATTCTGGGTATCAGGAGACAGCTCTCCTTATCACTGCCACTGCCAATCAGGAGTCAACCCTCATGATTGGTGCTGCTACAAATTCTAAAGCACCAGGTTGTTCACTGTTGGAGCAATGCATTGCTACACCTAAGCAGAACCCACTGCTGCTGATGCACCCTTTCTATCTACTCATTCCTTGTGACATTCGTCCACCTGTGTCATTCTGTACCCTCCAAGCATACTATGCTCTCAGTCATTTCAGAGCATCTTGCACCTTCCAGAACCCCCCATCCCGTGTCACCCAATGGCCTCAGAGCATCCAATGTCACTTAGTGACTCCAGAGGATCCTGTATGACCCAGTGACCCCATAGCAACCCGTATCACCCCATGACCCTAGAGTATCCTGGATCAGAGACAAAATAATTTCACAGCATTTTGGGTAGGAGACCTACCTGATAATAGGTATCAGACATAAAACTTTCTCCCCATCCTGGACCTTTGACTTTAAGATAAATAAGTCCCGACGGGTCTGAGATGTCGAAGGCTGAAGAGAAACTTGCCCACGTTTTATCTATGTAGCCGAGGAGCTCACCAGTGGAACTGGAAACCTGCAACTATAATAATGAATGGTCATGATGTAAAAGGTTCAACTGACTCAGCTCAACCAAACCTCCATTGTGTGATAAGGGACTGAGCGGTGGGTCCTTCACCAGTCATTGATGGTCTGGGTTTCGATAGTAAAGTGGGGTGTCACCAGTCCTAGATGTCTACGTGCATTGTATGTCACCATTCCTAGAGATCTTTGTCCTGTAGCAGCTTATCTGTGTTCTGTACTCTGTGTTCTGTATACTACCAGTTCTGATAGCACCATCTATCCAGTACTAGTAGACCATGCTTTGTGTCTCTCGGGTCCTGGAAGTTCTTAATATGTGGTTTTGTGCCCTGTACACCCCCCCCCCCCCCCGCTAGTGTAGATTGAACCTTATCTCTCTCCGATCAGATTGTCCAGTGCACCATTCATTCCCCCCCCCCATGGATCATACCTTATGTCTATCCAGTCCTAGTGCTTTGTGTCTAGATTCATCCCCGTACTAGTGGTCTGAGTAGCACCCCTCCTCACTTCTAGTTCTCTATTATCCCTCCTTGATCCCAGTGGTCTATATCTTTGTCTTTTGGTATAGAGGCCCATGCCTTGTATCCCACCATACCCAGTAGTTTGGGCAATTGTATCTCCCCAATTCTAAAGGCCCATGCTTTGTCTCTCCCCACCTAGTGGTGGGTGCCTTGTATGTTGCCAGTCTTAGTCGTTTATGTATTGTACCTTCCCAATCCTAAAGGTCCATGCTCTGTATCTTCCTAGTCATAGAGGCCCATGCCTTGTCTCTTCCTAGCTCTAGTATGGTATGCCTTCTGTCTTTCCCCAGTTCTATTTTGCTTTTATTCATTTTGCTTGGTTTATGTATTGTATCTCCCCAGTCCTAAAGTAAGGTGACCAGATTTTTAAAATGAAATCCGGGGACACATTTTTTTTTTTACTTGTAATGGCAGCAATCGACGACTCTTTGCCCATCTCCCCCGCCGCTGCCCGCCTCACAGCCTGTCAAGTCTAAAGCCCCATACACACTATCAGATTTTCTGCTGATTTTTTCCTTCAGATTTACAAAAACCATATAATATGAGGTCAAACCTTAGGAGTTTCAATTTGTATGCAATTAGGCAGGCCTTTGCACTATATGGTTTTTGTAAATCTGAAGACAAAAATCAGCAGAAAATCTGATAGTGTGTATGGGGCTTTACTCTTCGGGCCCCGGCTACTACTGGGTGGGGAGCAGAGGAAGATCACTCCACCAGGGAAGGCAAGGAGATAAGCAGGCAGGCGGCTGGCCGGGATTTAAGCCAAGGCAGAAGAACATCCGAGTGGAGCTAAATGGGCATGCGCCCGAAACTGAAGAAATAGTCCCTCCGCTCCGACCAGCACGTGATCATCAGAAAGGGGCACAGATAATGGAAAAAAATAAACCCCCATTAGCTAGTAGGAGCGGCAGAGGAGGGGGGGGTGCAATTCAGATTTTTTCTTTTTATTCTGCACGGGCTGTCTTTGAAATTGCCCCAGCCCCTGTTCAAATCCAATCAGGGGACAAAACTGGGGAAAGACTTGGTCTGGGGACAGTGTCCTCAATCCGGGGACTGTCCCCAGAAACCGGGGATGTCTGGTCACCCTATCCTAAAGGCCCATGTCTGTATCTCCCCAGTTCTGAAGGTCCATGTCTTGTATCTCACCAGTCTTAAAGGTTCATGCCTTGTATCTCCCCAGTCCTAGAGGTCTAAGCCTCTTATCTCCCCAGTCCTAGAGAACCATACCTTGTATCTCCCCAGTCTTATAGTGATGCCATGTATCTTGCCCAAATTCCAGTGGTTTATATATGGTATCTCCCTAGTCCTAGATGTCACATATCTCCCCAGTCCTAGAGGTTCATACCTTGTATCTCCCCAGTCCTAGTGGTGATGCTTTGTATCCCACCCCACTTCCAGTGGTTTATATATGGTATCTCCCCAGTCCTAGAGGCCCATACCTCGTATCTACCCAGTCTTAGTGGTGTATGCCTTGTATCTTACCCCACTTCTAGTGGTTTATGTATTGGATCTCCCCAGTCCTGGAGGTCCATGCCATGTATCTCCCCAGTCTTAGAGGTTCCTGTCTTGTATCTCCCCAGTCCTAGAGGTCCAAGTCTTGTATCTTCACAGTCCTAGAGGTCCATGGCTTGCATCCCCCCGGTTGTAGAGGTCCATGTCTTGTCTCTCCCCAGTTCTAGTGGTGTATGCCTTGTATCTTCCCCCAGGTTTAGTGGTTCATGTATTGTGTCTAACCAGTACTAGAGGTCCATGTCTCCTGTTTTCTCAGTCCTAGAGGTCCATGTCGTATATATATCCCCCCATAGTCCATAAGGTCTGTGCCTTGTATCTCAGAAGACTTAGTGATTCTTATCTTCAAGGATAACCTTTGAGGACTGGTATGAGACAAGTTCATATTGCCATCCAGCATCAGTTTTCATCTTGTTTCGGCTTACCTCAGTGTCCCAGTTGCAGAAATTGGAAGGCACGAGAAGATTTAGGACATTATATCCCTGAGTGTTGTTAACCATTAAATCCAAACGGGGGCCACAACATTCCTGCTGCTCAATGGCCTCATACAAGAGATGGCCATCAGGGTCATACAAGTCATAGGTACAGTAGCTCTGAAAAGTGCTGTTCCCTGAAAAGACAGAATTTAGTTATGAGGCAGGACAGGTGACTTCAGGAATCTTCAGATATACATTCTGTCATCATGTAGCCATCTCTATTCACCTTTCAATTCACACCATTTCTACATATCATAGGCTGGGAAGCTTTCCATACACTATGGGAAATCTACCAACCCTCCTCTGGTAGTCTCTCTTGCAGGTGGAAGGGGCTAAAGAAAACAAAACATGGCTGCCATGTAGTAAATCAATGCTTGCATGACCTAGATAGAACGTGTCCTGAGGATACTCTGGATTCATGAACCAAGTGGCTTCAGATAGGTGAAGATGGGTTTTTGTTTAGACTGGAGCTCTGTCTTTTAACTGATGCAGACATCATGGAATTTAATCGCTTGAAGACCAGGCTTTGTCTGGCACTTTTTGTATACAAAGGAAATTACCGTATATATTCCTATGTATTATATAGGAAATTGCTTAGTACCCCCCAAACATTATATCATTTTTAAAGCAGAGGCCCTAGAGATAATATTGGTGGGTTTTGCAATTTTTTTTCATGTCACGCGATATTTGCGCAGCGGGTTTTTCAAACTAAATTTTTGGGAAAAAAATTAACTTTTTTGAATTTTAATACAAACGAACACAATACATAACCCAATTTTTTTTTGGTAATATATAAAAGATAAAAGGTACGTGGCGCTAACTATGAACACTAAATAAATAAAAATTAATGCTGAATAATAAAAGCAAAACGGCTGCCAATCACTAAGAGGTTCTGCGGCCAATGTGCTAAAAAATACACCCTTTGATGAAGTCACGTATGCAGTGACGCAACGCGTCAGGGAGGAGCCAGGTGTCCTCACATCCGGTCGCGGCCGAGACTGGAAGTACTCTATCTAGTCGGATTAAGGAATTTTAAACTGTAAGTCACTACGTTTTTGTTTTAATAAATCTTTTGGAAATATTACACTATGGAGCCCCCCCCCCCTTTTTTATTACATGATCTTACATTACTGGATGAGCCTGAAGTCCGTTCCAATACTGTTACTGCTGTGGATATCGATTGCTGGGATCTCGCTTTTTCTACTCATATTGAGGCTTGATTCGACCCGTAGGGGTCTCCGTTTGAGGTAGGAGGCTGGGGGAAACGAGTGGCGCACCGCGGATGGTGTTAGTTATCTGATGAAGTGGATATCGATCGATTTTATCGCACATGCACTTTTTTTCTTTTCTTCCTTTTTTTTTTTTTAATGAACTGCCTTAAGGAGATCTGTTCCCTCCCTATTGTATTTTGATTGCACGTCTATCACTATTGGATTTTTGCACTTTATTTCTTTGTATGCACATTATGAGAATATTGGACTCTATTACATTGCACTTTTTGAAGTATATTTGCACTTTAATGTTTTGACTGCACTTTATGATCATTATGTATGCTTATGATGTTGTATTATACTGAAGATCTATTTCGCTGTATTTTTTTAGCACATTGGCCGCAGCACAGTTCTGTTAGTGATTGGCAGCCTTTTTGCTTTTATTATCCGGCATTCATTTTTATTTATTTAATGTTCATAGTTAGCGCCACATACCTTTTTATATTCATTTTACTTTTCTGTGTGGGAGCACTTAAATATGCTGTCAGCTTCTCACATCCTTATTATTCCTTTGAGTGAGTTTGGTGTTGCGCATTAGTTTCTTTTTTTTTATTTTTTATAATATATAAAAGATGATGTCACGCTGAGTAAATAAGATACCAAATATGTCACGCTTTAAAATTGGGTACGCCCATTTTTTGTGAAAAAAATACACTTTTTTTTAATTCTAATGCAAAAAAAAAACACAAACACATGACCCAATTTTTTGGCAATATATAAAAGATGATGTCACGCTGCGTAAGTAGATACTAAACATGTCACGCTTTAAAATTTTACATGCCCGTGTAACGGCGACAAACAACGTAAATTTTACTCTCCATAGGCGACGCTTTAAAAGCCTTTACAGGTCACCACTTTATATGTACAGAGCAGGTCTGGTGTTAGAATTATTGCCCATGATTTGATGCTCGCCGATACTTCACAATGTGTGGGACGATCGCTGTTTGCATGCGTACGAGACCGAAGCGCGGTCGCCTTTGGAGGGGGGGGGGGGAGCACTTTTTTTTTTTCCTTTTTAATGCTTAATTTATTTTGTTTATACACTGTTGCCTTATTTTTTTTTAATCACTTTTATTGCTGTCACAAGGAACGTAAACATCCGTTGTGACAGCAATAGACACGTGACAGGTACTCTTTATGGGACCCCAAATCCCTCCTCTGCCCTAGCAAGCATTCGAAACACCAGGATCTGCGTTTTTGAATACTTTCGATTTTTCAAAACTGGTGGCGTTGACATCCCGGTAAGCCATAGTGAAGAGCCGGTCAAGGCTGATCCTGGCTTTGTTTGGGTCTTGGACCAGCAGGTAAATGTGTTGGCTGGTAGCTCGGGTCTCCTGGTGGGACGGGAGAGCCTGAGCAAGCTGCGGGAAGGTGGCAGGAAGGGGGGAGGGGGCGTCCCCTTCTGCTGCTTGCATAGGCGTGTGCACAGGGTGTGCCAGATGTGTCTAGGCACACCCTAATCACCCTGTGCAGTGCCAATTTCTCCCGTTTCCTGGCGCCTCCTGTCTCCCCCCTGCAGTGCTGCCAGGTTCCCCTCCTCTCCCGCCGGCTGCTGGTATCATGAGAGGAGGGGGCACCCGAAAGGAGATTGGGGGGAGGGGATTTGTGTTGGGAGGGGGAATTTGGGGGGCAGCAGCAGGTAAGAATTGTTCTAGGAAGGGAATTGGGGGGTGCTAGGAGTTGTGATTTGGGGGTATTTGTGTTGGGAGGGGGGAATTTGGGGGGCAGTAGGGGGGTATGAATTGTTCTAGGTGGGGAAAATGGGAGCAGGGTGCTAAGAGTTGTGATTTGGGGGTATTTGTGCTGGGAGGGGGAATTTGGGGGGCAGTAGGGTGTATGCATTGTTCTAGATGGAGAAAATGGAGGTGCTAGGAGTTGTGATTTGGGGGTATTTATGCTGGGAGGGGGACTTTAAGGTGCAGCAGGGGGTATGAATTGTTCTAGGAGGGGAAAATGGGGGGGTGCTAGTAGTTGTGATTTGGGGGATTTGTGCTGGGAGGGGGCATATGGGGGGCAGCAGTGGGTATGAATTGTTCTAGGAGGGGAAAATGGGGGGAGGAGAGGTGCTGGGAGTTGTGATTTGGGGGTTTTGTGCTGGGAGGGGGACTTTAGGGGGCAGTGGGGGGTATGAATTGTTCTAGGAGGGTAAAATGGCGAGGGATGCTAGGAGTTGTGATTTTGGGGTATGTGTGTTCAGAGGGGGAATTTGGGAGGCAGCAAGGAGTATGAATTGTTCTAGATGGGGAAAATGGGAGGAGGGGGGTGCTAGGAGTTGTGATTGATTTGGGGGTATTTGTGCTGGGAGGGGGAATTTGGGGGAGCAGTAGGGGGTATGAATTGTTATAGGAGGGGAAAATGGGGGGAGGGGGTGCTAGAGTTGGGATTTGGGGTATTTGTGCTGGGAGGGGGAATTTGGGGGGCAGCAGTGAGTATGAATTGTTCTAGGAGGGGAAATTTGGGGGAGGGGGTTGCTAGGAGTTGTGATTTTGGGGTATTTGTGCTGGGAGGGGGAATTTGGGGGGCAGCAGGACGTATGAATTGTTCTAGGAGGGGAAATGGGGGGGGGGTGCTAGGAGTTGTGATTTAGGGGTATTTGTAGTGGGAGGGGGGAATTTGGGGGGCAGTAGGGGGTATGAATTGTTAAAGGAGGGGAAATTGGGGGGGGGGGCTAGGAGTTGTGATTTTGTATCTGTATTGGGAGGGGGAATTTGGGGGGCAGCAGGGGGTATGAATTTTTCTAGGACGGGAAATGGGTTGGGTTGCTAGGAGTTGCGAATTCGGGGTATTTGCTGACATATAATCCTCATACATATTGGGAAGGGGGAGGGGGGCGCAGTTTGGCGTGTTCACCCTGGGCTCTTTCTTAGCTGAAGCATGGTAAACTGTGTAAACTAGGCTTCAGTTTGCAGTTGCATATCATCCCGCTACAACCACTTGAAGTCAAATGATGTACCAGGTACGTGATTTGGCTGCAAGTGGATAAACACTAGAGGACCAATGAGTTTAGTGATCAGCAAATGAAGAACGCTGGGCATTGGGGGGGCTAGCAAGGATGGAGGAGATGTCAAGAGGACTACATTTTTAGAATTATGATTTATGTTTCAACAAAAACAACTTACATGTCTGTTTTACATAGAGCTCACTGACCTGTAAAACAAAGAACGAAATTTATCAATGTTCATCCATCCAACGTCATTAACACTACTGCCAACTGGACACCTTCAAAGATAACTCTGCCCCTATGGCTGATGTCCCCACCATCTCCGTCATCATTGCTGATGGTCGCCTCTTCCACATTCATCACCCACCAGACTAGAGGTCTACCTGCACTGTAGAGAGAAGCCATGGCCACACTTCCGATACTTCCTACACTTCTTCTTCTCCACTTTGGGTTTGCCATCTTGGATATAGGAGCTGGCTGTGGCTTTCTGAGGAACCCACTGTGCATGTGCGAGCTGGCATGCAGTGGCTGCTGGTGCTCTATTTTTTTAGGGGGGGCAGCAAACCTGGCCCCCTCACTCCCCCAACCCGTCAATCGATTGATCGCCACTTCCCTTGCGCGCTCGCCCATCAGCCCCGCACTTACCCCATCTAGGTCGAGGCTTCAGAGGCTTCCCCCTGCATCTCCTCCCAAGTCCCCGCAGTCTCTTCTCCTCCCGGCCAATCGGGTCTTAGGACTCCTGGCCAATCGGGCCTCAGGAAGACATTAGCGAATATTAATACGCTATTGTTACACAAGTAGGTGAGCTTGGGGCACAGTGCTCTGTGCGCCAAACCCACCCTTTTTGAAGCCAATTAGAACTCGGGCTTAGGCTCTAATCATGTGCTTCAAAAAAGAAAACCCCATTGGAATCCATGAGTCCGGTACCCTGCATGGAGAGTAGGAGCCGGGAGCATGGATTAGGGGGGTGGCGCCCCTGCGCCCCTAATGGAGCAGCTGCCACTGCTCACATGGCACTCTGAAGTGACGTGTTCCAGGAGGTCCCAGGAGGGGAGAGGGGAAAGGGGTGAGGTAAGTGGGGTAATCCTTGCCAAGGCAAGCTTTGCCAAAGCGAAAGCAAGTATTGATAAAAATCAGTACTCACACCACCCCTTCCCAAGAAAAAGAAAAACCCAGGCTGTTGGGAGAAAGCAAACCAATAGTGAAGTTCCACTTTAACCAGTTCTTGCCCGGCCTATAGCAAAATGACAGCCGGGAGGGACTTTCGTCGATCCGGGTGGACGTCATATAACACCTTCCTTGATCGGACCACGCTGCGGCGCAAGCTGTCACCGGCTGTGTCCAGCAATGCCTGATCAGTGTACCAGCCTGCTGCCAGTACCATGTGGTCATTGTGACCAATCACAGTAGATCACAATTGTAAACAATGGAAGGCTTCCTTTCATGCCATCCATTGTGTACAATTGTGTTGCTAGCTGTGATTGGTCACAGTGATCACATGGTACAGACAGGGCCAATCACAGCTCATCACAACAAAACACACTGAATGAATCAGTTTTATTCAGTAAGAATGATTGCTTACAGCAGTGAAATTCACTGATATAAACAATCATAACGTTTAAAAAAAAATATACAGCATATATATATATATATATATATATATATATATATATATATATACAGTATCTCACAAAAGTGAGTACACCCCTCAGTCACATTTCTGTATATGTTTTATTCTATCTTTTCATGTGACAACACTGAAGAAATGACACTTTGCTACAATGTAAAGTAGTGAGTGTACAGCTTGTATAACAGTGTAAATTTTCTGTCCCCTCAAAATAACTCAACACACAGCCATTAATGTCTAAACCGCTGGCAACAAAAGTGAGTACACCCCTAAGTGAAAATCTCCAAATTGGGCCCATTTAGCCATTTTCCCTCCCCGGTGTCATGTGACTCGTTAGTGTTACAAGGTCTCAGGTGTGAATGGGGAGCAGGTGTGTTAAATTTGGTCTTATCCCTCTCACTCTCTCATACTGGTCACTGGAACTTCAACATGGCACCTCATGGCAAAGAACTCTCTGAGGATCTGAAAAAAAAGAATTGTTGCTCTACATAAAGATGGTCTCGGCTATAAGAAGATTGCCAAGACCCTGAAACTGAGCTGCAGCACGGTGGCCAAGACCATACAGCGTTATAACAGGACAGGTTCAACTCAGAACAGGCCTCGCCATGGTCCACCAAAGAAGTTGAGGTCATGTGCTCAGCTTCATATCCAGAGGTTGTCTTTGGGAAATAGACGTATGAGTGCTGCCAGCATTGCTGCAGAGGTTGTAGGGGTGGGGGGTCAGCCTATCAGTGCTCAGACCATACGCCGCACACTGCATCAAATTGGTCTGCATGGCTGTCGTCCCAGAAGGAAACCTCTTCTAAAGATGATGCACAAGAAAGCCCACAAACAGTTTGCTGAAGACAAGCAGACTAAGGACATGGATTACTAGAACCATGTCCTGTGGTCTGATAAAACCAAGATAAACTTTTTTTTTTTTCGTTTAATTCGTTTTTATTAGAAATTAGAAATTAGTGTACATAGGGTACAATGTACAATGAACAGTACAGAGAAGAGTTATGCCGCGTACACACGAGCGGACTTTACGGCAGACTTTGCCTGGCGGACGGGATTTCGTCAGACAATTCGATGTGTGTGGGCTCCAGCGGACTTTGTTTTCTCAAAAGTTGGACGGACTTAGATTTGAAACATGTTTTAAATCAATCCATCGAAATCGAGTCCAGTCGAAAAGTCCGCTCGTTTGTATGCTAGTTCGCAAAAAGCCACGCTAGGGCGGCTATTGGCTACTGGCTATGAACTTCCTTGTTTTAGTCCGGTCGTACGTCATCACGTACGAATTTGACAGACTTTGGTGGATTGTGTGTAGGCAAGTCCGTTCATAAAGAAAGTCCGTCGTAAAGTCTGTTGAAAAGTCCGCTCGCGTGTACGCGGCATTAGACATGTTGACGAGAGAGCCTCCTAATATACAGAACAATCAGTAACCATATTTGCAGGATTATAATGCACACTGATATTCAGATACCATCTATAACATAACATATATCGAGGCCCAGGGCACATAACTCTTACCACCTGAACAAAATCGATAACATTTTCATCATACACTGGGTATATACGTCAGTATCTTCCCTGTAAGATTCCTTTACTTAAGCACAGTACCTTGAGAACACAAAAGGTAAGTGAAAGAAAGAAGAAGAAAGAAGATAGAGGAAAAGGTGGGAGAAAGGAAAAAGAAGGAGGGGGGGGGGGATGAGCCCGCCTCGGTCCAATCTCTTTTATGCTGTGTAAACAGCTGAAAAAAAAAATATTACTTAGGTTGAGACAAAATTTCCGCAAAAGCGGATGAATATTTAAAGGCAAACCAGCAGGACCATATTTTGTTTACTAGATCCGATTTACTTCTATGGGAGAAAGTGAGGTCTTCCATATAATATGTACGGTCTACTTCCAGTAGCCATTGGCGTAAAGTAGGTATGATCGGTTGTTTCCAATATCGTGGAATAAGTACTTTTGCTGCATTGAGGGGGTCTGGCGTTGTAGATTTCTTATATGTTCCCACTGATTGCCTGTACAATGTAGCAATACAACCCATGGATCATTGGGGATCTCAAACCCTTGGATCTCCTGGGCCCAGTGTAAAATAGTCAGCCAATATGGACGAATAAGTGGCAAAACCATAAAATATGAGCGTGTGTTGCTCGTTCACCTCAGCCCCGCCAGCACAAGGGTGATGCTTGAGGAAAGTTTTTATGAAGAACCATAGGAGTGTAATGCCATCTCGTCAGCAGTTTATAGTTCACCTCCGCCATTTTGGAGGCCCCAGAGGAGGTATGGGACATTATGAGGATGGTGGATCTTTGAACTGTTGACAATTCTTTGTGCAGATCTTTTTCCCAATTGTTTAGAAAAGTAGGATCACCTGTAGGGGTTAATGTTTGCAGTGCTTGGTAGGAGTGCGAGACAGGTTTCTCCACTGGTTGGTCTTCAGAAAAAGCGGCTTCTATGGGTGTCAACTCCGAAAAGGTCCGTAGAGGTTTTGGGAGAGGCTGAACAAACGCTGATAGCTGGGGGTATCTCCATTGATCCATGAGTGTCACTGTGGAGCTATGTGTTATTGCATCCTAAAGGGACAATACCCGTTGCAGTGGTAACTTGATGCAGCTGAGCTGTAGCCCCAAGGTTTCAGGTATGGATCCTGGGGTCTATGTTCCCCGGTGGGAAGTAGTTATGGCCAGCTCTGGTGAACTCCATGCCCAAGAGGGTTAAGGCAGTGCTGGAAAATAATGGTGGCCACACAAAATATTGACACTTTGGGCCCAATTAGGACATTTTCACTTAGGGGTGTACTCACTTTTGTTGCCAGTGGTTTAGACATTATTGGCTGTGTGTTGAGTTATTTTGAGGGGACAGCAAATTTACACTGTTATACAAGCTGTACACTCACTACTTTACATTGTAGCAAAGTGTCATTTCTTCAGTGTTGTCACATGAAAAGATAGAAGAAAATATTTACAAAAATTTGAGGGGTGTACTTACTTTTGTGAGATACTGTTTATC
Organism: Lithobates septentrionalis; assembly: GCA_037952835.1. Lineage (NCBI taxonomy): Eukaryota > Metazoa > Chordata > Amphibia > Anura > Ranidae > Lithobates > Lithobates septentrionalis. Next base: position 50,127 of record JBBDGP010003556.1, on the reverse strand, counting down.
CCATAGTTTGTGGACTCTATAACTTTCCTACAGACTAAATAATATACACTGATTTGGATTAATTCACCAAAGAAATGGAGCAGAATACATTTTGGCCTAAATTTATGAAGAAAGATTATTTATTTGCAAAATTTCATAACAGAAAGAAAAACACATTTTTTTTCCGAAAGGTTTGGTCTTTTTTCGTTTTCATTCAGAAAAAAATTAAAACCCCAGCAGTGATTAAATACCACCAAAAGAAAATGTTGTGTGAAAAAAATTATAAAAATGTCATATGAGTACAGTGTTACATGACGGCGCAATTGTCGTTCAAAGTGTGACAGCGCTGAAGGCTGAAAATTCTCCTGGGTAGGAAGGGGGTGAAAGTACTGAAGGGGTTAAGGTAAGTGAAAACGGGGATTTCGATTTTTTCTTCTTTTAAGGAAGCGATCGGGGGGGGGGGGGGGGGGTATATAGTGAGGGGGCTACTTTTATCCTGGAGTTGGGCTTTAGAGACATTAAATCAACCAGGTATGGAGCATACTTTTGAGTTATGCCCCGTACACACGGTCAGATTTTCAGACGGAAAAAGTTAGATGGGAGCTTTTTATCGGAAATTCTGACCGTCTGTAGGCTCCATCGGACAGTTTCCATCGGAATTTCCATCGCACAAAATTTGAGATCTGGTTCTCAAATTTTCTGACAACAAAATCGGTTTGCATAAATTCAGATCGTGTGTGTACACAATTCCAATGCACAAAGTTTCACGCATGCTCGTAATCAAGCAGAAGAGCCGCACTGGCTATTGAACTTCATTTTTCTCGGCTTGTCGTACGTGTGTATGTCTCCGCGTTCTTGACGTTCAGAATTTCCGACCAACTTTGTGTGACCATGTGTATGCAACACAAATTTGAGCCAACATCCGTCGGAAAAAATCCATGGATTTTATTGTCGCAATGTCCGATCAATGTCCGATCGCGTGTACGGGGCATTACAGTGGAGGACTTATCGGACAGATGAAGCAAGTCTGGCTCTCGGTGAAGAGTGTGGGAAGTGGGGTGGGGAGTGTGGGAAATGGGGTGGGAAGTGGGGTGGAGAGTGTAGGAAGTGGGTGGGAAGTGCAGGGAAGTGGGGTGGGGAGTGTGGGAAGTGGGGAGTGTGGGCTGCGGAGTGTCGGAAGCGGGGTGGGGAGTGTGGGACATGGGGAGAGAGTGGAGTGGAGAGTGTGGGGAGTGGGGTGGAGAGTGTGGGAAGTGGGGTGGGGAGTGCAGAAAGTGGGAAATGTGGGAAGTGGGGAGTGCTGGAAGTGGGGGAGGGAGTGTGGGAAGTGGGGGGGAGAGTGTGGGAAGTGGGGTGGAGAGTGTGGGAAGTGGGGCGGAAGTGCGGGAAGTGGGGGAAGTGGGGTGGGGGGTGGGGAGTGCAAGACATGGGGTGGGGAGTGCAGGAAGTGGGGTGGAGGTGGGAAGTCTGGTAAGTAGGATGGGGAGTGCCAGAAGTGGGGCAAGGAGTGAGTAAAATGGGGTGGGAAGTGGGGTGGAGAGTGCCGGAAGTGGGGTTGAGAGGGTGGGACATAGGGTGGGGAGTGCAGGAAGTAGGGTTGGCAGTGTGGGACGTGGGGTGGGGAGAGAGGGAAAAGGGGTTGAAAGTGAGGTGGAGAGTGCAGGAAGTGGGTGGGGAAGTACCAGAAGTGGGGTGGGAGAGTGAGAGTGGGGTGGGAGTGCGGGAAGTGAGGTGGAGAATGTGGCAAGTGGGGTGGAGAGTGTGGGATATGGGGAGTGCAGAAAGTGTGGGGAGTCTGGGAAAGTGGGTTGGGGAGCGCCGGAAGTGAGGTGGGAGTAAAGGAAGTGGGGTGGAGAGTGTGGCAAGTGGGGAGTGTGGGGAGTGTGGGGAGTCTGGAAAGTGGGGTGGGAAGTGCCGGAAGTAGAGAGGGGGTGTGGGAAGTGGGGTGGGGAGAGTTGGAAGTGGAGTGGGAGGTGGGGAGTGTGGGATAGGGAGTCTGGGAAGTGGGATGGGGAGTGCCGGAAGTGGGGAGGGGAGTGCGAGACGTGGGGTGGGGAGTGCGAGACGTGGGGTGGGGTGGAGAGTGCCGGAAGTAGAGAGGGGAGTGTGGGACGTGAGGTGGGGAGTGTGGAAAATGAAGTGGGAAGTGGGGTGAAGAGTGTGGGAAGTGGGGTGGGGAGTGCAAGAAGTGGGATGGAAGTGTGAGAAGTGGGGAGTGTGGGAAGTGGGGAGTGTGGGATAGGGAGAGTAGAAACTGGGGTGGGGAGTGCAAGAAATGCGGTGGGAAGTGGGGTGGGGAGAGTGGGAAGTGGGATGGGGTGAGCTGGAAGTGGGGAGTGTGGGATAGGGAGTATAGGAAGTGGGATGGGGAGTGCCAGAAGTGGGATGGGGAGTGCGGGACGTGGGGTGGGGGGAGAGCAGAAATTAGGGTGGGGAGTGTGGGAAGTGGGGTGGGGAGAGTGGGAAGTGGAGTGGGAAGTGGGGAGTGTGGGATAGGGAGTCTGGGAAGTGGGATGGGGAGTGCCAGGAGTGGGGTGGGGAGTGCGAGACATGGGGTGGGGAGTGTGGGGAGTGGGGTGGGGAGAGCAGGAAGTAGGGTGGGGAGTGTGGGAAGTGAGGTGGGAAGAGTGGGAAGTGGGGAGTGTGGGATAGGGAGTCTGGGAAGTGTGATGGGGAGTGCGGGACGTGGGGTGGGGAGTGCGGGACGTGGGGTGGGGAGTGTGATTTGGTGGGGTGGGGAGAGCAGGAAGTAGGGGTGGGGAGTGTGGAAAATGGGGTGGGAAGAGTGGAAAGTGGGGTGGGAGTGAGGGATAGGGAGTCTGGGAATTGGGATAGGGAGTGCCAGAAGTGGGATGGGGAGTGCGGGATATGGGGTGGGGAGAGCAGGAAGTAGGGTGGGGAGTGTGGAAAGTAGGGTGGGGAGAGTGGAAAGTGGGGTGGGGAGAGCGGGAAGTGGGAGTATGGGATAGGAAGTCTGGGAAGTGAGATGGGGACTGCCGGAAGTGAGGTGGGGAGTGCGGGATGTGGGGTGGGGAGTGTGAGAAGTTGGGTGGGGAGTGTGGAAAGTGGGGTGGGGAGAGCAGGAAGTAGGGTGAGGAGTGTGGGAAGTGGGGTGGGGAGAGTGGGAAGTGGGGTGGGGAGAGCGGGAAGTGGGGAGTGTGGGATAGGGAGTCTGGGAAGTGAAATGGGGTGTGCCGGAAGTGGATTGGGGGAGAGCAGGAAGTAGGGTGGGGAGTGTGGGAAGTGGGGAGAGTGGGAAGTGGGGTGGGGAGAGCGGGAATTGGGGAGTGTAGGATAGGGAGTCTGGGAAGTGGGATGGGGAGTGCGGGACGTGGGGTGGGGAGTGTGGGAAGTGGGGTGGGGAGAGCAGGAAGTAGGGTGGGGTGTGTGGGAAGTAGGGGTGGGGAAAGTGGGAAGTGGGGAGTGTGGGATAGGGAGTCTGGGAAGTGGGATGGGGAGTGCCAGAAGTGGGATGGGGAGTGCGGACGTGGTGTGGGGAGTGTGGGAAGTGGGGTGGGGAGAGCAGGAAGTAGGGTGGGGAGTGTGGGAAGTGGGGTGGGGAGAGTGGGAAGTGGGGTGGGGAAAGCGAGTCTGGGAAGTGGGATGGGGAGTGCCGGAAGTGGGGTGGGGAAAGGGGGAAGTGGGGAGTGTGGGATAGGGAGTGCCGGAAGTGGGATGGGGAGTGCCGGAAGTGGGGTGGGGAGTGCGGGACTTGGGGTGGGGAGTGGGGTGGGGAGAGCAGGAAGTTGGGTGGGGACTGTGGGAAGTGGGGTGGGGAGAGTGGGAAGTGGAGTGGAGAGAGCAGGAAGTGGGGAATGTGGGATAGGGAGTCTGGGAAGTGGGATGGGGAGTGCCGGAAGTGGGGTGGGGAGTGCGGGACGTGGGGTGGGGAGTGTGGGAAGTGGGGTGGGGAGAGGAGGAAGTAGAGTGGGGAGAGTGGGAAGTGGGGTGGGGAGAGCGGGAAGTGGGGAGTGTGGGATAGGGAGTCTGGGGAGTGCAGGAGATGGGGTGGGGAGTGTAGGACATGGGGTGGGGAGTGTGGAAAGTGGGGTGGGGAGAGCAGGAAGTAGGGTGGGGAGTGTGGGAAGTGGGGTGGGGAGAGTGGGAAGTGGAGTGGGAAGTGGGGAATGTGGGATAGGGAGTCTGGGAAGTGGGATGGGGAGTGCCAGGAGTGGGGTGGGGAGTGCAGGATGTGGGGTGGGGAGTGTGGGTAGTGGAGTGAGGAGAGCAGGAAGTAGGGTGGGGAGTGTGGGAAGTGGGGTGGGGAGTGTGGGATAGGGAGTCTGGGAAGTAGGATGGGGAGTGCCGGAAGTGGGTTGGGGAGTGTGGGAAGTGGGGTGGAGAATGCAGGAAGTGAGCTGGGAAGTGTTTGGCTGTTGGGTTGGAAAGTGTTAAAGCTCGGAGGTTTGCATGGCCGGTGGGAAGGTTGGAGATTGAAAGGTTACCAAGAAAGTTGTTTTTTTTTTTTTTTTAGAGTAAGTGTTAGACAAACACATTTTCATGTTTGTACTTATGAGAAACTTGAATACGCTTGTACACCCCCCCCCCCCCCCCATGAGATAAGTCAAGTTGGTTTGGCCCATTACTTGTTAAATATTGTATAACAATGGAGAGAGACAAAGAATACATCCTGAGAGCAAATCTGATGAGTTCCTATAACATCTCACCTGGAGCAGATTTTCTAGACCGGGGGGGACTACCGGAACTCCAGCCATGATACCTGTAATAGATAGATAGATAGATAGATAGATAGATAGATAGATAGATAGATAGATAGATAGATAGATAGATAGATAGATAGATAGATAGATAGATAGATAGATAGATAGATAGATAGGTAGGTAGGTAGGTAGGTAGGTAGATAGGTAGATAGATAGATAGATAGATAGATAGATAGGTAGGTAGGTAGGTAGGTAGGTAGGTAGGTAGGTAGGTAGATAGATAGATAGATAGATAGATAGATAGATAGATAGATAGATAGATAGATAGATAGATAGATAGATAGATAGATAGATAGATAGATAGATAGATTCTAAAGAGCAATAAGGATCATGAAGAACATTTTTGTAAGGTGCAAGGTTTGATCTGGAGAGCACCCAAGCTTGATCTCTAGCTGACCACCATGCAAGTGCTAAATACAGTACAGTATATATATATATATATATATATATATATATATATATACAGTATATACACACACATACACATATACAGACCCTGGTGATGTCATCTGATGGAGAAGGACTTACCTTTGGATGTTGTTGCTGTGCAGTAATCAGGGCGTTGTTCTGTCATCTCCCAGGAAACACCATGGTTCTCAGAGGACGTCTCACCTCCATCCTGTAGCTGAAAAGCTGAGATCATTCCTTAGACAGGTCCTCTTCATTCTATAGGAAGAGGCAATATTAGGACGTGTGATAGGATGCGGCACACAGTGGGAGGGGGGGAGATGTGCAGAGAGGATGGAAGACATTGATTACCAGAACAATGGAGGAGACCCTCTCTTATGAATAGCTGGAGGATGGCGATATCATGCTGTGTGCTGAACGGACCTCTAGACAAAAGCTGCACGGAGACGTTGCTGAGCACACCCCGCGAGACTGACCCCCTCTCAGACACCGTCCATCCTCCCACCACAATTATTCAGCACCATACATTCATGTCTCCATAAAGAATACCTGTCACCTGCCAAATACTATTACGTAGGGCAGTGTTTCTCTACTCCAGTCCTCAAGGCGCCCCGACAGGCCATGTTTTCAGCCTCCCCATTATTTTGCCCAGATGATTTGATCAGTTTCGCTGCCTTAGTAATTACCACAGCCGTTTCATCTGAGGGAAATCCTGAAAACATGACCTGTCGGGGCGCCTTGAGGACTGGAGTTGAGAAACACTGATGTAGGGGTTAACCACTTGTGATTGCAATAACGTTAAAAAAAAATATTAATGAAAAGACAAATAGTTAAAAAGAACAATGATAAAATGTATTTAAAAAAATCAACCGTAACCATAAATAATACTAAAAAAAAGTGCTAAAAAATTAACCATAACTGTAAATAAAAGCAAAATTTTTTTTTTAAAAAAAGTATAACAAAATTTACTTTAAAAAAATTAACTGTAAAACAATAAAATAAAAAAGCTTGGACAGTACCAGATGGACCTTTCTGATAGGGTCTTCTCATTTGGACAGGACCAGGTGTACCTCACTGATAGAGTTTCTCATTTGGCCAGGAACAGATTGACCTTCCCCTTGGGGGGGGGTTATAGGGGGGTATTAAAGATCCATATCAGAGTGGCTCTGATGTCATGCTTTTTGGGGGGGGGGGGGGGCTCAAGGGGACAATAAAGGTTGGCAATCAATTTGGGAGGTAGTGCTCTACCCAGGGCTTCCACAAGCGTTCATATTTTTTGTTTCTGTAAAAGGAAGACTGCTTCTATTTTGGCATTGATTATGGCTCTGGTGACTAGGGATGAGCCGAACATCCCCTGGTTTGGATCGCAGCAGAACATGCGAACAGACAAAAAATTTGTTCGAACACCGTTAAGGTCTATGGGACACGAACATAATTAATCAAAAGTAATAATTTTAAAGGCTTCTATTCAATTTATTGTCATAAAAAATGTTTTGGGGACCTGGGTCTTGCCCCAGGGGACATGTATCAATGCAAAAAAAAGTTTTAAAAACTGATGTTTTTTCGGGAGCAGTGATTTTAATAATGCTTAAAGTGAAACAATAAAAGTGGAATATTCCTTTAAATTTCATACCTGGGGGTGTCTATAGTATGCCTGTAAAGTGGCGCATGTTTCCCATGTTTAGAATAGTCCCTGCACAAAACGACATTTCTAAAGAAAAAAAGTAATTTAAAAGTACTCGCGGCTATAATGAATTGTCGGTCTCGGCAATACACATAAAAGTCATTGAAAAAATGGCATGGGATTCCCCCACAGTCCATTACCAGGCCCTTTGGGTCTGGTATGAATATTAAGGGGAACCCGGAACCAAAATTTAAAAAAAAAATTTTCGTGGGGCTCCCTCCAAATTCCATACCAGGCCCTTCAGGTCTGGTATGGATATTAAGGGGAACCCCGAGCCAAAATTTTTTAAAAAAATGGCGTGGGGGTCCTCCTCAAAATTAGGTCTGGTATGGATTTTAAGGGGAACCCCGTGCCAAAATTTAAAAAAAAAATGGTGTGGGGGTCCCCCCTAAAATCCATACCAGACCCTTATCCGAGCATGCAACCTGGCAGGCCACAGGAAATGAGAGAGCACCCCCCCTCCTGAACCGTACCAGGCCACATGCCCTCAACATGGGGAGGGTGGTTTGGGGTTGCCCCCCAAAGCACCCTGTCCCCATGTTGATGGGGACAAGGGCCTCATCCCCACAACCCTTGCCCGGTGGTTGTGGGGGTCTGCGGGCGGGGGGCTTATCGAAATCTGGAAGCCCCCTTTAACAAGGGGACCCCCAGATCCCGGCCTCCCCCCTGTGTGAAATGGTAACGGGGTACAAATGTACCCCTACCATTTCACAAAAAATTGTGAAAATGGTAAAAATTACATGACACGGCTTGGGGACAAGTACTTTATTAAAAAAATAAAACTGTCCCACGAAGTCTTCTTCTTCTTCTCTTGCTCCGCCGATGCACCAAAAAAGAAAAAAAAACCTGCACGTCGCCACCGATCTGCCTCCATGGGAGGCACCCGCCGTAATGACCTTCCTCGCAGGTGACAGTTCTTTTATAACTGAGGGCGGGGGCCACGCGGTGACGTCGCTGGGTGACCCCGCCCCCTCTGATGCACGGGGACATCCGTATGGCTTCCCTGTAGCGTCAGAGGGGGGCAGGGCCTCCTGGTGACATAACCAGGTGGCCCCACCCTCATCTGATGCTACGGGGAAGCCATAGGGATGCCCCTGCGCATCAGAGGGGGATGGGGTCACCTGGCGACATCACCGCGTGGCCCCGCCCTCAGTTATAAAAGAACTGTCACCTGCGAGGAAGGTCATTACGGCGGGTGCCTCCCATGGGACGTAATATACTGTATAATGAAATATTTCAAATCACCATAATGCAGAGCCAGTGGGAACCCTGAGTGTGTCACTTGCCATCAGATGCAGCATGCCACTTGCCACTGTCAACTGCCACCGTATGTAGCGTGCCCCTTGCCACCATCACCTGCCACCAGATGTAGCATGTCACTTGCCACTGTAGCCTGCCACCAGATGCAGCGTGCCCCGCGCCACCATCGCCTGCCACCACATGCAGCGTGCCACTTCCCACTGTCACCTGCCATCAGAAAAAACGTGCCCCTTTCCACCATTGCATGCCACCAGATGCAGCTTGTTACTTGCCACCGTCGCCCGCCACCAGATGCAGCGTGCCCCTTGCCACCATTGTCTGCCACCAGATGCAGCTTGTCACTTGCCACCAACCCCAGCCACCAGATAAAGCATGCCATTTGCCCCATTGCCTACCATCAAATGCAGCATGCCACTTTACACCCATAGGCTGCCACCAGATACAGCGTGTCACTTGCCATTCATAGTCTGCCACCAGATGCAGTGCGTCACTTGCCACTTGAAGGCTGACACAAGATGCAGCATGTCACTTTCCACCCGTAGCCTGCCACCAGACGCAGCGTGCCACTTGCCACTATCACCTGCCAAGAGGTACAGCTTGGCCCTTGCCACCATCGCCTGCCACCAGATGTAGCATACCACTTGCCACCGTAGCCTGCCACTACATGCAGCATGGCACTTGACACCGTCATCTGCCACCTAATGCACAGTGTCACTTGCCACCCGTAGCCTGCCACCAGATGCAGCGTGCCCCTTGCCAGCATTGCCTGCCACCACATGCAGCATGCCACATCCCACTGTCACATGCCAACAGACGCAGTGTGCCCCTTTCCACCATTCACTGCCACCACATGCAGCTTGTTACTTGCCACCGTTGCCTGCCACCTGATGCAGCATGTCACTTGCCACCCATAGCCTGCCACCAGATGCAGCTTGTCACTTGCCACCATCCCCAGCCACCAGATGAAGCTTGTCACTTGCCACTGTCACCTGCCACCAGATGCAGCTTGTCACTTGCCACTGTCGCCTGCCACCAGATGCAGCATGCCATTTGCCACCGTTGCCTGCCACCAGATGCAGCATGTCACTTGCCACCCGTAGCCTGCCACCAGATGCAGCGTGCCACTTGCCACCTGTAGCCTGCCACCAGATGTTCACATAGAGGCCTAGCTGTGTGCGTGTAGCCAGGTGCCTGCGCCTCCTTCCAGCTCCCCTCCAATCCCAACTCAAGGAGACTTCTATCTGCCTTTGACTACAGCAGCGCCAGAGCAAGTCAGTTTTGCCCTGCCTTTCCTCAACACAGTCTGACACACTGGAGCCACAGGAAGGTGAACACCCCTCCAGCCACTGGCTGCAGATGTGGCTCCTCCCAGTGGCAGTGCGGCAGTGTGGCACAGCAGCTGACAGTCCACGGACTGGTACCAGTCGGCGGTTCATGGTCCGGGGGTTGGGGACCCCTACTTTAAGGGGATTGCTGCCTGCACATGATTTGCCGTATGTCAGAGCTGTATAGAGATTACCCCCAAAGAGTCCTTGTTTTTTTGGGTACCCTGTTCCCAGTGCCCCCCGACTCTGTAAGCAGCACCATGCTCTCTGACACACCCAGGCCGAAGAGGGGATATTTATTGTGACAATATGTGCAATGCTGCAATAACCAGATAAATAAAACCAGCAAATACCCTCAAACAAATATGTAACACAGCAGCAAACTGGGTATACAGTTGGTAAAGAAATATATAGAAACAGTAGCAAATAGGATATATCATTGATAATAACCCGATATTCCAGAGGGTGATCCCTAAGCCCTATACTAGATATGGTCTTGGCTAAGGGGGAATGCTACAATAATAGTCTGTCGTATTAAACCCTTTCCCTGCTGGCCAGCATGTTGGGGCCCACAACCGACATTGGAACGCTCAAGTTCCTCTGAACACTGGTAGAGGCGCCTGCACTGTGTTCCAAGCAAATTATACTATTTCTCTTTAATAGAGTAAAAATCTATATTAATAATGCGCCAACCAAAAAAGTGAAAGAAGCAGCCAACACAACAATCAGACAAATTGTAGCAAAGATATAGTGAGGATAAGTGTGGCGCTGAAAACAAATAATCTATATGTGCGTTATTGGGCAAAGCCTAATGCCGCGTACACACGAGCGGACATTACGGCGGACTTTGCCCGGCGGACTTTTCGACGTACTTTCCGACGGACTTTGTGAATGAACGGACTTGCCTACACACAATCCACCAAAGTCCGTCGAATTCGTACGTGATGACGTACGACCGGACTAAAACAAGGAAGTTCATAGCCAGTAGCCAATAGCTGCCCTAGCGTGGCTTTTTGTCCGTCGAACTAGCATACAGACGGCGGACTTTTCGACCGGACTCGATTTCAACGGATAAATTTAAAACAAGTTTCAAATCTAATTCCGTCGAACTTTTGAGAAAACAAAGTCCGCTGGAGCCCACACACATCGAATTGTCCGACGAAATCCAGTCCGCCGGGCAAAGTCCGCCGTAATGTCCGCTCGTGTGTACGCGGCATAATGCCGCGTACACACGAGCGGACATTACGGCGGACTTTGCCCGGCGGACTGGATTTCGTCGGACAATTCGATGTGTGTGGGCTCCAGCGGACTTTGTTTGCTCAAAAGTTCGACGGAATTAGATTTAAAACTTGTTTTAAATTTATCCGTTGAAATCGAGTCCGGTCGAAAAGTCCGCCGTCTGTATGCTAGTTCGACGGACAAAAAGCCACGCTAGGGCAGCTATTGGCTACTGGCTATGAACTTCCTTGTTTTAGTCCGGTCGTACGTCATCACGTACGAATTCGACGGACTTTGGTGGATTGTGTGTAGGCAAGTCCGTTCATTCACAAAGTCCGTCGGAAAGTACGTAGAAAAGTCCGCCGGGCAAAGTCCGCCGTAATGTCCGCTCGTGTGTACGCGGCATAACAGAATGGACATCTGAAAGACGATATGCGCAATAAAGTGTATTAATGAAACACAAAATTGATCGTGTGTAAACTATTAGCTATGCACTAGCAAAGATAGGTGATGCAAAGTGGAAATGAGGACAATCTGTGTAATTAATAAAACACTGAAAGAGGGACCGTGTATAAACTGATAGCTGACACTAGGAGAAGTACGTCCCTATAAATTAGTGATAGAAAAATTTGAAAAATTGGAGAGGATAAATGTGAATCCTAAATAACTCACTACAGATCCCAAATTATGGGGATGAGTAGTTAAAAAACGTGAACAAATAGTGAACTAATTAAGGAGGACATCTTGGGAGATGCAGTGACGCAAATACATGATGTGAACATAAAGTGAAAAGGTAAAAATGAAACTAGTACAACACATTAAACAACATGAACTGCTGTCAAAACTAAAAGTTCAACATAACTAATAAGTAACTGACATGACTAGAAGTCCAACATGAATAAATGAATAGGCCTCTGGGGATGTGGCTAAGACAATCAACAACAACCGGAACGGTCTCCATCTGTACTCATTCGCTGGCACAGTGGTAACAGTTTGGTGAGGACCCTTTTCTGTTCCAGCATGACTGTGCCCCTGTGTACAAAGCCAGTTCCATAAAGACATTGTGTGACCAGTTTGGTGTGGAGGAACTTGAGCGGTCTTCACAGAGACCTGACCTCTAGGCAGTAGTGACCAGTGCCGGGACAAGGTCATCTGGTGCCCAGGGCAAAGATGGAAAACTGCGCCCCCCCCCCGCCGCTGTGAAAGCTACAATGCCTACAGATGATGGGATCTATACTGGGAATTTGTTAAATACTAGTATTGGCAGCGATCAGTGACTTAGGCGCGGTTCACACTGGGGAAACTTGTCACGCCCCATTCAGTACAATGAAACCATTCTAATCGGACCAACAAGACACAGCACATCAGGGCACATCAGGGCACAGGTCACAATACACGAGGGCACAGCACATCAGGGCACAGCACATCAGGGCACATCAGGGCACATCAGGGCACAGCACATCAGGGCACAGGTCACAGTACATCAGGGTACAGAGCCCAGCACATCCAGGTACAGCACACCAGGCCACATCAGGGTACAGCACATCAGGGTACAGAGCCCAGCACATCAGGTCACAGTACATTGGGGCACATGACATTAAGGCACAGCACATGGGGGCACAAGGCACATCGGGGCACATCAGGGCACAGGGCACATAGGACATCAGGGCACATAGCACATTAGGGCACATCCGGGCACATAGCACATCAGGGCAAGGGGCACATAGCACATCAGGGCACAGGGCACATCAGGGCACAGCACATCAGGGTACAGAGCACATCAGGGTACAGAGCACATCAGGGCACAACAGATCAGGGTACATGGCACAGCACATCAGGGTACAGGGCACATCAGGGTACAGAGCACATCAGGGCACAACACATCAGGGTATAGGGCACAGCACATCAGGGTACAGGGCACATCAGGGCACATAGCACATCAGGGCACGGAGCACATCAGGGCACGGAGCACATCAGGGCACGGAGCACATCAGGGTAAGGAGCACATCAGGGCACATGGCACATCAGGGCACGGGGCACATCAGGGCACATGGCACATCAGGGCACAGGGCACAAAGCACATCAGGGCACGGAGCACATCAGGGCATGGGGCACATAGCACATCAGGGCACGGGACACATCAGGGCACAGCGCATCAGGGTACAGAGCACATCAGGGCACAACACATCAGGGTACAGGGCACAGCACATCAGGGTACAGGGCACATCAGGGTACAGAGCACATCAGGGCACAACACATCAGGGTATAGGGCACAGCAGATCAGGGTACAGGGCACATCAGGGCACATAGCACATCAGGGCATGGAGCACATCAGGGCACGGGGCACATCAGGGTAAGGAGCACATCAGGGCACATGGCACATCAGGGCACGGGGCACATCAGGGCACGGGCACACCAGGGCACAGCACATCAGGGTACAGAGCACATCAGGGTACAGAGCACATCAGGGTACAGAGCACATCAGGGCACAACACATCAGGGTACAGGGCACATCAGGGCACATAGCACATCAGGGCACGGAGCACATCAGGGTAAGGAGCACATCAGGGCACATGGCACATCAGGGCACGGGGCGCATCAGGGCACATGGCACATCAAGGGCACGGGGCACAAAGCACATCAAGGCACGGAGCACATCAGGGCACGGAGCACATCAGGGCATGGAGCACATCAGTGCATGGGGCACATCAGGGTACATGGCACATCAGGGCATGGGGGACATCAGGGCACATGGCACATCAGGGCACAGGGCACATCAGGGCACGGCGCACATCAGGGCACGGGGCACATCAGAGCACGGGGCACATCAGGGCACGGAGCACATCAGGGCACGGAGCACATCAGGGCACGGGGGCATATGGCACATCAGGGCACATAATGGCACATGATGGGGCACATGGCACATTATGGGGCACATCAGGGCACATCATGGGGCACATCATGGGGCACGTCAGGGCACATCAGGACACATCATGGGGCACATCAGGGCACATCATGGGGCACGTCAGGGCACATTATAGGGCACGTTAGGGCACATTATGGGACACATCAGGGCACATCATGGGGCACATCATGGGGCACATCAGGGCACATCATGGGGCACGTCAGGGCACATTATATGGCACGTCAGGGCACATTATGGGACACATCAGGGCACATCATGGGGCACATCAGGGCACATCATGGGGCACATCAGGGCACAACATAGGGCACATAGCACATTAAGGGCACATTGTTTACTAGCCTGCATGCAGAGCAGCGCTGGAAGCATCTGTGATAAGTTCTCTCATGTCACGCTGCTCCCCGGCGGCCCCTCCTCTCTTCTCGTCCATCCCAGATGATGTCACAAGCAAATAGGGAAGGACGAGAAGAGAGGAGGGGCCGCCAGGGAGCAGCGTCACATGAGAGAGAGAACTTATCACAGATGCTTCCAGCGCTGCTCTGCATGCATCTCGATCTACCCGTCAGGCGCCAGCTGTCGGCGATTGACGGGTAGATCCTCCAATGCAGGACAGAAACTGCCTGATAAGGAAGTGAGAGGCGGGGCGGGGCTGGTCTCAGGCTTGTGCCGGGTGCAGGAGCGCACTCGGCACATGTTAAAAATGATCAATTTTCGCTAGGCCGGCGTTGTAAACTCTGGATAGGTAGCAGGAATTTTTACAACACCGGTTCACTGGCGCTTCTATTGCGCCCCTCTTCCTCCAGTAAATGGTCCCGCCCAGGGCATCCGCCCCTTCCGCCCCCCCCTTGTACCGGCCCTGGTAGTGACTATTTAAATGTAGTGTTGCTTGGTTGTAATCAGACTTAGATTGATAGATCTGTGTTCATTTGGTCTCCCCAAAACCCAGTGTTGCCGTTTGCCTTTGCCTGCTGCTGTGGAATGTCCAATAGGGACAAAGATCCAATAGTGTAAGGTTATGAATAATTATATTTCCCCCTGGCAAGCCACAAGGAGGCTTGTTTCTTGAGGTGCAGGCTGGGAGAGGACTTAAATATTTGAGTGTATCCTTGTGGAGATCTCTTCCGCCTGGCCTCCTGACTGGCGGTGGGTATATGTTGAATGCTTTGTGCTTCTATGCCTATTGTCTAGGGAGGACGAACACATGCTCAGGAGAGTAGGCCAGAGTTTGTGGCCTAGGCTCACTCTCTACCCTGCTGGATGGGGTTCTCCCAGCGGGGTGGGTATATGTTGAATGCTTTGTGCTTCTATGCCTATTGTCTAGGGAGGACGACCACATGCTTAGGAGAGTAGGCCAGAGTTTGTGGCCTAGGCCCACTCTCTACCCTGCTGGATGGGGTTCTCCCAGAAAGACCAGGGAGGAATATTGACTGGGAAAGGTGAGATCAGGTCTGAAATATGTGTCTTGCCTGAGAGTTTGCTACAACCTCACCTAATCTACATACAAGAGCTTAGGTTCACCATTTTCATCTTTTATGCAAAAAAGCTGATTAGCATGTGACATGCTCCTCATTAATACCAACCACACGCACAGATGTAACCCTGAAGACCAGTGTTTCTCAACCTTTATACCTTGGAGGAACCCTTGGCAAAAAGTTTGAGATCTTGGGAAACCCCTGAAGTAATATTCACATCTACAGCTCACAGGACATTGGTATGATTAGCGAGCAGTTGATATAACAACAATTATTATGAGAAATAGAATGAAATAGAATCAATATTAAAACTTACCTATTTATTGTGCAACTTGTGCTTGATTTTTGCCGGGCACAGGGATTAGGGGGGCGGCTCCCCACGCGCCCGGCTCTAATCTACATGCATGGCACCGAACACATGGATTTCAATGGGGTTTTTTTTTTTTTCTTGAAGCACATGTTTAGAGACTGAGGCTCTAATTGGCTTCAAAAAAGGGAAGGCACGGGGCGCAGAGCACTGCGCACTGAGCCTACCCAGTTGTGTAACAATAGCAAATTAATTTTCGCTGTTGTCTTCCTCCTTCTCCTCCCAGCCAATCAGGAAGCAGGTCTTAAGACCCGATTGGTCGAGAGGAGAAGGAACCATATTGGCCGCCGAGGAGGAGATGCAGGGGGAAGCCCCCAGGGAGGAGACGCAGAGGGAAGCCACCGAAGCTACTGCTAGCTAGATCGGGTAAGTGCAGGGTTGGTGGGAGGACGGGCGAGTGGCGGGGGGTTTTGACTGATGACCAACCGAACAGGGGGTCAGGAGGGCGCAGTACAAAGGGGGAGGAGGGTACACTACATGGAAGCAGGGCACATTACGTGAGAACAACCCTAGGGTTTTGTGGAGCGCTGGTTGAAAAACATTGCTGTAGACCTCCATGACTTGTGAATTTCAGAGGATGCTCTCATTGTTTAACCATACCAAGCATACCATTTGGTGATCTGTGGTCACACTGTCTGTTACGTACTTGCAATATGATTTAATTTCAAGGATGACACTTCTTCCTTCTATCTCCCACTTCTTGAAATCCTGTTTTAGTTGTAATGTCACGTCAGTAGTGACCAAACAAATGTGCTGATAGTCTATTATTGAATCAATACAATGGTGTAAAAAATGAGTCTAGTGTCCAGCTACAGGATAAACTATCTGCCTGGAAGGATGGGAGAAAGGAAAAGGAGGAAGGGGGGGGGGACAGGACAGCACAAGGAAAACCCGACAACCAGAGAGAAAATAGGAGATCGGCAATTACTGTATCATCATCATTATCATAAGAGTTCCAAATCAGAAAGAACGAGAGAGACCAACAGGAGAACAGAGAAATACAAGGTGAGAAAGAGAGAGAACGATTAAAAGACTGGAGAACTACAAGGAGAGAGAGGGTGAGACTGATAGGAGACCAGAGAAATACAAGATAAGAGAGACATGCAGAGAAGTTAGGTTGGACTTGATGGACTTGTGTCTTTTTTCGACCTCACCTACTATGTAACTATGTAAAAATAATTGAAGTAAAGAAAGGCACAAAGGTAGACACAGAAAGAAACTTGTAGCACCGGCTGGTGGCCCTTTCATCACGCCTGGCAGAATGTTTACTCTAGCCTAGTAGACAGTCTGCTCTTAGCAATAAGCCTGGGAGAATTTCTTGGGATTATTAATACTCCCAGTTGGGTGTGAATGTCCCTACAAATAATTCAAAAGCCCCAATGCCCATAGAACAGCAGTTTATACCCCACTGACCCGTGGCCTCTTAGACCAATTTCCCCAAGTGATGGAGCAGCCCTCTGTATACTGTGCTGTACTTGCCGTCTGTCTGTGCCAGTGTTTGATATTGTGCCATGCTGTCTTTATTGGAATTGCTTTGCTGTGTTAACCAAGTTTCTTTTTCAGGGCTTATTCCACATATAATAAAGCCAGGGCCGTCTTTAATATTGATTGGACCCTGGGCAAAAAAATTCTTGGACCCCCCCCATGCAATTTCACTCTCCACCTGCTCTGGGACATACAATAAATAGCAGCTTTATCAGTTTATTGTATCAGATCAGGCAGCAATTGCAATTGGTTGCCAGCGGTTACAGTATATCATTACTGCTTACTGACTGGTTACTAGAGGTTAGAGCACACATTATGGCTCGCTGATTAGTTGCTAGAGGTTACAGCAAATTATTTCTGCATGTTAATTGGTTGCTAGAGGTTACATCAATACTGCTCACTGACTGGTTGCTAGAGGTTACAGCACACATTACGGCTCATTGATTAGTTGCTAGAGGTTACAGCAAATGATTTCTGCATGTTAATTGGTTGCTAGAGGTTACATCAATACTGCTCACTGACTGGTTGCCAGAGGTTACAGCACACATTACGGCTCGCTGATTAGTTGCTAGAGGTTACAGCAAATTATTTCTGCATGCTAATTGGTTGCTAGAGGTTACATCAATACTGCGCACTGATTGGTTGCTACAGGTTACAACACATCATCTCCTCACTGCAGGGGGGCATGATATACATATGAATGCCGCCTTTATTTACATATCAATGCCGCCGGCCGCAGATATTTACTTAGTAATGCCTCCGCTATTTACATATGAATGTCGGTTATTTACATGTAAACACAGGGTCTGCAGGTGAGTCATCTGTACACAACAATAAGGCAGAGTTGGGCAGCATTAGAAGCAGCACTTCACACTGAGATATCGGGACACAGCACAGGACTAAAACTTCAAGGGACAAGGGAATTTAAACTGAGATAGTTGGCAAGTATGAGACAGCTGCTTTGGGCCCCACAACAATGACAGGGCCCAGGGCAGCTGCCCCTTTGCCCTGCCTTAAAGACGGTCCTGAATAAAGCCAATTCCACTGTAATCTGGTGTGTCAGTGCTTGTCGGGTCCAGGTACAGGGTGAGTCATCACTGTGAGAAACAGAAGGACCCAGACAGGCCATCTTCACTGGGGGGCAGCACTAAGGAGATGGGGTGGGAGAGGGGAAGAGAAGGGGAGAGGGAGAGGGGGGACTTTTCATTGATCTGTCCCTCTGTGTATGTATTGTGAGAGTGAAAGCCCTGGGTCTCGGTGAAAATGAGGGTTAAATAGACACAGGACTGTCAAAGAGGCAGTTTGAGAAGTTCCAGCAGAAGATTGGTGAGCAGAGAAAACTATGCTTTAAGTCTTCTCTGGATTTTGTAAGTCTGGATTGGGGCTGGAAAGTTGAAGACTCCAAAGAGCATTGGGAGGGATGGAGTCTTCAGTCTTGTGTCCGGGCTTTCCAGAAGTTCTGCAGGTTGTGTCTGTGTGTCCAGGTGCACACACTCATTATAAGGCAGTTCTGAGTATAGCTCAGAGGGGTTGGTGTTGGAGCAGTTGCTGCAGCCAGGAGGGTGGTGTGTAGGGTTGCCACCTTTTCTTCAAGCCAAACCCGAACACATTAGCAAGCGCACTAATGTAGTACCGTCTTTCCTCCGAAAATAAGACCTACCCCCAAAAAATAAGACCTAGCGTTGTTTTCCAGGAAGGGCTGCAATATAAACCCTACCCCAAAAATAAGCCCTAGTTTAAAAAGCTTGTAAAAGCCTATAATCCAATCTATTACAGTAGTATATATTATACAATGTGTGTGTTTCTGTAATATAATTGTAGGGAAGAGAGCTCCGGCAGGTCACAGAAGCGCTGAGCGGCTCTATAACGAAGGTATTTGGCACAATTATATTACAGAAACACAAACATTGTACATTATATAATACTGTAATAGAGTGGATTATTGGATTTTACAGGCATTTTAACTCAGTTCACACTGGGGATTCCTGTCAGGCAGGGAGAGAGAAGGGAAGAGAAGACACCATATTACATCGTAAGACCTTCCCCCGAAAATAAGCCCTACTGTGTCTTTTGTTGCCAAAATTTATATAAGACCCGGCTTATTTTCGGGGAAAAAGGGTGCATTAAATTCATTACCTCTGTACAATGCAAGGCAATTTGTATGTATTTATGTAGTATACACTATACATATATTTTGTGATTAAATAACATTTCTAATCATATGGAGTTAATCACAAGAGTCCCCCTTTACATCAAAATCAACAAAGTTTACACTCTTGGCTTACAATTGCAGTGAGCAACCCCGCTGGGTAGCCACAGTCTGGGCCAGGGGTGGACTGATACCTCATGTGGCCTCCGGGCAATTGAAGATCATGGGTCCCCCAGGTTTAAAGATGGCTGTCTCAAAGGAGCCAACATTAATGTGGAAGGCCGTAGCTTAGAGGCACCGAGCTCTGCAACATGCAGAGTGGCGGAAAGAGTGTGGTTGGTATGATGGGGCAGTATCTACAAGAAAGGAGTGTGGAGGGTATGATGGGGGCAGTATGTACAAGAAAGGAGTGTGGAGGGTATGATGGGGGCAGTATGTACAAGAAAGGAGTGTGGAGGGTATGATGGGCGCAGTATGTACAAGAAAGGAGTGTGGAGGGTATGATGGGGCAGTATGTACAAGAAAGGAGTGTGGAAGGTATGATAGGGGCAGTATGTACAAGAAAGGAGTGTGGAGGGTATGATGGGGGCAGTATGTACAAGAAAGGAGTGTGGAGGGTATAATGGGGGCAGAATGTATAGGAGAGGAGTGCGGAGGGGATGGTGGGGGTAGAATGTATAGGAGAGGAGTGCGGAGGAGATGGTGGGGGTAGTATGTATAGGTGAGGAGTGTGGAGGGGATGGTGGGGGTAGTATGTATAGGAGAGGAGTGCGGAGGGGATGGTGGGGGTAGTATGTATAGGAGAGGAGTGCGGAGGGGATGGTGGGGGAGTATGTATAGGAGAGGAGTGAGGAGGGGATAGTGGGGTAGAATGTATAGGAGAGGAGTGCGGAGGAGATGGTGGGGGTAGTATGTATAGGAGAGGAGTGTGGAGGGGATGGTGGGGGTAGTATGTATAGGGGAGGAGTGAGGAGGGGATAGTGGGGTAGTATGTATAGGAGAGGAGTGAGGAGGGGATAGTGGGGTAGTATGTATAGGAGAGGAGTGCAGAGGGGATGGTGGGGGTAGTATGTACAAGAGAGGAGTGCTGAAGGGATGAAGGGGGTAGTATGTATAGGAGAGGAGTGCGGAGGGGATGGTGGGGGTAGTATGTATAGAAGAGGAGTGCGGAGGGGATGGTGGGGGTAGTATGTATAGGAGAGGAGTGCGGAGGGGATAGTAGGGGTAGTATGTATAGGAGAGGAGTGTGGAGGGTATGATGGGGGCAGTATGTATATGAGAGGAGTGTGGAGGGTATGATGGGGGCAGTATGTATAGGAGAGGAGTGCGGAGGGGATGGTGGGGGTAGTATGTACAAGAGAGGAGTGCTGAGGGGATGATGGGGGTAGAATGTACAGGAGAGAAGTGCGTAAAGAATGGTGGGGGTATTATGTACAAGAGAGGAGTGTGAAGGGTATTATGAAGGTAGTATGTACAAGAGAGGAGTGCGGAGGGGAAGATGGGGGTAGTATGTATAGGAGAGGAGTGTGGAGGGGATGGTGGGGGTAGTATGTATAGGAGAGGAGTGCGGAGGGGATGATGGGGGTAGTATGTATAGGAGAGGAGTGTGGAGGGTATGATGGGGGCAGTATGTATAGAAGAGGAGTGCGGAGGGGGTGATGGGGGTAGTATGTATAGGAGAGGAGTGCTGAAGGGATGGTGGGGGTAGTATGTATAGGAGAGGAGTGCGGAGGGGATGATGGGGGTAGTATGTATAGGAGAGGAGTGTGGAGGGGATGATGGGGGTAGTGTGTATAGGAGAGGAGTGCGGAGGGGATGATGGGGGTAGTATGTATAGATGACGAGTGTGGAGGGGATAGTGGGGGTAGTATGTATAGGAGAGGAGTGCGGAGGGGATGGTGGGGGTAGTATGTATAGAAGAGGAGTGCGGAGGGGATGGTGGGGGTAGTATGTATAGGAGAGGAGTGTGGAGGGGATGGTGGGGGTAGTATGTATAGGAGAGGAGTGCGGAGGGGATGGTGGGGGTAGTATGTATAGAAGAGGAGTGCGGAGGGGATGGTGGGGGTAGTATGTATAGGAGAGGAGTGCGGAGGGGGTGGTGGGGGTAGTATGTATAGGAGAGGAGTGCGGAGGGGATGGTGGGGGTAGTATGTATAGGAGAGGAGTGCGGAGGGGATGGTGGGGGTAGTATGTATAGGAGAGGAGTGCGGAGGGGATGGTGGGGGTAGTATGTATAGGAGAGGAGTGAGGAGGGGATAGTGGGGTAGTATGTATAGGAGAGGAGTGCGGAGGGGATGGTGGGGGTAGTATGTATAGGAGAGGAGTGCGGAGGGGATGGTGGGTGTAGAATGTATAGGAGAGGAGTGCGGAGGGGATGGTGGGGGTAGTATGTATAGGAGAGGAGTGCGGAGGGGGTGGTGGGGGTAGTATGTATAGGAGAGGAATGCGGAGGGGATGGTGGGAGTAGTATTTATAGGAGAGGAGTGAGGAGGGGATAGTGGGGTAGTATGTATAGGAGAGGAGTGCGGAGGGGATGGTGGGGGTAGTATGTACAAGAGAGGATTGCTGAGGGGATGAAGGGGGTAGTATGTATAGGAGAGGAGTGCGGAGGGGATGGTGGGGGTAGTATGTATAGGAGAGGAGTGCGGAGGGGATGGTGGGGGTAGTATGTATAGGAGAGGAGTGCGGAGGGGATGATGGGGGTAGTATGTATAGGAGAGGAGTGCGGAGGGGATGGTGGGGGTAGTATGTATAGGAGAGGAGTGCGGAGGGGATGGTGGGGGTAGTATGTACAAGAGAGGAGTGCTGAGGGGATGATGGGGGTAGTATGTATAGGAGACGAGTGTGGAGGGGATAGTGGGGGTAGTATGTATAGGAGAGGAGTGCGGAGGGGATAGTGGGGGTAGTATGTATAGGAGAGAAGTGCGGAAGGGATGGTGGGGGTAGTATGGATAGGAGACGAGTGTGGAGGGGATGATGGGGGTAGTATGTATAGGAGAGGAGTGCGGAGGGGATGGTGGGGGGTAGTATGTATAGGAGAGGAGTGCGGAGGGGATGATGGGGGTAGTATGTATAGCAGAGGAGTGCGGAGGGGATGGTGGGTGTAGTATGTATAGGAGAGCAGTGCGGAGGGGATGGTGGGGGTAGTATGTATAGGAGAGGAGTGTGGAGGGGATGGTGGGGGTAGTATGTATAGGAGACGAGTGTGGAGGGGATAGTGGGGTAGTATGTATAGGAGAGGAGTGCGGAGGTGATGGTGGGGGTAGAATGTATAGGAGAGGAGTGCGGAGGGGATGATGGGGGTAGTATGTATAGGAGAGGAGTGTGAAGGGTATGATAGGGGCAGTATGTATAGAAGAGGAGTGCGGAGGGGGTGATGGGGGTAGTATGTATAGGAGACGAGTGTGGAGGGGATAGTGGGGGTAGCATGTATAGGAGAGGAGTGCGGAGGGGATGGTGGGGGTGGTATGTATAGGAGAGGAGTGAGGAGGGGATGGTGGGGGTCGTATGTATAGGAGAGGAGTGCGGAGGGGATGGTGGGGGTAGTATGTACAAGAGAGGAGTGCTGAGGGGATGAAGGGGGTAGTATGTATAGGAGAGGAGTGCGGAGGGGGTGGTGGGGGTAGTATGTATAGGAGAGGAGTGCGGAGGGGATGGTGGGGGTAGTATGTATAGGAGAGGAGTGTGGAGGGGGTGGTGGGGGTAGTATGTATAGGAGAGGAGTGCGGAGGGGGTGGTGGGGGTATTATGTATAGGAGAGGAGTGCGGAGGGGGTGGTGGGGGTAGTATGTATAGGAGAGGAGTGCGGAGGGGGTGGTGGGGGTAGTATGTATAGGAGAGGAGTGCGGAGGGGATGGTGGGGGTAGTATGTATAGGAGAGGAGTGCGGAGGGGGTGGTGGGGGTAGTATGTATAGGAGAGGAGTGCGGAGGGGGTGGTGGGGGTAGTATGTATAGGAGAGGAGTGCGGAGGGGTTGGTGGGGGTAGTATGTATAGGAGAGGAGTGCGGAGGGGGTGGTGGGGGTAGTATGTATAGGAGAGGAGTGCGGAGGGGATGGTGGGGGTAGTATGTATAGGAGAGGAGTGCGGAGGGGATGGTGGGGGTAGTATGTATAGGAGAGGAGTGCGGAGGGGGTGGTGGGGGTAGTATGTATAGGAGAGGAGTATGGAGGGGATGGTGGGGGTGGTATGTATAGGAAAGGAGTGCGGAGGGGATGGTGGGGTAGTATGTATAGGAGAGGAGTGCGGAGGGGGTGGTGGGGGTAGTATGTATAGGAGAGGAGTGCGGAGGGGATGGTGGGGGTAGTATGTATAGGAGAGGAGTGCGGAGGGGATGGTGGGGGTAGTATGTATAGGAGAGGAGTGCGGAGGGGGTGGTGGGGGTTAGTATGTATAGGAGGAGGAGTATGGAGGGGATGGTGGGGGTGGTATGTATAGGAAAGGAGTGCGGAGGGGATGGTGGGGGTAGTATGTATAGGAGAGGAGTGTGGAGGGGATGGTGGGGGTGGTATGTATAGGAAAGGAGGTGCGGAGGGGGTGGTGGGGGTAGTATGTATAGGAGAGGAGTGCAGAGGGGATGGTGGGGGTGGTATGTATAGGAAAGGAGTGCGGAGGGGATGGTGGGGGTAGTATGTATAGGAGAGGAGGGGGTGGTGGGGGTGGTGGGGGTAGTATGTATAGGAGAGGAGTGCAGAAGGGGTGGTGGGGGTAGTATGTATAGGAGAGGAGTGCGGAAGGGGTGGTGGGGGTAGTATGTATAGGAAAGGAGTGCGGAGGGGATGGTGGGGGTAGTATGTATAGGATAGGAGTGCGGAGGGGATGGTGGGGGTGGTATGTATAGGAAAGGAGTGCGGAAGGGGTGGTGGGGGTAGTATGTATTGGAGAGGAGTGCGGAGGGGATGGTGGGGGTAGAATGTATAGGAGAGGAGTGCGGAGGAGATGGTGGGGTAGTATGTATAGGAGAGGAGTGCGGAGGGGGTGGTGGGGGTAGTATGTATAGGAGAGGAGTGCGGAGGGGATGGTGGGGGTGGTATGTATAGGAAAGGAGTGCGGAGGGGATGGTGGGGGTAGTATGTATAGGAGAGGAGGGGTGGTGGGGTGGTGGGGGTGGTGGGGGTAGTATGTATAGGAGAGGAGTGCGGAAGGGATGGTGGGGGTAGTATGTATAGGAAAGGAGTGCGGAGGGGATGGTGGGGTAGTATGTATAGGAGAGGAGTGAGGAGGGGATAGTGGGGTAGAATGTATAGGAGAGGAGTGCGGAGGAGATGGTGGGGGTAGTATGTATTAGGAGAGGAGTGTGGAGGGGATGGTGGGGGTAGTATGTATAGGGGAGGAGTGAGGAGGGGATAGTGGGGTAGTATGTATAGGAGAGGAGTGAGGAGGGGATAGTGGGGTAGTATGTATAGGAGAGGAGTGCAGAGGGGATGGTGGGGGTAGTATGTACAAGAGAGGAGTGCTGAAGGGATGAAGGGGGGTAGTATGTATAGGAGAGGAGTGCGGAGGGGATGGTGGGGGTAGTATGTATAGAAGAGGAGTGCGGAGGGGATGGTGGGGGTAGTATGTATAGGAGAGGAGTGCGGAGGGGATAGTAGGGGTAGTATGTATAGGAGAGGAGTGTGGAGGGTATGATGGGGGCAGTATGTATATGAGAGGAGTGTGGAGGGTATGATGGGGGCAGTATGTATAGGAGAGGAGTGCGGAGGGGATGGTGGGGGTAGTATGTACAAGAGAGGAGTGCTGAGGGATGATGGGGTAGAATGTACAGGAGAGAAGTGCGTAAAGAATGGTGGGGGTATTATGTACAAGAGAGGAGTGTGAAGGGTATTATGAAGGTAGTATGTACAAGAGAGGAGTGCGGAGGGAAGATGGGGGTAGTATGTATAGGAGAGGAGTGTGGAGGGGATGGTGGGGGTAGTATGTATAGGAGAGGAGTGCGGAGGGGATGATGGGGGTAGTATGTATAGGAGAGGAGTGTGGAGGGTATGATGGGGGCAGTATGTATAGAAGAGGAGTGCGGAGGGGGTGATGGGGGTAGTATGTATAGGAGAGGAGTGCTGAAGGGATGGTGGGGGTAGTATGTATAGGAGAGGAGTGCGGAGGGGATGATGGGGGTAGTATGTATAGGAGAGGAGTGTGGAGGGGATGATGGGGGTAGTGTGTATAGGAGAGGAGTGCGGAGGGGATGATGGGGGTAGTATGTATAGATGACGAGTGTGGAGGGGATAGTGGGGGTAGTATGTATAGGAGAGGAGTGCGGGAGGGGATGGTGGGGGTAGTATGTATAGAAGAGGAGTGCGGAGGGGATGGTGGGGGTAGTATGTATAGGAGAGGAGTGTGGAGGGGATGGTGGGGGTAGTATGTATAGGAGAGGAGTGCGGAGGGGATGGTGGGGGTAGTATGTATAGAAGAGGAGTGCGGAGGGGATGGTGGGGGTAGTATGTATAGGAGAGGAGTGCGGAGGGGGTGGTGGGGGTAGTATGTATAGGAGAGGAGTGCGGAGGGGATGGTGGGGGTAGTATGTATAGGAGAGGAGTGCGGAGGGGATGGTGGGGGTAGTATGTATAGGAGAGGAGTGCGGAGGGGATGGTGGGGGTAGTATGTATAGGAGAGGAGTGAGGAGGGGATAGTGGGGTAGTATGTATAGGAGAGGAGTGCGGAGGGGATGGTGGGGGTAGTATGTATAGGAGAGGAGTGCGGAGGGGATGGTGGGTGTAGAATGTATAGGAGAGGAGTGCGGAGGGGATGGTGGGGGTAGTATGTATAGGAGAGGAGTGCGGAGGGGGTGGTGGGGGTAGTATGTATAGGAGAGGAATGCGGAGGGGATGGTGGGAGTAGTATTTATAGGAGAGGAGTGAGGAGGGGATAGTGGGGTAGTATGTATAGGAGAGGAGTGCGGAGGGGGTGGTGGGGTAGTATGTATAGGAGAGGAATGCGGAGGGGATGGTGGGAGTAGTATTTATAGGAGAGGAGTGAGGAGGGGATAGTGGGGTAGTATGTATAGGAGAGGAGTGCGGAGGGGGTGGTGGGGGTAGTATGTATAGGAGAGGAGTGCAGAGGGGATGGTGGGGGTAGTATGTATAGGAGAGGAGTGCGGAGGGGATGGTGGGGGTAGTATGTATAGGAGAGGAGTGCGGAGGGGATGATGGGGGTAGTATGTATAGGAGAGGAGTGCGGAGGGGATGGTGGGGGTAGTATGTATAGGAGAGGAGTGCGGAGGGGATGGTGGGGGTAGTATGTACAAGAGAGGAGTGCTGAGGGGATGATGGGGGTAGTATGTATAGGAGACGAGTGTGGAGGGGATAGTGGGGGTAGTATGTATAGGAGAGGAGTGCGGAGGGGATAGTGGGGGTAGTATGTATAGGAGAGAAGTGCGGAAGGGATGGTGGGGGTAGTATGGATAGGAGACGAGTGTGGAGGGGATGATGGGGGTAGTATGTATAGGAGAGGAGTGCGGAGGGGATGGTGGGGGGTAGTATGTATAGGAGAGGAGTGCGGAGGGGATGATGGGGGTAGTATGTATAGCAGAGGAGTGCGGAGGGGATGGTGGGTGTAGTATGTATAGGAGAGCAGTGCGGAGGGGATGGTGGGGGTAGTATGTATAGGAGAGGAGTGTGGAGGGGATGGTGGGGGGTAGTATGTATAGGAGACGAGTGTGGAGGGGATAGTGGGGTAGTATGTATAGGAGAGGAGTGCGGAGGTGATGGTGGGGGTAGAATGTATAGGAGAGGAGTGCGGAGGGGATGATGGGGGTAGTATGTATAGGAGAGGAGTGTGAAGGGTATGATAGGGGCAGTATGTATAGAAGAGGAGTGCGGAGGGGGTGATGGGGGTAGTATGTATAGGAGACGAGTGTGGAGGGGATAGTGGGGGTAGCATGTATAGGAGAGGAGTGCGGAGGGGATGGTGGGGGTGGTATGTATAGGAGAGGAGTGAGGAGGGGATGGTGGGGGTCGTATGTATAGGAGAGGAGTGCGGAGGGGATGGTGGGGGTAGTATGTACAAGAGAGGAGTGCTGAGGGGATGAAGGGGGTAGTATGTATAGGAGAGGAGTGCGGAGGGGGTGGTGGGGGTAGTATGTATAGGAGAGGAGTGCGGAGGGGATGGTGGGGGTAGTATGTATAGGAGAGGAGTGTGGAGGGGTGGTGGGGGGTAGTATGTATAGGAGAGGAGTGCGGAGGGGGTGGTGGGGGTATTATGTATAGGAGAGGAGTGCGGAGGGGGTGGTGGGGGTAGTATGTATAGGAGAGGAGTGCGGAGGGGGTGGTGGGGGTAGTATGTATAGGAGAGGAGTGCGGAGGGGATGGTGGGGGTAGTATGTATAGGAGAGGAGTGCGGAGGGGGTGGTGGGGGTAGTATGTATAGGAGAGGAGTGCGGAGGGGGTGGTGGGGGTAGTATGTATAGGAGAGGAGTGCGGAGGGGTTGGTGGGGGTAGTATGTATAGGAGAGGAGTGCGGAGGGGTGGTGGGGGTAGTATGTATAGGAGAGGAGTGCGGAGGGGATGGTGGGGGTAGTATGTATAGGAGAGGAGTGCGGAGGGGATGGTGGGGTAGTATGTATAGGAGAGGAGTGCGGAGGGGGTGGTGGGGGGGTAGTATGTATAGGAGAGGAGTATGGAGGGGATGGTGGGGGTGGTATGTATAGGAAAGGAGTGCGGAGGGGATGGTGGGGGTAGTATGTATAGGAGAGGAGTGCGGAGGGGGTGGTGGGGGTAGTATGTATAGGAGAGGAGTGCGGAGGGGATGGTGGGGGTAGTATGTATAGGAGAGGAGTGCGGAGGGGATGGTGGGGGTAGTATGTATAGGAGAGGAGTGCGGAGGGGGTGGTGGGGGTAGTATGTATAGGAGAGGAGTATGGAGGGGATGGTGGGGGTGGTATGTATAGGAAAGGAGTGCGGAGGGGATGGTGGGGGTAGTATGTATAGGGAGAGGAGTGTGGAGGGGATGGTGGGGGTGGTATGTATAGGAAAGGAGTGCGGAGGGGGTGGTGGGGGTAGTATGTATAGGAGAGGAGTGCAGAGGGGATGGTGGGGGTGGTATGTATAGGAAAGGAGTGCGGAGGGGATGGTGGGGGTAGTATGTATAGGAGAGGAGGGGGTGGTGGGGGTGGTGGGGGTAGTATGTATAGGAGAGGAGTGCGGAAGGGGTGGTGGGGGTAGTATGTATAGGAGAGGAGTGCGGAAGGGGTGGTGGGGGTAGTATGTATAGGAAAGGAGTGCGGAGGGGATGGTGGGGTAGTATGTATAGGATAGGAGTGCGGGAGGGGATGGTGGGGGTGGTATGTATAGGAAAGGAGTGCGGAAGGGGTGGTGGGGGTAGTATGTATTGGAGAGGAGTGCGGAGGGGATGGTGGGGGTAGAATGTATAGGAGAGGAGTGCGGAGGAGATGGTGGGGGTAGTATGTATAGGAGAGGAGTGCGGAGGGGGTGGTGGGGGTAGTATGTATAGGAGAGGAGTGCGGAGGGGATGGTGGGGGTGGTATGTATAGGAAAGGAGTGCGGAGGGGATGGTGGGGGTAGTATGTATAGGAGAGGAGGGGGTGGTGGGCGTGGTGGGGGTGGTGGGGGTAGTATGTATAGGAGAGGAGTGCGGAAGGGATGGTGGGGGTAGTATGTATAGGAAAGGAGTGCGGAGGGGATGGTGGGGGTAGTATGTATAGGAGAGGAGTGCGGAGGGGATGGTGGGGGTGGTATATGTATAGGAAAGGAGTGCGGAAGGGGTGGTGGGGGTAGTATGTATTGGAGAGGAGTGCGGAGGGGATGGTGGGGGTAGAATGTATAGGAGAGGAGTGCGGAGGAGATGGTGGGGGTAGTATGTATAGGAGAGGAGTGCGGAGGGGGTGGTGGGGGTGGTATGTATAGGAAAGGAGTGCGGAGGGGATGGTGGGGGTAGTATGTATAGGAGAGAAGTGCGGAGGGGATGGTGGGGGTAGTATGTATAGGAGAGGAGTGCGGAGGGGATGGTGGGGGTAGTATGTATAGGAGAGGAGTGCGGAGGGGATGGTGGGGGTAGTATGTATAGGAGAGGAGTGCGGAGGGGGTGGTGGGGGTAGTATGTATAGGAGAGGAGTGCGGAGGGGGTGGTGGGGGGTAGTATGTATAGGAGAGGAGTGCGGAGGGGATGGTGGGGGTAGTATGTATAGGAGAGGAGTGCGGAGGGGGTGGTGGGGGTAGTATGTATAGGAGAGGAGTGCGGAGGGGGTGGTGGGGGTAGTATGTATAGGAGAGGAGTGCGGAGGGGATGGTGGGGGTGGTATGTATAGGAAAGGAGTGCGGAGGGGATGGTGGGGGTAGTATGTATAGGAGAGGAGGAGGTGGTGGGGGTAGAATGTCTGGGGGGTGATGCACCTGGGAGGAGTTGGGGGATGAGAAATAGTGATGTATATAAAAACAAAAGCTATTGTACTCGTCCACTAATATTTACAACAGTTTAATAGTGAAACCTGCCAGCTCCCAGCACTCTGTATGTACAGATGATGTGAATGTAATGTATGACCATTCATATATCCCATGTTATCTGTACAATCAGAAGTTTACACTCTCCACATACACACAGGGTTAATGAATGGTCATAAATGACTGCACATTATCTGGACTGAGGATTTTTTAAAATAACAAACATGTTATACTTACCTTCACTGTGCAGCTCGTTGTGCACAGAGTGGCCCCGATCCTCTTTTTCTGGGGTCCCTCGGCGGCTGTCTCGGCTCCTCCCCGCTTCTGATAACCCCCTCTGGGAAGCGTTCTCCCAAGGGGGTTACCTTGCAAGCGCGCTCCCGAGACCTGTATTCGGCGTCCATGGCCGCCGACTACAGGACTCATCCTCGCCCCCCCGGCCCTTTGCGTCATTGGAGTTGATGGACAGCAACGCAAGCCAAATGGCTGTGCTGCTATCAATCTATCCAATGAAGAGCCGAGAAGACCGAGCAAAGAAAGAGCCGCGTTCGCGACGCAGGACTTTCCAGGGCTCAGGTAAGTAAAACGGGGGGGGGCCAGTGATCATGAGATGTTTTTTCACCTTAATGCATAGGATGCATTAAGGTGAAAAAACATGAACCTTTACAACCCCTTTAACCCTTCACAGCAACTCCAGCAAAACAAATCCTGTCAGCTTTCCACCCTAGGAGACTCAGACAAAAACTCTCAGCTCACCTCTTTCCTGCATGTAGTGTGAACAGCGCCAGCCCGACATTATCTGCTCCTCCTGACATGATCTCCTCCTCCCAACATGATCTACTCCTCCCGACATGATCTACTCCTCCCGACATGATCTCCTCCTCCCGACATGATCTCCTCCTCCCGACATGATCTCCTCCTCCCGACATGATCTACTCCTCCCGACATGATCTCTTCCTCCCGAAATGATCTACTCCTCCAGACATGATCTCCTCCTCCCGACATGATCTCCTCCTCCCGACATGATCTCCTCCTCCCGACATGATCTCCTCCTCCCGACATGATCTACTCCTCCCGACATGATCTCTTCCTCCCGAAATGATCTACTCCTCCAGACATGATCTCCTCCTCCCGACATGATCTCCTCCTCCCGATATGATCTCCTCCTCCCGATATTATCTATTCCACCCGACATGATCTACTCCTCTCGACATTATCTCCTCCTCCCGACATGATCTCCTCCTCCTGACATGATCTACTCCTCCCAACATTATCTATTCCTCCCGACATGATCTACTCCTCCCGACATGATCTCCTCCTCCCGACATTATCTCCTCCTCCCGACATGATCTCCTCCTCCTGACATGATCTACTCCTCCCAACATTATCTATTCCTCCCAACATGATCTACTCCTCCTGACATCATCTCCTCCTCACGACATGATCTCCTCCTCCCGACATGATCTACTCCACTTGACATGATCTCCTCATCAGCTCTGCCTCCCGGGTTCTCTAAGCACACCGCACTAGTGATCGGAGGGGGGGGGGGGAGAGTTAAGTCACTGATAAGAGAGACCCTGAAGGAGCCTGGAGGGGGGGAGACAGGAATGAGCTTTAGATTCTAACAAACACACACCAGCACATTGTATTTATGGAGAAGCAATGACACTGCTGCTGTCTCCCCGGTGACAAATATGCTAATGGAGCTCCCCTTGCCTGAATGGTCTTTCCGGGTTTCAGAGAGTCTGAAAACCGGCAGATGATTCAGAACCTCGACTGTCCAGGTGAATCCCATACTGGTGGCAACCCTAGAGGTGTGCTACCATTTAAGAACCCAGGCAATATCCTTGAGACGGCACTTCATGTGGGAGAGGTTCCAGGTCAGTGGACTGTGAGAGTTGGGCCAGCTGAGAGAGTCGGGGAGACCATAGCTGAGACAACTGGAAGAGAAGAGTCCTGGGGACCAGAGGGGACCGTGAGTCTTGGAGGAGTGTGAAAGCCTGGAGTGTCAGGAGAACCCCTTCCTAGAGGCCAGGAGTGGGCCTGCACAGCTATGTACTGCGACCAAGGCTGAGTGACCCTTGAGAGCCAGGTGGCTTGGCATTTTTGTTTGTGTTGTAATTTTTGGGAGAAGAACCCTTATGTGGGCAACCCATGCATGTATGAACTTTCATTTGTTACTTTCAATAAAAGTGGGCTACCACGCCCTTAAACTGAAGTTCCTGTTGGCTGTGAACTCACTGAAAACGCATCTACCACTGAGCTAGACATCCCCCAATATCACAGTATATACTATTGTATGCTCGTTTTCCAGATCATGTCACTGAAGCAAGAGGACTTCCAGAACTTTCAAGAAGACAATACACCCAAAAACAGAGGAAATGGCTTTCATGGTAAGAACATCCAACTTACAGGACAGGAGAAGTGGTATTTTGCAGAGTCCATACATATGGAATAAGAACAGATAGCGAGAATTACACCCGGCATTAAGGACAAGGTACCATGGATATTGGCAAAGAAGATGATATTGGAGTCAGTGGGGGTTCCATTGATATAGTGAGGCAAAAAAGTATTTAGTCAGCCACCAATTGTGCAAGTTCTCCCACTTAAAAAGATGCGAGAGGCCTGTAATTGTCATCATAGGTATACCTCAACTATGAGAGACAAAATGTGGAAACAAATCCAGACAATCACACTGTCTGATTTTTGAAAGAATTTATTTGCAAATTATGGTGGAAAATAAGTATTTGGTCACCTACAAACAAGCAAGATTTCTGGCTCTCACAGACCTGTATCTTCTTCTTTAAGAGGCTCCTCTGTCCTCCACTCATGACATTGTAGGACTTAAGCCCAGCTACTTAAACTACTAACCTTTTTCTATACATACCCTCCCTCCAAAAACCTCATAGATGACTCAGACTAGTTCTTGGAGTAAAAATGGCCTTACGGCCTATTTATTAAAACTTATAAAATAACATAAATATATAAATAACTATAACTTTCTTAAATAACTTCTGAGGGTAAATTTACTGTAAGAACAACAACTATAACCCTGGTCACTGGGGGAAATTCTTTATTTTAAACCTACCAGTCGGAAACCCCTGACTCGGAGGCATGATCACGACCTACCCCAGTGACCTAACCTTCTAAACTCCTCCAGGTTAACCCTTAAGGCCTGAAGGTACCACTTCAATCCCCATCCTTCCATGTATGGGTAACAGCAAAACCCCCCATCATATGGATGGGTACCATCAAACAACCCCCCATCCCCTGGATGGGTAACACATGTTACCACTTGTAACATAACTTTTTCCTATTAAAGGAAACCAAAAACTGCCCATACTCGGGAGGGTGGGTGGGACTCTCGTCCTTCACCGCTCTCCGAATGACATCACTTCCCCCTCACCCACATCTCCTGCTCTTCCTGGCCTAACCCCTCCCCTTCTCTAAAAGGGGCAATCTTCCTCCTTCTTAAAACGGCAACTGTGCTGTCCAGCACTGTCATGCCGTCCCTACGCCTAGTGTTCCCCTTAGCTCCGTGACTCTCTTGACATTGTAGGACTTAAGCCCAGCTACTTAAACTACTAACCTTTTTCTATACATACCCTCCCTCCAAAAACCTCATAGATGACTCAGACTAGTTCTTGGAGTAAAAATGGCCTTATGGCCTATTTATTAAAACTTATAAAATAACATAAATATATAAATAACTATAACTTTCTTAAATAACTTCTGAGGGTAAATTTACTGTAAGAACAACAACTATAACCCTGGTCACTGGGGGAAATTCTTTATTTTAAACCTACCAGTCGGAAACCCCTGACTCGGAGGCATGATCACGACCTACCCCAGTGACCTAACCTTCTAAACTCCTCCAGGTTAACCCTTAAGGCCTGAAGGTACCACTTCAATCCCCATCCTTCCATGTATGGGTAACAGCAAAACCCCCCATCATATGGATGGGTACCATCAAACAACCCCCCATCCCCTGGATGGGTAACACATGTTACCACTTGTAACATAACTTTTTCCTATTAAAGGAAACCAAAAACTGCCACAGCACGAAAGGGGTAACCCCTTACCCTTGCACGCACCTCCACACACTCAGACCTCTCTGTATCCCTTCTTGTAAACCTAACGACCATAAGTCGGTCCCAACCTCATTCAGATGCACACCATCACTGCGGAGGTACCGCCAGGTGTCCACCTCTAACTCCCTATGACGAACGGCTAAACCGCCATTTTTGATAAAGAACCTGCTCACCTCTTTATTAACTTTAATCCTGGCCCTGTCAACTTTTTTATCAGACCAAGCCCAACGCCAGGACAACCTCCCAAC
The DNA here is from genome assembly GCA_037952835.1 of Lithobates septentrionalis. Lineage (NCBI taxonomy): Eukaryota > Metazoa > Chordata > Amphibia > Anura > Ranidae > Lithobates > Lithobates septentrionalis. The sequence continues at coordinate 16,407 of JBBDGP010003556.1, read as the reverse complement.
CATATCGGACCACACTAAAACCATCTTGGGATAAGCTGCCCGTAGCCTTAAAAAATCGCACTTAATATCTCTAATGAGGTCCCTCATTGATCTAGCTCCCATATCGTTGCCACCCACATGCAATAACAAGACATCGGGGGACCTGTCCAAGCGAGAGAATCTATAAACTTCCCCCAACACCCTATTCCATTGCATCCCCGGTACCCCAATCCACCGGATAAGCGCCTCTTGTCTAGGAATCCTTAGCTGCCTGCCATTCGGCCGAACGTCAGCTCTCTTGGCCCCCCAGAACACATAAGAGTGCCCGAGTATCCATACAAGACCCACTGCTTGACCTGTTAACGAAAGGAACAATGCAAAACCAAATAAACACACAATACTCAATTCATTTACATAAATATCCACCAAATACCATACATTACATTTGAACCATGTGAGGGCGGATATATAACTTAAATCTATCCGAGTCCCATCTGCCCAGACGTCTAATTACCTCCTGACTCAGACCTGCCCTAGCAGCCTCTGTGGCCGCCCCAATCCTAAATGAATGTGAAGAAAACCGTAAAGGATCACACCCCACCATAACCACGCATTTTTTAAAAACCGCTACAAACTGGTATTTGGACAGACACGAACCGTCCTCGTGAATCAAAAAAGGGCCTGTGTAAGCTGGTCTAAACTCCATAAAGGCTCCCACCACCCTAACCGGGCATATGCTACACTCCGCAATCTTCCCAAGGTCCAAATACCTACCCCTCCCTGTTTGATCCGTCTTAGATCTACTAATCCTTATACGAACCCTATCTACCCATAGTTCAACTTCGCTCTGCATGAGCCTTCCCGGAGCTGCCTTTGAAGGGCTGACCAGCTCACTTACCCTCAGCGCCCCAAAGAAGGCAAGCGCGAACGATGCTTTGAATAGCACACATTCGTAATGTGAACTACAGACCTTTTCCAAGCTCAGCATCAATTGCTTCAGCATTTCGTATGAGACAGGGTGCCTCCCATCCCTCTGCTTGTGCGCCTTCTTATATCCCTTGACTGCCTGTCGTAACCAAAATTCCTTGGTATGGTCACGATGCCCCTGCCATTTAAATAGGAAGGCCAAACCTGCCAATTCCCGATTGATGGCCGCCGCTGAGATACCTTTTTCAAAATCCCTAACGATAAAATACAGAACCGCCTTGTCCACGTCCGGATCATCCGATCCCATGCCCAAGTCAGTCAAAAAGGCGAACCAATCCTTCCATACCTTAGAGTAGGCATTCCATGTAGCCGTACTCACAGATTGTTGAATCCATTTTGCTGCTGTTCCAAGGCAATGTTCCATATCCAGCCGGGACAGGCAACCCCCTGCTGATCCGCCTCCGGTGCCAACTTCCGGAACCTGTCCCACTGAAAACGAGACAAAGCATCAGCCAAAGTGTTCTCGGTCCCCGGGAGATGCACAGCATATATGAAAGCATTTACTTGCAAGCAGCGAAGTACGAGATGGCGCAAAAGCCTGACCACCGGCACAGATGCCGCGGTCAGCCGATTAACCACTTGCACCACCCCCAGATTGTCACAATTGAATCGGACCTTCAAGTTCTTGAATGCCTCACCCCACAATTCCATGGCAACAACAATGGGGAACAACTCCAAAAGTACCAGGTTCTTTAAGAACCCCGCCTCCTGCCATGCCACAGGCCACCTGGCTGCGCACCATTGCCCCTTAAAAAAGGCACCAAACCCCGTCGAACCCGCCGCATCCGTGAAGAGTTCCAAATCACAGTTGCTGATGGGCCGGGACATCCAAAGAGCCCTTCCATTAAAGGACTCCAAGAATACCTGCCACACACGCAAGTCCTCCCTATGTTCACTCGTAAGACTCACGAAATGTGTAGGTGCTCGGACACCTGCAGTGGCGGCAGCAAGCCGCCTGCAAAATATACGGCCCATAGGAATAATTCGGCAGGCAAAATTTAACTTACCTAGCAGTGATTGGAGTTGGCGAAGCTGCAATTTCCTAACTCCAATAGTCCCGCGAACTTCCTCTTTCAACTTCAACAATTTGTCCATCGGAATCCTGCATTCCATCCTCAACGAATCTATCTCAATTCCGAGAAATGTGATAATCGCTGTTGGACCCTCTGTCTTTTCCGGGGCTAACGGCATCCCAAATCTTTCCGTCAGGTATTGCAATGTCCCCAAAAGCACTGCACAAAGGTTAGAACCCGCAGGACCAACGCATAAGAAGTCGTCCAAGTAATGGATAACTGAATTGATACCTGCTACATCCCGAACGGCCCATTCTAAGAACGAGCTGAATGTCTCAAAAAGAGCACAGGATATAGAACAGCCCATTGGAAGACACCGGTCTACATAGTAGGCCCCTTCCCATTTACAGCCTAACCATCTAAAACTATCGGGATGCACTGGCAAGAGCCGAAAAGCCGATTCGATATCTGACTTAGCCATTAATGACCCCTGCCCATATTTTTTAACCCATGCTACAGCGGCATCAAAAGATGTGTACGTGACCGCACAATCTTCCGGCGCAATTGCATCATTCACCGACCCTCCCTTTGGAAAAGAGAGGTGGTGTATGAGTCTGAACTTGTTCGGCTCCCTTTTGGGTACCACCCCCAAAGGAGAGACCACCAACCCCGATAGTGGTACCTCTTCAAAAGGGCCCGCCATGCGTCCCAATGAAACCTCTTTTTCCAATTTGTCAGTAACCACCCTGGAATGCATCAAGGCCGACCGAAGATTCTTGGCCTCGGGCGGCACCACCGCCAGAGAACAAGGAATAACAAAACCATTCTTAAACCCTGCCTCTAAAATGGCGGCCGCTGCCCGATCCGGGTATCTATTGAGGAAAGGCAGCATCTTTTCCACTCGGACCGGAGTCCTCCCTCTTACCCGCAGTATCTCCGGCACGACCTTTTCCTTTTTTGAAACATTTGGCCAATGCGTGTGATCCCGCGCAGCCGGAGCACAAGTGCTTGAAGCGACAGTTGGATCCAAATCTGCATGTTCCTTCATTGAATTGCCAGCAATAACCCCATCTCTTCTCGGTCGGTTGTCCCGGAGTTGCTGAACCTCCGACCCCTGCCTGAAAAAACTGACTAGGGGCCCTCGCCGCCGTCATCAACCTCATCCACAAGCTGATGTCCTTATGATCCCAGCGTAGATTCGGTCTAACAGCCATCCTCTGACGAAATTGTTCATCATAGCGTAGCCACGCCAAGCCCCCGTATGTCCTGTGGGCTTCACTAATAGCCTCCAGGTATATGAACAGCGCTGAACAATTCTCCGGCGCCTTCTCACCAACCACACTCGCCAGAATGGCAAACGCTTGTAACCAGTTGGAAAATGTGCGCGGAATTAAGCGATACCTTCGCTTCTCCTCGTCCTCCTTTTTTCCTTCGACCGGTTTTAATCTATCCAGATTAAATTTTTCTAAAGGCAGCAACGTGAAAATTTCAACGTAATCGCCCTTCCATATTTTTTCTTTTATCTCTGCTTTCAAATGAGCCCCCAATGGGCCTTCAAAGCAGACATAAACCTCGCTCTTTGCTGCATCTGCCAGTCTAACTGAATCTGCAGTTTTTTCCGTTGTCTTCACCGGATCCCCCGAAGTCGCAACCACTCCTGACGTACTGGGGGACACCCCCACCGCTGCAACCTCAATCTGTACCTCGCCCGCAATTGGTGGGGCGACCTCCCTCTGCGGAGGAGTCTTCTCTGATGTCCATGCTTTTGCCGGACAGCTACCTGACCCCGATTCCACCCTTGCCACTAGCTCCTTAAGACCTGTTAACAACTCATGTAAACCTTCATTTCTCAACTGCGGCACCACTGCAGGCGGTATGGCAGGACCAGTCTCAGCCCCCCCTAACCTGTCAAAACCCCCCGACCTTGAACTACTCCTCTGTTCCTTTTGCCCCAACAAGTTATGCAGTAACATAGTAACAGGATTAGAAGAAGTGCACTCACCGGGCTGCCCTGGACTGGGCCCAACAGCCGCCACTCCTGGAACCACCGTAGCCTGCCGTCCTTGATCGTCGTCTCCGTCAGACCCGGACAGCTCCCCTTCCGACCGATCGTCGCTGTGATCCATTCTGTTGACCTCTTGCTGCACCCCAACTGCAGTCGCAGTGGTTGCCGAGGGCCTGCGGTGCTGCGCACGTCCACCTCTCTCCGGAGTGCCGCCAGACCCGTTGGACGCCCCTGGTGATGGACTCCTACGCCTGCCGTCTTTTGGGGTGCGCGTTGACCGTCCAGTACCTCCTCCCCCACTGGCTCTGATGACTCCGGCTGCCCCTCTCCCGCCTCGCAGAGGATTACTGGCCGTTGCAGATGTCTGTGCAGCTGCATCACTGGTTGCGGTAGCTTCCGGAGTGTCCCGACCTCTCTGCCCTTCTCCTGTAGACCCCTCTGGCTGTTCTATGCATCTCCGCCGTGCCGGGGGGGGAAGAGCCGCGTGTATTGCTGGGCCCCCTTCCCCCAGTCACACCTCCCTTGCGCCGATTCACCTCTCTTCTGCCCTCCTTTTGCTGACCCTGCCTTGCGGGTGCCAGTGTCTCTCCCTCAGGTGCCCTCCGCTGCTCTGATCGTGACGTTCCCAGCCCTGACTCAGGGCTATATCTCTCCGGCGGCCGTGACCGCCGCGCACAAGGTGCTGCCGCCCCCCCCCGCTCACCGCTGTTCCGCCGCCTGCTATCATACTGAGCTGTTGTATAAGCCAGTCCGCGCCGTTCGCGGCCACCGCCGCTCTCAGCTGGTCCATAAATCCCTCCATCGCCGCCATGTTTGAAATACAGCCCGGGAAAATGAAGAGAGGTGAGGCGCGCAACTACTCTCGTCCTTCACCGCTCTCCGAATGACATCACTTCCCCCTCACCCACATCTCCTGCTCTTCCTGGCCTAACCCCTCCCCTTCTCTAAAAGGGGCAATCTTCCTCCTTCTTAAAACGGCAACTGTGCTGTCCAGCACTGTCATGCCGTCCCTACGCCTAGTGTTCCCCTTAGCTCCGTGACTCTCTTTACCTGTATTAATGGCACCTGTTTGAACTTTTTATCAGTATAAAAGACACCTGCCCACTAGGGGTGCGCATCTTCACTGGCCTCACGATTCGATTACGATTATCAGGTCCACGATTCACGATGAATCACGATTACAGCGCGCGGTTTTCATCCCAAAAATTTAAGTAGTCAGAAGAACTCCATTTTTTAAATTGTATCTGTTCTTAAAAAAAAGACAACACTCCCTGCATGTAGCAAAATGTAAACACAGCAGACAACTTAAAGGGGAGCTCCAGACTGCCCCCAAATGACTACAGAAGATGGCCAGAGACTGCAGACATGATACAGGAGATGGTCAGAGACTGCAGACCTGCTGGACGTGGTAAGGGAGGTGCCAGGCTGTCCTATCCAAGATGACTAATACCCCGCCGCCCTCACCACTAACCTGTCCCATATAATACTATTACCATAGCGCTCCCCTGCCCAGTGTCACCACGGACCAATTCCCATCCTTCTCGACCAGAATCCACACAGTCCTCTACTCTTCCCCCATTAAAAGAAATCTTTTGTGTATTCAAAGTCATTCCAGTGCTGAGTGTTCTCTGCTGTGTCATTCCTGATTTCTGGTGAATGATTTGAACACAGCAGAGAACTCTCAGCACTGAAATTACTTTGAATACAGAAAAGATTTCTTTTAATCAGATCACAGATTATATATTTTAGGGCTATATTTATTTACTACTTAATAAGACTTTTTTTGTGCATTTATTATCACCACAAAGCACTGCACACAATTTTTTGTTTTATTGCCCTATCTGCATGTTCACTGTGAAGAGGTGGGGGAAGAGCAGAGGTGTCCTCCATGCGGCCCCCTCACCTGGCTTGATATGCCGCAGCTCCACTCTCCTCCTCGGAGCTCCGTGCTCCACAAGCCGGCCGCCGCCACTCTTAGCAGCAGCAGCTCCAGCCACCGGCGCTCCATGTCCCCGCGAACATGCACACAGCGTCGCTCCTCGCAGGGCAGCAGGGGGATGACGTCAGTCAGGGGCAGCAAGCGGGAAAAGCCGGCGCGGCTTACTCCCGCGGCTCTTCAGCGGCTTTCGGCTCCGTTCGGTCGCGGAGGCGGGGCATAACGCGGCGCGAGGATGACATCATCCTTAATCGATGCCTTAAAGCTATAGCATCGATGCCGCATCGTGGACGGTCGAATGCCGATGCATCGATTCGGCGATTAATTTCAACAGCCCTACTGCCCACAACCTCAAACAGTCACACTCCAAACTCCACTATGGTGAAGACCAAAGAGCTGTCGAAGGACACCAGAAACAATATTGTAGACCTGCACCAGGCTGGGAAGACTGAATCTGCAATAGGCAAGCAGCTTGGTGTGAAGAAATCAACTGTGGGAGCAATAATTAGAAAATGGAAGACATACAAGATCAATGATAATCTCCCTCGATCTGGGGCTCCACGCAAGATCTCACCCCGTGGGGTCAAAATGATCACAAGAACAGTGAGCAAAAATCCCAGAACCACACGGGGGTTGGAGGGAGTTGAAAGTCCGTGTTGCCCAGCGACAGCCCCAAAACATCACTGCTCTAGAGGAGATCTGCATGGAGGAATGGGCCAACACACCAGCAACAGTGTGTGACAAACTTGTGAAGACTTACAGAAAACATTTGACATCTGTCATTGCCAACAAAGGATATATAACAAAGTATTGAGATGAACTTTTGATATTGACCAAATACTTATTTTCCACCATAATTTGCAAATAAATTCTTTCAAAAATCAGACAATGTGATTGTCTAGATTTGTTTCCACATTTTGTCTCTCATAGTTGAGGTATACCTATGATGACAATTACAGGCCTCTCTCATCTTTTTAAGTGGGAGAACTTGCACAATTGGTGGCTGACTAAATACTTTTTTGCCCCACTGTAAGTCAGAAGTTAGTATTCTGTCTTATAGTTGTAATTTCCTTAATATGGTTCCTCAGTAATAATATGAATTGTGGGGCCCACGCAAGATTTATAGGGTCCCATTGTGTCACTTCTGCCTATTTTTCTCTGTACTCTGTACTATTCTCAATACTAGGGGTCATCATGAAAAGAGAGATCCCCCGACCCTCCAAAGCCCTCATCTGCTCCCTGTCAGCACTCTGCAATGGACTTCTCTTCATCATTATCATCCTCATCGTCACCATCACACGTGAGTGTACAGTTCACACATTTATCTTCCTGTTTACTATAAGTGAATAAAATATCCTGCAGGAGCATTTCACCATCAGCCAGTGGACTCTCTGTTAAGCAGAAAAAGCCAGGAAATTGACATTGATGAGAGAGTTTGCTGATAAAGCTATTAGCAAGATTAAAAAATGATTCTCCACAAATCTCCTGTACTGTATATAATGTACCCAACTGTCATCATCTCCATCCACTGCCATCTACTTCCCTATTGTATTTAGTGTACTCAACTATCATCATCTCCATCCACTGCCATCTACTTCCCTATTGTATGTAGTGTACCCAACTGTCATCATCTCCATCCACTGCCATCTACTTCCCTATTGTATTTAGTGTACTCAACTATCATCATCTCCATCCACTGCCATCTACTTCCCTATTGTATGTAGTGTACCCAACTGTCATCATCTCCATCCACTGTCATCTACTTCCCTATTGTATTTAGTGTACTCAACTATCATCATCTCCATCCACTGCCATCTACTTCCCTATTGTATGTAGTGTACCCAACTGTCATCATCTCCATCCACTGCCATCTACTTCCCTATTGTATTTAGTGTACTCAACTATCATCAACTCCATCCACTGCCATCTACTTCCCTATTGTATGTAGTGTACCCAACTGTTATCATCTCCATCCACTGCCATCTACTTCCCTATTGTATTTAGTGTACTCAACTATCATCATCTCCATCCACTGAAATCTCCTTCCCTATTGTATCTAGTGTAACATACTATTATCACCTCCATCCACTGTCATCTCCTTCCCTATTGCATTTAGTGTACTCAACTGTCATCACCTCCATCCACCACCATCTTCTTCCATATTGTATCTAGTGTATCCAACTTTTATCACCTCCATCCACTGCCATCTCCTTCCATATTGTATCTAGTGTATCCAACTGTCATCACCTCCATTCACTACCATCTCCTTCCATATTGTATCTAGTGTACCCAACTGTCATCACCTCCATCCATTACCATCTCCTTCCATATTGTATCTAGTGTACCCAACTGTCATCACTTCCATCCATTACCATCTCCTTCCATATTGTATCTAGTGTACCCAACTGTCTTTATCTTAATCCACTGCCATCTTCTTCACTATTGTATCTAGTGTAGCCCACTTTCTTTACCTCAATCCACCACCATATTCTTACATATTGTATCTAGTGTGTCCAACTGTCATCACCTCCATCCACTGCAATCTCCTTCCTTGTTGTATCTAGTGTACCCAACTGTCATCACCTCCATTCACTACCATCTCCTTCCATATTGTATCTAGTGTACCCAACTGTCATCACTTCCATCCATTACCATCTCCTTCCATATTGTATCTAGTGTATACAACTGTCATCATGTTAATTCCATAAGCCCTGCCATGTGGAAAACATTTGTAAAATATGTATAACTGTTCCAGCAGCACTCCATCTTCACACATGTAAGCTTTAAAGCCCTAAACTGACTGACCTGTTCAATGGTAGAGAAGGACAATATGTCTGAGTTTCTTGCAGATGTACTAATAAGAAATACTCGAGTATATGGGAACATGTAAGATAATGATACCACCTTTGTCGGTGTGAACACAGGATGGAACAACTATTTATTAAGCAGTTTCTGTTCCCTCCCGTATCTACACTTCATCTAGGAGAAATTGTTTAATCACATATTTTTTCCGTTGTCGGTCATGTGATTATTTTTGTTCTCTGTAAGAGAATGCTGACTATTACAATAATTCTCTGATAATAAAATAACATCCGCATGATCATTTCTGGGACTTTCCATCCCAGGTTCTCATTTCCTGGATTTTTTCGTTTGTGTGTCTATGTTCTGATTCCGTAGAAAATTAAAAATCTCTATATATTGTGCAAGAAATAGTTGTGCTCACCTAGATCAAATTTACTTTATACATATTATCAGTGTGGGATCTCCTGATTAGAATGGGCATGTAGATGGGGGGTCTATCCACTGAGCAATTGAAGGTCCTTGACCTTGGAACTAAAACTGTGGTTCTTTCTGTGTCTGGGGCAGGTCAGGGGGTGAATCAGACTGAACACAATCTGGAGGAGAAGCTGAGGAACCTGAGTATTGAAATGCACTCCAGATTGGGCCAATTATACGAGGATGGTAAGGAGAATGCAAGGGTGATGCTTGATGAGGTGTTGGCCAATCACCTTAATCTATGAATGTTCTCCTCCACCAGATTCCCAGATGACGGAGAAACTGACAACCATTGAAAGCTTCATAAAGGACCTCAGAAGTAGGTGTGGGGGTTTGGAGATGTCCAGAGTGGAGGGTGCATAAATTATAACTTGTAAGCTACCCTATTAAGTGCTGACCTCAGCAAGTGCTGTTAGTTGATGAGACACAGAGGTTTTGGGTGAAATAGAAAGAAAAGCAGAGCCTCTTACATGTTTAACAACCAGCCACTGCCACCTTTCAATCTTTTTCTGAGCACCAGATAAGCCACCAAGTCAAAATTGTTTCCTGATTTCAGTGGAAGAACAAGTCATTATATTGGTGGTTTAACCTTGAAGTTCCCCAACACCAGCAGATGTATTTCTTTATAGGATACCAGAAATGTGTTTATAGTTCATCCTCTGCCTCCTTTTAATGATTCTTTCAAGCCACAGTGGAATAAGTGCTTGTATAGACAGGCTTTTGTCGGTGTTAAACAGGTTTTGCATTCCCATAATAGTCAGTGGTCTCCAAACTGTGGCCCTTTTCTTTCTTTTACCTGGCCCTTAGGGCACTCTTTCATCAAGAGATACCAACAATGGGGCACAATCCCCCCCCCCCCACACCAATGAAGGTGCACAATTCCTCCCAGTGACACCAACGATGGTGCACAATTCCTCCCAATGACACCAATTATGGGGGCACAATTCCTACCACTGACACCAAGGATGGGGCATTGTTTATTCCCACTGATGTTGGGACCTTTTATACTCCCATTGGCCACAGTCCAGCCCCTCTAAAGTCAGTAAAATGGTCCTCTGTTTAGAAAGTTTGGCGACCCCTGGTCTACTCAGTTCTTCTCAGTTCTCGAGGAACCCCTGCTAAAACCAATTCACTGGTTGGTGGGAAAAGATCTCCTTACATTGATTGTCAGTTGAAAACACTTATGCCACGTACACACGATCGGATTTTCCGACAACAAAACCGTGAATTTTTGTTTGAAGGATGTTGGCTCCAACTTGTCTTGCATACACATGGTCACACAAATGTTGCCCAACAATTATGAACTTAGTGACGTACAAGACGTACGGCGAGCCTATAAAAAGGAAGTTCAGTAGTGATGCGTGATTCCGAGCATGCGTGTTTGTACTTTGGACTTTTGTCCGACGGACTTGTGTACACACGATCGGAAAATCCGACAACACACATTTGTTGGCGGAAAATTTGAGAACATGCTAGCCAACATTTGTTGGCAGAAAGTCCGACAACAAATGTCCGATGGAGCATACACACAGTCGGACTTACCGCCAACAAGCTCACATCCAACATTTCCCATCCGAAAATCCGATCGTGTGTACGAGGCATTACAGTGGCAGGCAGAATGCCATCCTTACAAACAAATAAAAAGATTTCTGGTGTCATGCTGCTGGCTCTGCTAAATGGAGTATGCCCTGGAAATATGAAGACACCATCATATGGGAGGTCAGTCAACCGCAACTCAAGGAACCCCTTAGCAACTGCAGGAGGGACCTTAGTTGACAATGCCAGATCTATATCAATGCAAAATCAGCTTGAAGCAGGTTAGAAGGTGGTCAACCTTGGGTCAGATGCACATGTCAGTGAATTCTGAATGATCTGACATCAAACTGGTGCCATATAAGCTCAGAGCCCGTCAACACAGACCTTAAAAATTGGGATGAAATGACTCTATATACTGCACAGTCTGTCTTTGCTTTGTAATAGTATACAGTATATAGCAGCAATAGTGTCAGGGAAAGTGAATGTGTGTATAGTTTAGAGGGCTGGCTGGTGGCTAAGTTGGGTTCATTTGTAGACTGATGCCCGTTTTCTTGTCTTTATAGGTGCCAGAGTGATAACTAAAGTGGCAGAGAGTGCATTAATGATGAAGCGTTATACGTCCCCTGAAGTATTAGGTAATGGCAGGATGGGGGGGGTATGTCGGGGGGGATGTTATGGGGATTTACGTCATCTTAGTCCAAACTGCTAACTGCCCCTATTTCAGCAGGTGCTGATTACGGGGTCTACATAAGTGGGGTGGTGGACTTATCTGAGAATGGGTGTGGTTTGTTGAAATATGAGAGTATGTCCAGATGTTCTTTCTGTAAAATATCTCCAAGGATCCTCCCAGCCCCCCATCTCATTGGTGACCTTACCCCAATATTAATCGGTGTATCTCTCTCTCTCTCTCTATTACAGGATCCTTTTCCAGCGACAATCAGAGGATTTTGTCAGCTGTGGGCAAAATGAAAGCCAAGATGCAGAAAGGAAATGGTGAGTTTATCGCCTTCCAGCTACAAAGACCCACCAAACCTTCATTTCCCAGAATATCCTTTGATATCCACTAGCCATCCTCCCGTCACAGTTGTGCATTGTGATGTGTTGATAGCACAAAAAAAAATTCATAAAACACGTTTACATGTACTACCCTTGACTTTGATGTGTCCCTCAACACCCTAAAAAACAGAACTTTATTCAAACACTTTAACACAATGCTCCCATGTATGATCCTCAACCATGGAAAGTGCCAACAACCCGCAAGTGTGACCAGGGCCTAAAGGTTTCATCACCGATCAGAGAATACAGATTCATAAATACTCTCCAGAGTAGGGATGAGCTTCGTGTTCGAGTCAAACCCATGTTCGACTCCAACATCGGCTGTTCGACCGTTCGCCGAATTGCGAACGATATGGGCCGTTCGCGCCAAATTCGTGTGGCGCGTCACGGCCCATAATTCACTGCGGCATCGCAGTGCATTGCTTGCTGATGATTGGCCAAGCATGCACTATGACCCGCATGCTTGGCCAATCACAGCGCCGCCTGAACAGAGAGCCGTAATTGGCCAAAGCCAAGGAGGCTTTGGCCAATTATGGCTCAGGGGATTTAGTACACGCCCCACACTATATAAGGCCGCCTGCACGGCGGCCCTGTGTAGTGTGTGTTCCGGTGTGCTGAGAGATAGAGAGAGAGAGAGACAGTGTCATTTCATTTGAGTTAGATAGATTAGGCAGAACAGTCAGTCAGTTAGCTGCACTTACAGTGTATTGTGTATATATATGCATCCCAGGTGTTGCATATATATATATACACTGTATTCAGTTTAGCTAGATCCGTTCCTGTTATCTTCTAGACTATTTACATTTAGTGCAGTGCGTCCTGCTCACAGTGTTCAGCTAGATCCGTTCCTGTTATCTTCCTACTGACAGGCAGGCTTGTCTGGTTACAGTATATAAAGCTACCTGAAGAAAATTACTGGTGTTCTATTTGATCCTATTAGTACCACGGTCAGGCAGCTAGACTATTTACATTTAGTACAGTGCGTCCTGCTCACAGTGTTCAGCTAGATCCGTTCCTGTTATCTTCCTACTGACAGGCAGGCTTGTCTGGTTACAGTATATAAAGCTACCTGAAGAAAATTACTGGTGTTCTATTTGATCCTATTAGTACCACGGTCAGGCAGCTAGACTATTTACATTGAGTACAGTGCGTCCTGCTCACAGTGTTCAGCTAGATCCGTTCCTGTTATCTTCCTACTGACAGGCAGGCTTGTCTGGTTACAGTATATAAAGCTACCTGAAGAAAATTACTGGTGTTCTATTTGATCCTATTAGTACCACGGTCAGGCAGCTAGACTATTTACATTTAGTACAGTGCGTCCTGCTCACAGTGTTCAGCTAGATCCGTTCCTGTTATCTTCCTACTGACAGGCAGGCTTGTCTGGTTACAGTATATAAAGCTACCTGAAGAAAATTACTGGTGTTCTATCCCAGCTTAGTGCAGCTACAGGCCATTAGTATGTCTGGAAGGCCAAGAAGGAGAGGCAGACAGTCACAAGCCAATAAGAGAGGGCAAGCAGGCTCTGTGTCTAGTGCTGGTCGTGGAGACGGTGCATCCTCATCAGCACGTGGCCATGGGACACGCTTGGCCTTTTTTTTGGCAGCTGGCCGTGTTGAGCCGCAACATGCGGAAGACTTGGTCGAGTGGATGACCAAGCCATCCTCATCCCCCTCATCCTCTCTCACCCATGCCCAGGGTGCTTTGTCTGGCAAAGCAGCGGCCTCTTCCCTCAGCTCAATGTCATCAGTGACTCCTTCCCTAGCTCCACCATGTCCTCCTGAGGATTCCCTCGAACTGTTTGACCACAGTGTTGGGTACATGCTCCAGGAGGATGCCCAGCGTTTGGAAGGCTCTGATGATGATACTGAGCTAGATGAAGGCAGTAACATGAGCACGGACAGAGGGGGTGCCCAAGAAGGACAGCAATCTGGCAGTCATGCTCCCCCTGCTGCAGCATACTGCCAGGTTTGCTCCAGTGATGAGGAGGGAGGGGATGATGAGGTCACTGACTCAACGTGGGTGCCTGATAGGAGAGAGGAGGAGGAGGAGGAGGCGGCACATCACCAACGAGGCAGGATGCCCTCCAGGGGCCAGCCTAAGGGCAGCACATTGACTGCATCACACCCCAAAGCTCCACATGTGCAGGGCGCTGCAGTCTCTGCGCGTTATTCAAAAAGTTCTTTGGTGTGGGCCTTTTTTGAGACGAGTGCATCAGATCGCACCGCTGCTATTTGCAACATATGTCTCAAGCGTATCTCACGTGGCCAAAACATCTCCCGCTTGGGTACCACATGCTTGACCAGACATATGTTGACCTGCCATGCAGTTCGTTGGCAAGGGTATCTAAAAGACCCACACCAAAGAACAAAGAGGATCTCTCCTTGCTCCTCATCAGCTGAGATTTCCAACCCCACTAGACCTCCAGTCCTCTCTGAGACCTGCAGTGAGAGGAATGAAGGTGTAGAATTAGGTGTGTCACAGCCAAGTACTTGTGGGCAATCTGCTTTTGGTACACCGACATCAGATTGTACCAGGCAAATTTCCCTGCCCCAGCTGCTGCACCGCCGAAAGAAGTTTGCTCCCAGCCATCCACATGCCCAGCGGTTGAATGCTAGCTTGGCAAAATTGCTAGCACTTCAACTGCTGCTTTTTCAGTTGGTAGACTCTGCCCCCTTCCGTGAGTTTGTGGAATGTGCGGTTCCTCAGTGGCAGGTACCCAAACGCCACTTTTTCTCACGGAAGGCGATTCCGGCTCTCTACCGGCATGTGGAAGGCAATGTCCATGCCTCGCTGGACAGGGCGGTCAGCGGTAAGGTGCATATTACCGCTGACTCATGGTCCAGCAGGCATGGACAGGGACGTTACCTAAGTTTCACGGCGCATTGGGTGACTCTGCTGGCAGCTGGGAAGGATGCAGGACAAGGTGCAGTAGTGTTGGAGGTTGTTCCGCCACCACGCCTCCAAAATGCTGATTGTGACACACCTCTCTCCTCCACCCTCTCCTCTTCTTCTTCCTCCATGGTGCCATGCGGTGCTTGAGCTGGTGTGCTTGGGGGACAGGAGCCATACTGGGGCAGAGGTTCTGTCAGCTCTGCAGGGGCAGGTTCAGAGGTGGTTGACGCCACGCCAACTTAAGGCAGGAATGGTGGTTTGCGACAATGGCACCAACCTCCTCTCTGCCCTCCGACAGGGACAAATGACCCATGTGCCCTGTTTGGCTCACGTCCTTAACTTGGTGGTGCAGCGGTTCTTGGGCAGGTACCCGGGCTTACAGGATGTCCTGAGGCAGGCCAGGAAAGTCTGTGTGCATTTCCGCCGGTCATATAATGCCAGTGCTCGGCTGACGGACCTCCAAAAGGAGTTTAACCTGCCCAAGAACCGCCTAATCTGTGACATGCCCACCAGGTGGAACTCAACGTTGGCCATGCTGCAGCGGCTGCACACGCAGCAGAGGGCCATCAATGAGTACCTGTGCGACTATGGCACCAGGACAGGGTCAGGGGAGCTTGGTTTTTTTCCCCACGCCAGTGGGCCATGATCAGGGATGCATGCACTGTCCTGTCACCATTCGAGGAGGCCCACAAGGATGGTGAGCAGTGACAGTGCATGTATCAGTGACACTGTCCCCCTTGTCCACCTGTTGGAGCACACGCTGCGTGGAATAATGGACAGGGCACTTGAGGCAGAACAGAGGCAGGAAGAGGACTTCCTTAGCTCTCAAGGCCCCCTTTATCCAGACAGTGTTCCTGCGTGCCCGCCGATCACACAGGAAGAGGACGAGGAGGAGGAGGAGGAGGAGGAAGATTGTGTCAGTATGGAGGTGGAGCCTGGCACTCAGCATCAGCAGCAGTCTTTAAGGGATCAGTCCCAAGAAACACATGGACTTGTACGTGGCTGGGAGGAGGTGGCTGCGGACGTTGTCGTCCTTAGTGACCCAGAGGACTCCGGACCGAATGCCTCAGCAAACCTACGCTGCATGGCCTCCCTGATCCTGCAAAGCCTGCGTAAGGATCCTCGTATTCGTGGTATCAAGGAGAAGGACCAATACTGGCTGGCAACCCTCCTTGATCCACGTTACAAGGGTAAGGTTGCGGACCTTATCTTGCCATCGCAGAGGATGAAACATCTTCGGGAGGCCTTGCAGAAAGGTCTGT
This sequence comes from Lithobates septentrionalis, assembly GCA_037952835.1. Lineage (NCBI taxonomy): Eukaryota > Metazoa > Chordata > Amphibia > Anura > Ranidae > Lithobates > Lithobates septentrionalis. The sequence goes on along the minus strand of JBBDGP010003556.1, from coordinate 465 downwards.
GCAATGCGTTCCCAGAGACTGGGAGGTTACAAACTCCTGTTTCTGGACAACGTGTTGCTGAGGCTTCGGTCAGTCAAAGAAGGAGCGGTGGAGAAGGTGGCCGTCTGACCGATGCGTTCAGACAATTTTTTGGTCCGCAGCCCCAAGGTATGATCGGTTCCAGCAACCATCGCCAGCGTCTGTTTTACATGGTGCAGGAATACCTAGGGGCAAGATCAGACTTGGACACCTTTCCCACCGAAAATCCTCTGGGTTACTGGGTCTTGAGGATGGATCACTGGCCAGAGCTTGCACGGTATGCAATTGAGCTACTGGCCTGTCCTGCATCCAGCGTTCTTTCGGAACGCACATTCAGTGCTGCTGGAGGCGTGGTAACCGATCACAGGGTGCGTCTGTCCACCGACTCGGTCGATCGGCTGACCTTCATAAAAATGAATCAGTCTTGGATCACCACCAGCTACCAAG
>JBBDGP010003555.1:0-165677 GCA_037952835.1 Lithobates septentrionalis | reverse complement strand
GATGTGTGCAGTGTTGTTGGGGGGGGGGGGGTGTGTGCAGTGTTGGGGGGGGGATGTGTGCAGTGTTGTTGGGGGGGGGGGGGGGGGAATGTGTGCAGTGTTGTTGGGGGGGGGGGGAATGTGTGCAGTGTTGTTGGGGGGGGGGAATGTGTGCAGTGTTGTTGGGGGGGGGGAATGTGTGCAGTGTTGTTGGGGGGGGGGGAATGTGTGCAGTGTTGTTGGGGGGGGGGGGAATGTGTGCAGTGTTGTTGGGGGGGGGGGAATGTGTGCAGTGTTGTTGGGGGGGGGGGGGAATGTGTGCAGTGTTGTTGGGGGGGGGGAATGTGTGCAGTGTTGTTGGGGGGGGGGGGGGAATGTGTGCAGTGTTGTTGGGGGGGGGAATGTGTGCAGTGTTGTTGGGGGGGGGGAATGTGTGCAGTGTTGTTTGGTGGGGGGGGATGAGATGTGTGCAGTGTTGTGGGGGGGAATGTGTGCAGTGTTGTTGGGGGGGGGAGGAATGTGTGCAGTGTTGTTGGGGGGGGGGGGGAGGAATGTGTGCAGTGTTGTTGGGGGGGGGGGGGAGGAATGTGTGCAGTGTTGTTGGGGGGGGGGGGAGGAATGTGTGCAGTGTTGTTTGGTGGGGGGGGGGATGAGATGTGTGCAGTGTTGTGGGGGGGAGATGTGTGCAGTGCTGTTTGGGGGGGGGGGAATGTGTGCAGTGGTGTTGGGGGGGGGGGAGGAATGTGTGCAGTGTTGTTGGGGGGGGGGGAGGAATGTGTGCAGTGTTGTTTGGTGGGGGGGGGGATGAGATGTGTGCAGTGTTGTGGGGGGGAGAGGTGTGCAGTGTTGTGGGGGGGAGATGTGTGCAGTGTTGTTTGGGGGGGGGGAGATGTGTGCAGTGTTGTTTGGGGGGGGGAGATGTGTGCAGTGTTGTTTGGGGGGGGGGAGATGTGTGCAGTGTTGTTTGGGGGGGGGAGATGTGTGCAGTGTTGTTTGGGGGGGGGGAGATGTGTGTAGTGTTGTTTGGGGGGGGGAATGTGTGTAGTGTTGTTTGGGGGGGGGAATGTGTGCAGTGTTGTTGGGGGGGGGGGGGAGGAATGTGTGCAGTGTTGTGGGGAGGGGAGGAATGTGTGCAGTGTTTGGTGGGGGGGGGATGAGATGTGTGCAGTGTTGTGGGGGGAGATGTGTGCAGTGCTGTTTGGGGGGGGGGGGGGATGTGTCCAGTGTTGTTGGGGGGAGATGTGTCCAGTGTTGTTGGGGGGGGAGGAATGTGTGCAGTGTTGTTTGGTGGGGGGGGGATGAGATGTGTGCAGTGTTGTTTTGGGGGGGGATGATTGGCATTGATCGCTGTGTCTATTTATAACTGAAGCATAGTAACATGTTTAATACGCTTCAGTGTGTGAATGAAGAGGAGCCTCTGTACTTGTCTGTCCAGTGCGGCTCAGGCTGCAGAGATGGGGATAGAGGACTCTGTGTCCCGTTCTCTGTCCCAAAACGTCTGATATTAGGGGTCTGTTTTACACCCCTGATATTTCCCCAAAGCTCCTCCCAACAGCATTGTGGGGGGAAAAAAAAAATCAGTTGTAGACTAAAAAAATGTAAAGTGTTAAATTAAATTGTAGAATAAAAAATTGTAAAAATTAAATTGTTAAAAAAAAAGGAAAAAAATTGTAAAAAAAAAAAATTAAATTGTAGAATAAAAAAAAAAAAAAAATGAATTGCAAAAAACAAAATTGTAAAAAAAAAAAAAAAAAAAAAAAAAAAGGGGGGGGGGGGGGGCTCCTTCACACAGATTCTCTGGCCCATTGAGTGATCGGATGGGGCTGTGTGTGGGGCAGTCTGTGGTGGTGGATGTGAAGGAGATTGTACAATGGGATTGTGCTGTGTGTGTGATTGGCGCCCCCTCCCCTGTATTAGGTGGAACGTTTCTTGTATCTTTATCTGCAGTGCAGGCGCTGTGTGTCCTCCCACCACCAGATATCTCCCCGACCATCTGCTCCTCCACCCTGATCAGCATTTCACCGCATCTCGCCAACGCAAGGAATCTGCGTATGCCGCCATGTGATCACAGCGGTCCGTGCGTGTTCTGCTCTGTACAATTCACATGTATCAGCGTGCATTGTCTGTATTACAAGGCAGCACATTTTGTTTACTTTTTTTTTCTGTAAAAACTTTATTTAAAAATTACAAAAAAAAATAAAATAACGCGCAGTAATGCGTTGACACACAAGGGGAGTGCAAAATCTGGTGCAGCTGTGCGATCGGCTTCTAACTTCAGCTTCTGCAATGAACCACGTGACCTCCGGAAGTTTTACCCCCCCCTTGTGACCAGACCATTTTTTGCGATACGGCACTGCGTTACTTTAAGTGACGATTGCGCGGTCGTACGACGTTGTACCCAAATAAAATTGATGGCCCCCCCCCCACAAATAGAGCTTTCTTTTGGTGGTATAATATAGGAATAAACCTCGAGGTTGGGATTGTAAAGGCGATTTAAAAAAAAAAAATGAAAAATTGTATTTAAAAAAAAATCTAATTTCCATTATAAATATAATTGATAAAAAGACTATCCTCGATACATACAAATGTTATTATTGCTGGAGATGTAAACACAGCTGTACCTGTGAACAGGCAGGTAAGTATTTTAGTGCAGGTCTGTTCAGTTTTTTGTTTTTTGCATTTATTTTAAAGATATTTAGAGAGGACGTCCAGCCTAAATTGGTGTTGCTGTTGTGGGCAGAGTTGGCACGACTATCAGGTTTTATCATCCCCCTGCTGAGATATTCCTTCCTGTCCAATAGGAAGTGAGAGGAAATCCCAACAGGTGACACCAGTGGTAGATTTCCCCTCACTTCCTGTTCTGGTGACAACGGAAGAATGTTGAATATCCCTTCACTTTCAGTGGTCACCAGTGTTAATCTCCACCAGTGTGGGGGGGGGGGGGGACAATGATAGCAATGTAAACCTGCCAGGGGTTCCAACCCTTCCTCACGCCGCCCAGAACTTTTATATTTACAGGCGACCTTGCTCATTCATGGAGACAGTCTCATTCAAGTCGCTGCACTTCTCTTCATTACTTTTCCCTTTACAGGGCCCCGCCGAACCAGCCGCCAAGGAGGCCGCCAGCGATGCCGCAGCCAGCGGCGGAGAGAAGCCGAATAAAACGCAGCAGCTGAAGCGCGTCTTCAAGGAATACGGGGGAGTGGCAGTGACCTTCCATGTGGGGATATCGCTGGTGTCATTGGGGATATTTTACGCTCTGGTGTCCAGGTGAGAACTGGTTATTATGGGATTAATATTGTAGCGGCAATGTGTACAGCTTGTCCATGCTGAGCCTCCATGATGGCAGCAACTGAAATCCAATGAAAGGGGGTGGGCCAGGAACAGTCAGGCTGGGCAGGAGGAGAAGGTCTGGAAGAGGTCTATGTTCTCCTGAATGCTGGGGGTGGGCCAGGGACAGTCAGGCTGGGCAGGAGGAGAAGGTGTGGAAGAGGTCTATGTTCTCCTGAATGCTGGGGGTGGGCCAGGAACAGTCAGGCTGGGCAGGAGGAGGAGGTCTGGAAGAGGTCTATGTTCTCCTGAATTCTGGGGGTGGGCCAGGGACAGTCAGGCTGGGCAGGAGGAGAAGGTCTGGAAGAGGTCTATGTTCTCCTGAATTCTGGGGGTGGGCCAGGGACAGTCAGGCTGGGCAGGAGGAGAAGGTCTGGAAGAGGTCTATGTTCTCCTGAATGCTGGGGGTGGGCCAGGGACAGTCAGGCTGGGCAGGAGGAGAAGGTGTGGAAGAGGTCTATGTTCTCCTGAATTCTGGGGGTGGGCCAGGGACAGTCAGGCTGGGCAGGAGGAGAAGGTCTGGAAGAGGTCTATGTTCTCCTGAATTCTGGGGGTGGGCCAGGAACAGTCAGGCTGGGCAGGAGGAGAAGGTGTGGAAGAGGTCTATGTTCTCCTGAATTCTGGAGGTGGGCCAGGAACAGTCAGGCTGGGCAGGAGGAGAAGGTGTGGAAGAGGTCTATGTTCTCCTGAATGCTGGGGGTGGGCCAGGGACAGTCAGGCTGGGCAGGAGGAGAAGGTGTGGAAGGAGGTCTATGTTCTCCTGAATGCTGGGGGTGGGCCAGGGACAGTCAGGCTGGGCAGGAGGAGAAGGTCTGGAAGAGGTCTATGTTCTCCTGAATGCTGGGGGTGGGCCAGGGACAGTCAGGCTGGGCAGGAGGAGAAGGTGTGGAAGAGGTCTATGTTCTCCTGAATTCTGGAGGTGGGCCAGGAACAGTCAGGCTGGGCAGGAGGAGAAGGTGTGGAAGGAGGTCTATGTTCTCCTGAATGCTGGGGGTGGGCCAGGGACAGTCAGGCTGGGCAGGAGGAGAAGGTCTGGAAGAGGTCTATGTTCTCCTGAATTCTGGGGGTGAGCCAGGGACAGTCAGGCTGGGCAGGAGGAGGAGTTCTGGATGTCTATGTTCTCCTGAATTCTGAGGGTGGGCCTTGCATGCTGCTTGTCCTTGATCAGAATCGAGACTTGCCATGGTGCAGAAAAGCTGGCCACCATCACCATGGCGGTGAATGATGCTATGCGTCCTGGCCCTGAAACACCATTGGTTGTTATGGTGCTGGCGGTAGGCCCACCCACAGCATGGCATTTCATGACGAGGATTCAAGGCAAGCTAGGTCCTGTGCTCACGGCACCCCATAGTTTACAAAAACTGGTATGGATATAGGTAAGGGGAAGCCTCCTAAGGTCCCACTCCTCATCTTTTCTTTTTTTTTTTTTTCCCCCCCCTTTACAGCGGTCTGGACGTCCCCGCGCTTCTCCTCAAAGTTGGCTTCAGTGAAGCTCTGGTCCAATCCAAGATGGCGGCGGGCACTAGCACCTTTGTGTTGGCCTACGCCATCCATAAACTGTTCGCTCCCGTGCGGATGAGCATCACCGTGGTGTCCGTCCCCTTCCTGGTCCGCTACTTCAGAAGAATCGGATTCTTCAAGCCTCCTCCCCCTCGCGCCTAGCGGGATCCCGCCACGACGACAACTCAGGCTGCTTCCTCGGGGACCTGGAACTTGGCACCGGAGACAATAACAATGGCGGGTCGCCGCTGACCAGGATCCAAATTATACTTGAAATGAGAGTCATACCAACGTGCACTGGAGGGGGAGGGAGGGGGGTGGCTAGTATGTATTAAAGAGAACCTGGCATTACTGCTCTTCCCTCCATTCTCTGCTAGGCTTGGCCAACTTATTCTAGTGAATTAAAGAGAACCTGTCATTGTGGCTCTTACCTGATACAGCTGAGGATTCCATCCCCTGCTAGGCTTGGCCAACTTATTCTAGTGAATTAAAGAGAACCTGTCATAACGGCATTAGACAGTTTTAAAGCAGGGGGTAGGCAACCTGGGGGCCCTCCAGCTGTTGCAGAACTAAAAGTCCCATCATGCCTCTGGGAGTAAATTGTAACTGCCAGCCTTACAATGCCTCATGGGAAATGTAGTTCCACAACAGCTGGAGGGCCCCGGGCTGCCCACCTCTACTTTAAAGTCTAACTGAAGGCAACACTTTTAGACAGAAATAGAGTGGCAAGGGGTTTATACTAGACATGTGCAATTCGCTTCGTTCCGAATAAGTTGTTTTTTTTTTTTTTTGTTTTTTTTTTAACGAATTTTGACAAATTCATTCATTCGGAAATATCCGAATAAACGAAAACCCGTTTAACTAATTTTTCAGAATATTCGAAAATTTGAATTTTCGAAAATCTGAAATAACTAATAATAACGGAACTATTACTAGCTATTAAATTATAAGTATTGGAATTTCCTTTCCAATTTGGCTGTTACTGAATGTAACGAATACGAATTTATCCGAAGTCACGAATTATCCGAAAAAGCAAATGCCACATCTATAGGAATGAATAATAATAAAAAGTTTTTATTATTATTGATCTGTTCCGTTCCATTTGTTTAGATACGGCATTTGTTATTTCGGATAAATTCATTTATGTTACGTATCTAAACAAATGGAACGAATTAATAATATTAAAACCTTTTTATTATTTATTCGTTTAGATGTGGCATTTGCTTTTTCGGATAATTCGTAACTTTGGAGTCATAAGAGGGCCAATGAGAGCTGCAGGTGTGCCTGTGTGTAAATCCAGGAAGTGAACAGGCAGCAGCTTCAGCTGCCCACAGTTAAAATGGCTGCAGCCAGACTCAGTGGAGGGAGATTTCTGCAGCATAATTGGCAAGTACAGAATCACAGTATATATAAAATAATATGCAAAGTGGTTGGAGGGAAGCTTCAGAATGGCAAAGATGTTTTTATTACAAATTATGTGAGCAGACTGCAGTTCCTCTTTAAAACAACAACAAGGGCAGAAGATTTAAGATGGGAAGATGAAAAAAAAAAAATGACTGCAGTTCCACTTGAAGTCGCATAGATTGGAACACTGTGCCTTTGGAATCGATGGGCTGTGATTCGTTCTGGACTTTGTGTGTCCACCAGTGGAAACCGAGTTTTGAATCTCCCTAACGGGGACACAGACAGCAATACAAACCTGACAGGTTCCAATCCCTCTCCACTCTATCTAAAGCCAAATAAAGTGTTGGCTTTAGTTATATGGAAAATGAAATACCTTTCCTGATGCCTATCCATGGCAGCATACACATGGGTGGGGGCGGAGCTGCCATGGAGGCACCAGGAAATAAGAGTGTGGATACAGAGAGAGGAGCTCACAGCGACTTCACTTGCTGCATAATTGTTCCAGGAAATATTGAAGAAGGGAGGTTGCCATTGCCCAGCACTGCTTATGCCCTGGCTGTGAATACAGGTATACAGAAAAGGAGCTGCTTATCAATAGTACCCCCACACACACACACCTTTTTGACTCATGACAGGGTCACTTTAACTCTTGAAGGGGCGATGTCACTTTGCACATTCAGAGCCAAGGGCCATCCAGCTTTCCCATTGATAGGGTTCAGGACCTACTGCTAGGATCCCCCCCCCCCCATTTTAGAAATCTTTACCTAAAGCTCCTGTTAATTAATAAGAAGTGTTGCTGGCTCAGCAGGCATTCATTAGTGCTTTACAGGCAGGGAACGCAGTCTTCATACTACTGAACACCTCCAGGAGAGACGCGAGTCAGGTCCAATCCTCTAGATGCTGCTGAGCGATTGATTGACATACATAGACGAGCGTTCTCTGCACTCATCACTTTGGTTAAGCTTCTGAGCTGAACATCTGGGGGGGGGGGTCCAAACATCTGCTCAGATGTCTTCACCTCTACAAAGCTTCCATTTCTGAAGTGCTTCTACTCTCCTATGGGTGCTCATCAGAGACTGCTAGCTATGGCCCTCAATCTCCCGCTCCCACTGAGCGGGAGGATCAGCAGAGCTGGGGATTACCACTGAGCGGGAGGATCAGCAGAGCTGGGGGTTACCACTGAGCGAGAGATCAGCAGAGCTGGGGGTTACCACTGAGCTGGAGATCAGCAGAGCTGGGGGTTACCACTGAGCTGGAGATCAGCAGAGCTGGGGGTTACCACTGAGCTGGAGATCAGCAGAGCTGGGGGTTACCACTGAGCTGGAGATCAGCAGAGCTGGGGGTTACCACTGAGCTGGAGATCAGCAGAGCTGGGGGTTACCACTGAGCTGGAGATCAGCAGAGCTGGGGGTTACCACTGAGCTGGAGATCAGCAGAGCTGGGGGTTACCACTGAGCTGGAGATCAGCAGAGCTGGGGGTTACCACTGAGCGGGAGATCAGCAGAGCTGGGGGTTACCACTGAGCGGGAGATCAGCAGAGCTGGGGGTTACCACTGAGCTGGAGATCAGCAGAGCTGGGGGTTACCACTGAGCTGGAGATCAGCAGAGCTGGGGGTTACCACTGAGCGGGAGATCAGCAGAGCTGGGGGTTACCACTGAGCGGGAGATCAGCAGAGCTGGGGGTTACCACTGAGCGGGAGATCAGCAGAGGTGGGAATTACCACTAAGCGGGAGATCAGCAGAGCTGGGGATTACCACTGAGTGGGAGATCAGCAGAGCTGGGGATTACCACTGAGCGGGAGATCAGCAGAGCTGGGAAGTACCACTGAGCGGGAGATCAGCAGAGCTGGGGGTTACCACTGAGCGGGAGATGAGCAGAGCTGGGGATTACCACTGAGCGGGAGATGAGCAGAGCTGGGGATTACCACTGAGCGGGAGATGAGCAGAGCTGGGGATTACCACTGAGCGGGAGATCAGCAGAGCTGGGAATAACCACTGAGCGGGAGATCAGCAGAGCTGGGGATTACCACTGAGCGGGAGATCAGCAGAGCTGGGGATTACCACTGAGCGGGAGATCAGCAGAGCTGGGGATTACCACTGAGCGGGAGATCAGCAGAGCTGGGGATTACCACTGAGCGGGAGATCAGCAGAGCTGGGGGTGCATTGAGCGCGCTCTCAGCTGCCCCTGAACACGGATGTCTGGCATGTGGGTGATAAAGCCCACGCTCTTGTGGCGATAAGAGGTTAAAGCAGTTTTTGTTTTCGAAAATTTATTTTTGTGATTTATTTTAACAAGTGAAACCAAAAAGGAAACCTATAGATTTGTAAAACGTGATATAGAATGGAATATTTTCTCTAAGTGTGAAGATTTACTTTGTATATAAAGAGTTTCTCAGGACGCCGACACTCACGAGTCACACGGGAGCTCCGTGTCGGCTTTGCCTCCCTGTACGGTGACGATGCCGAATAAACTTCTGATCTGTATCTGTCTGATTCTGCTGCAGTCTTGTGTCCTCACAACACATCAGCCTATCCTATACATACACTATATTACCAGAAGTATTGGGACGCCTGCCTTTTCATGCAAATTAACTTTAATGGCAAAGCTGGGGGACTGGAGCAGGAGAAACTAGCAGATGTCACATTTGATACGCAGCATGGGAGCAATATAGCAGGAGGTGAGCGGGGACCGGAGAGAGAGGATCAGCAAGTCTGGGGGTTACCACTGATCGGGAGATCAGCAGAGGTGGGGGTTACCACTGAGTGGAAGATCAGCAGAGCTGGGGGTTACTACTGAGCGGGGGATCAGCACAGCTGGAGGTTTCTACTGAGCGGGACATTAGCAGAGCTAGGGCTTTCTACTGAGTGGGAGATCAGCAGAGCTGGAAGTACAACTGAGCGGGGGATCAGCAGAGCTGGGGGTTACTACTGAGTGGGAGATCAGCAGAGCTGGGGGTTACCACTGAGTGGGGGGATCAGCAAAGCTGGAAGTACTCCTGAGCGGGGGATCAGCAGAGCTGGGGGTTTCTACTGAGTGGGAGATCAGCAGAGCTGGAAGCACTACTAAGCAGGGGATCAGCAGAGCTGGGGGTTACTATTAAGCGGGAGATCAGCAGAGCTGGGGGTTACCACAGAGCAGGAAATCAGCAGAGCTGGGGGTTACTATTAAGCGGGAGATCAGCAGAGCTGGGGGTTACCACAGAGCAGGAAATCAGCAGAGCTGGGGGTTACCACTGAGCGGGGGATCAGCAGAGCTGGAAGTACTATAGAGCGGACGGGGGATCAGCAGAGCTGGGGGGTTTCTACTGAGCAGGAGATCAGCAGAGCTGGGGGTTTCTACTGAACGGGAGATCAGCAGAGCTGGAAGTACTACTGAGCGGGGAATCAGCAGAGCTGAGGGCTACCACTGAGTGAGAGATCAGCAGACCTGGGGGTTTCCACTGAGCGGGGGATCAGCAGAGCTGAGGGTTTCTACTGAGTGGGAGATCAGCAGAGCTGGAAGTACTACTGAGCGGGGAATCAGCAGAGCTGGGGGTTACCACTGATTGGAAGATCAACAGACAGAATCAGCAGAGCTGGAAGTACTATAGAGCGGGGGGTGGGATCAACAGAGCTGGGGGGTTTCTACTGAGTGGGAGATCAGCAGAGCTGGAAGCACTACTGAGCAGGGGATCAGCAGAGCTGGGCGTTTCTATTGAGCGGGAGATCAGCAGAGCTGGGGGTTTCTACTGAGCCGGAGATCAGCAGAGCTGTAAGTACTACTGAGCGGGAGATCAGCAGAGCTGGGGGTTTCTACTGAGCGGGAGATCAGCAGAGATGGGGGTTTCTAAATGGGAGATCAGCAGAGCTGGAAGTACTACTGAGCGGGGGATCAGCAGAGCTGGGGTTTCTACTGAGTGGGAGATCAGCAGAGCTGGGGGTTACCACTGAGCAGGGGATCAGCAGAGCTGGGGTTTACCACTGAGCGGTAGATCAGCAGACCTGGGGGTTTCTGAGTGGGCGATCAGCAGAGCTGGAGGTACTACTGAGCGGGGGGATCAGAAGAGCTGGGGGTTTCTACTGAGTGGGAGCTCAGCAGAGCTGAGGGTTTCTACTGAGCGGGAGATCAGCAGAGCTGGAAGCACTACTGAGCGGGGGATGAGCAGAGCTCGGGGTTACTACTGAGCTGGGAATCAGCAGAACTGGGGGTTACCACTGAGCTGGGAATCAGCAGAACTGGGGGTTACCACTGAGCTGGGAATCAGCAGAACTGGGAGTTACCACTGAGCTGGGAATCAGCAGAGCTGGGGGTTTCTACTGAGCGGGAGATCAGCAGAGCTGGAAGCACTACTGAGCGGGGGATCAGCAGAGCTCGGGGTTACTACTGAGTGGAAGATCAGCAGAGCTGGGGGTTACTACTGAGCTGGGAATCAGCAGAACTGGGGGTTACCACTGAGCTGGGAATCAGCAGAGCTGGAGGTACAACTGAGCGGGAGATCAGCAGAGCTGGGGGTTACTACTGAGCGGGAGATCAGCAGAGCTGGGGGTTACTACTGAGCACGGGATCAGCAGAGCTGGGGGTTACTACTGAGCGGGGAATCAGCAGAGCCTGGGGGTTACTACTGAGTGGGGGATCAGCAGAGCCTGGGGTTACTACTGAGCGGGAGATCAGCAGAGCTGTAGGTACTACAGAGCAGGGGATCAGCAGAGCTGGAATTACTGAGCAGGGGATCAGCAGAGCTAGGGGTTACCACTGAGTGGGAGGTCAGCAGAGCTGGAAGTACTACTGAGCAGGGGGTCAGCAGAGCTGGGGGTTACCACTGAGCGGGGGATCAGCAGAGCTGGGGGTTTCTACTGAGCGGGAGATCAGCAAAGCTGGAAGTACTACTGTGCAGGGGATCAGCAGAGCTGGGGGTTACTACTGAGTGGGAGATCAGTAGAGCTGGGGGTTACCACTGGGCTGGGAATCAGCAGAACTGGGGGTTACCACTGGGCTGGGAATCAGCAGAGCTGGGGGTACAACTGAGCGCGGGATCAGCAGAGCTGGGGGTTACTACTGAATGGGAGATCAGCAGAGCCTGAGGGTTACTACTGAGCGGGAGATCAGCAGAGCCTGGGGGTTACTACTGAGCGGGGGATCAGCAGAGCCTGGGGGTTACTACTGAGCAGGAGATCAGCAGAGCTGTAGGTACTACAGAGCAGGGGATCAGCAGAGCTGGAATTACTGAGCAGGGGATCAGAAGAGCTAGGGGTTACCACTGAGTGGGAGGTCAGCAGAGCTGGAAGTACTACTGAGCAGGGGGTCAGCAGAGCTGGTAGTTACCACTGAGTGGGGGATCAGCAGAGCTGGGGGTTTCTACTGAGCGGGAGATCAGCAGAGCTGGAAGTACTACTGTGCAGGGGATCAGCAGAGCTGGGGGTTACTACTGAGTGGGAGATCAGCAGAGCTGTGGGTTACCACTGGGCTGGGAATCGGCAGAGCTGGGGGTTAGCACTGAGCTGGGAATCGGCAGAGCTGGGGGTTACCACTGAGCAGGGGATCAGCAGAGCTGGGGGTTACTACTGAGTGGGAGATCAGCAGAGCTGGGGGTTACCACTGAGCTGGGAATGAGCAGAACTGGGGGTTACCACTGAGCAGGGGATCAGCAGAGCTGGGAGTTTCTACTGAGTGGGAGATCAGCAGAGCTGGGGGTTTCTAGTGAGCGGGAGATCAGCAGAGCTGGAAGTACTACTGAGCACGGGATCAGCAGAGCTGGGGGTTACTACTGAGTGGGAGATCAGCAGAGCCTGGGGGTTACTACTGAGCGGAAGATCAGCAGAGCTGGAAGTACTACAGAGCGGGGGATCAGAAGAGCTGGAATTACTTTTGAGCAGGGGATCAGCAGAGCTGGGGGTTACTACAGAGCGGGGGATCAGAAAAGCTGGAATTACTTTTGAGCAGGGGATCAGCAGAGCTGGGGGTTACCACTGAGCAGGGGGATAAGCAGAGCTGGAAGTACTACTGAGTGGGGGATCAGCAGAGCTGGGGGTTACTACTGAGCAGGGGATCTGTTAAACATGGGTACTAATGAGCTGAGGATCGGCTTAGCGGGGATACTAATGAGCTGGGGATCTGCTCAGCAGGGTAACTACCGGGACCCTTTAAAACAAACAGAAAACCAACACACATGGCATTCAAAAACACATCAAAAAAGCATGTTGAGGCTTGTTTTTTTTCAGATCTTTGTGTTGGCATTGTAATAATGTACATTTAGAGGTTTATGTATAAAAAAAAATTGTGGTATGAATGTGTCAATCATTTGCACAGGCGGCGCCGTGGATCCTAATATGTTTATTTCCTATAATCCTCAGTGCCCTCTAGTGGCCATAATGAGATATTTTCCCTGATTGAGGTAGTTTAGGTAAAAAGACGTCCATTGCAATGTAGAGTCCGTCGAGATCGAATTGTCGTGTTCGGTCATTTTTTTTAAAAAACTACTTCCCGCCCGCGCTATAGCCGAATGACGGCTACACCGCAGGCTTACTTTGCCGGGAGGCCGTCCATAGGACGTCCTCTCGTGACGTCATCTGAACTCAGCTGATCGCAGATCGGGGTAAAGGGCCAATCACAGCGGCTCTTTACCACATGATAAGATTTGTCCAATGACAGCTGATCACCATGTAAATAGAAGTCGGTTATCGGCACTCCTTCCCTCATGCTGAGAGGAGAGGAGAGCCAATAACCGGCTTTTCTTAAAAGGGACGTCTACTTCATAATCAGGGAACTGATGTCCACCAGTGCTGCCTACCTGTGCCTCGTCATTAGTGCCCACCAGTGCTGCCTATCAGTGCAGCCTCACCAGTGCCACCCACTAGTTCCGTTCAGTGCCACCTATTAGTGCCCACCGGTGCTGCCTATCAGTGCCTCTTCATTAGTGCCCACCAGTACAGCCTATCAGTGCAGCCTCACCAGTGCCACCCACCAGTGCCGTTCAGTGCCACCTATTAGTGCCCACCCACTAGTGCCGTTCAGTGCCACCTATTAGTGCCCACCCACTAGTGCCGTTCAGTGCCACCTATTAGTGCCCACCAGTGCTTCCTCATCAGTGCCACCAATCAGTGCCTCCTCATCAGTGCAGCCTCATTAGTGCCCATCAGTGAAGGAGAAAAATTACCTGTTTGCAAACTTTTATAACAAACTCTGAAAAATGTACAGTCTTTTTAGGTTGTTTAGCAAAAAATAAAAACCCCAGGAAAAAAAAAACCCATTTGGGCACAGCGTTGCATGACCGCACAATTGTCATTCAAAGTGTGACCGCGCTGATAATAGGCCTGGGCAGGAAGGGGGTGAAAGTGGGAGGTAGGCAAGGGGTTAATGGCTCCTTGGGATTGTCCTTCCAACATGACAAAATGCATAAAGAACACACTGAAACCATCAATTGAGATTTAAAAAAAGGGGGGGGGACGCACCGATCGCATCTAAAACATAATAAATGCATCAATGACATAAAACAGCTCCGCCCCCTTTGTTTACATTTATCCCGTATTGGATCGTTGTGTGTGGTCGTTTTTTCCTTTATTCGTTGGTTGGAAATGCAGTTCATCGTTCTGACGCGATTGACAATGAATTTACATCCGGGGACATTTTTTTTTTTGCGTTATCAAAAATGCACCGGAATATGTTCTCAACTGAGATGAAGAAAAAAAAAGGGGGGGGGTAATACCCCGGAATGCAGGTCCAGGACAAGGGGTGGGAAAGAGGGGGCAGCTGCCCCTGGGCACAGCGGAGCAAGGGGGTAGAGAATGGACACGGGGCAGTAAACCCATTCTACGGCATGCATTGACAGTGAGGGAGGGGGTGCAGTTCTGTATCCTTGCCCTGGGCGCTAGACGAACTTGTCCTGGTAATGGGTACACCCCTGGGCGCTGAACCAGCCTGTCCCGGTACTGCCGGAACGCATCAAAAATGTGCATGCAGTGTTTATTTGCCTCCAGACTTATTGTGAATGAGTAAGGTATCATGTAGGGATAGCTGGGGGGGCCTTTAAAGGGGCTTCCAGATTTTGATAAGCCCTTTCCTGCAGATCCCCACTTTCACCGGTCCAGGGTTGTGGTGCGGAGGCCCATGCCCCCCATCACTCCTGGTAAGGTAACGCTGTTGTGGCTAGGTATGGTTTATGGTTCAGTACAGGGGGGTGTATGTATGCATTGGGGTCCCCCTAATAACCATAGCAGACCCAGATGTGGATTTGGGGGGGTACCCCAATAATTATTGGTATAGATAAAGGGAGCAGATTGTCAGGAACAGCGGAGACTTCCTACTGTATGAAATGACAAAATTCTCCATTTACAGGCCCAGGAAGACGCCAAGTGGAAGTTCTGAAGTCCGATTGGGTCAGAACGACCCAGCTGACGATCGCCCTCTTCCAGGAACCGGGGGGGGGGGGGGGACACTGCGATGCTCATGACATTCGAAATAAAAATGAGAACCAATTTACCGGCTGCACACGGCTTGGGAGCAGGAGGACATTAAACTGCTTTTAATACATGAATAAGTGGAGAGGTAATAGAGGAATGTTCTCTGCAATTCCCAAATGTAATGTCCTTCTTATAAGACATCGCAGCAGAATGCATTACAATCTCCCTGGGAGAAAGGCTGCTGCAACCTACAAGGACGCTGCCCTCTTGTGGATAGATCGGATAAGACAGGACAGAATGACGGATTGTTATACAATGGACACTGCCCTCTTGTGGATAGATCGGATAAGACAGGACAGAATGACGGATTGTTATACAATGGACGCTGCCCTCTTGTGGATAGATCGGATAAGACAGGACAGAATGACGGATTGTTATACAATGGACACTGCCCTCTTGTGGATAGATCGGATAAGACAGGACAGAATGAGGGATTGTTATAGAATGGACACTGCCCCCTTGTGGATAGTTCGGATAAGACAGGACAGAATGAGAGATTGTTACAGGAAGGACACTGCCCTCTTGTGGATAGTTCGGATAAGACAGGACAGAATGAGAGATTGTTACAGGAAGGACACTGCCCTCTTGTGGTTGGATCGGATTAGATACAACTGAAAGATGATGTGAAAGTGGTATTAAAGAGGTGGTAAACCCCCCCAAAAAATAAAAAAAATACCTGTAAGACAAAGGCGTAATGAGCTAGTATGCATTGCATACTAGCTCATTATGAAATGACCTTAGAACGAAGCCCCCGCACACAGCTAACACAGCCGACATCATCCCCCGGTGTTTCTTCCGGGTTCGCGGGCTCCGGCGCCGTGACTGGCCAGAGCTGCAATGACGTCATTCCCGCGGGAGCAGCAGCCGCTCACGGCACAGGCCCTAAAGAAAACGTCACGGGCAGGTGTTTCTTCAGAGCACATGCGCCGATGACGGCGCAAGTTCAGGAGATATTTACACCATCTATAGGTAAGCCTTATTATAAAAAGTTACCTATAGGTACAAACAAACAAGAGGAGTTTACTTCCTCTTTAAACCCACCCAAAAAAAATGTAATATATTGCCAATCCTTATGCCGCGTACACACGATCGGATTTTCTGGCCTACTTGGTCCGGCACACTTTCTGACGGACTTTGTCCGCCAGGTGCGCCGGACTTTAAAACGGACGGACTTGCCCACACACGACCGGAATTTTGCGGCGGGCTAAGTCCGCCCGTCTTTCCAATGGACTTTCGCCGGAGTTACGGCGGACTTTCAGAATGAACGGACTTGCCCACACACGGACAAGTCAGTTCATTTTGAACGTGACTCAGGTGCGACGGGACTAGAAAAGGATGTCAATCTTGCCGCTTTTATCGGCGAGATTGACACCTTGCGAGCCCCGTCGCGGATCATACCAGGCCCTTAGGTCTGGTATGGATTATAAAGGGAACCCCACTACGCCGAAAAAACGGCGTGGGGTGGGTGCTTTGGGGGAGGGGGCTTCTGGGCTTCTTCTCTTCTCTTCTCCAGATGTTGACACGATGCTCTCTCCGGCTGGACTGCTCTCTGAGGGCTGCGTTGTGACTTATATAGGCGGAGACCCCGCCCCCTTTTGATGTCACAGTCCCTGGGCATGCTGGGACTGTGACGTTTTAGGAGGTGTAGTCAACATCACCCAGTGACCACGCCGGGAGAAGATGAACCGGAGGGACCCCCGAAGCCGGAAGAAGACCCCCGAAGCCGGAGGAAGATCCCCCCCCCCCCGGAGCTGTTTAATAAAATATTTTAAAAACCTGTGTAGTGTTTTACCCCATACTCATTCACATAGGGTGGGGGGGCCCGGGTGGGGGGGCCCTCTTATAGGGGGCTCCCGGATTCCGATAAGCCCCCCGCCCGCAGACCCCGACAACCAACGGCCAGGGTCGTCGGGAAGAGGCCCTTGTCCTCATCAACATGGGGACAAGGTGCTTTGGGGTGGGGGGGCCCCGCAGGGCGCCCCCCTCCCCCAAAGCACCCACCCCCCATGTTGAGGGCATGCGGCCTGGTACGGTTCAGGAGGGGGGGTGCTCGCTCGTCCCCACCCCCTTTCCTGACTGGCCAGGCTGCGTGCTCGGATCGGGGTCTGGTATGGATTTTAGGGGGGACCCCACGCCGTTTTTTCGGCGTAGGGGGGTTCCCTTTGTAATCCATACCAGACCTAAGGGCCTGGTATGCCCCGCGCTCGCCGCAATAGGAAAATTTGTTTTTCCTATTGCAGCGAGCGCGGAATGCAATACCCTGCCCTCGCGTCGTATCTGGTCCGTTGGACCAGCCTACACACGAGCGGGCTTTCCGTCGGACCAGCACACAGACGAGCGGACTTTCCGCCCAAAACTGAGTCCGACGGAAAGATTTAAAACCTGTTTCAAATCTAGGTCCGGCGGGCTTTTGGGAAAAAGTCCGCCGGAAAAGTCCGCCGGAGCCCACACACGGGCGGATTGTCCGGCACACTCTGGTCCGCCGGACCAAGTATGCCGGAAAGTCCGACCGTGTGTACGCGGCATTAGATGTGGTGTCTGCATTTGTTTTTATTTTCCTTTTTTTCACCTGGTAATGCTGTCAGTAACACTTTTCCTGTTTAATGGCTGATTTACATGTAAAGCGGGGGTCCACCTATCTATCGTTTTTTTTTTTTTTTAGTTCATTCACAAACTTTTCTTCTCAGCATTACATACTCACATATTGTGTGTAATATGTCCGCCTGTGTCAAATTTCGTCGGAAAGAATAACTTATATTATTCACTGCAGGCGGTTTCCATCTTCATTGTGGGCATTTGAAGCCCACAAGCATTTATTTCCTGGATGCGGTGAATGCTGTGCTCCCAGCATTCACCGCTCGTTCCCGCACATGCTCAGTGGCATCCTGGGAAGCCTGAGACTAGCTCCCAGGAGACTGTGCGGCGTCTGGGAGAGGCTAGAAACATGCCTACTCCCACGGGAGGAGAACCAGGAAGTGCAAAGAAGAATAGAAAAATAAAAGGTAATTACGGCGATTTAAATTTTTTTAAACGGCATGTCAGCATCTAGGCAAGGAAGAGAATACATACAGATATTGTTCAAAATTTGGGTGGAACCCCACAATAAAGTGCCTACCGCTTCAACATGCTTTTTTGATGTGTTTTTGATGCTTGGAAAATGCCCTGTGTGTGTGTGTTGATTTTCTATTTGTTTTAAAGGGGCCCAGTAGAATTCCAGCTCATTAGTACCCCCCGTTCAGCAGATCCCCAGCTCATTAGTACCCTCGTTCAGCAGATCCCCAGCTCATTAGTACCCTCGTTCAGCAGATCCCCAGCTCATTAGTACCCTCGTTCAGCAGATCCCAAGCTCATTAGTACCTCCATTCAGCAGATCCCCAGCTCATTAGTACCCCTGTTCAGCAGATCCCCAGCTCATTAGTACCTCCATTCAGCAGATCCCCAGCTCATTAGTACCCCTGTTCAGCAGATCCCCAGCTCATTAGTACCCCCATTCAGCAGATCCCCAGCTCATTAGTACCCCCGTTCAGCAGATCCCCAGCTCATTAGTACCCTCGTTCAGCAGATCCCCAGCTCATTAGTACCCCCGTTCAGCAGATCCCCAGCTCATTAGTACCCTCGTTCAGCAGATCCCCAGCTCATTAGTACCCTCGTTCAGCAGATCCCCAGCTCATTAGTAATCTCATTCGGCAGATCCCCAGCTCATTAGTACCCCTGTTCAGCAGATCCCCAGCTCATTAGTACCCTTGTTCAGCAGATCCCCAGCTCATTAGTAATCTCATTCGGCAGATCCCCAGCTCATTAGTACCCCCGTTCAGTAGATCCCCAGCTCATTAGTACCCCCGTTCAGCAGATCCCCAGCTCATTAGTACCCCCCTTCAGCAGATCCCCAGCTCATTAGTACCCTCGTTCAGCAGATCCCCAGCTCATTAGTACCCTCGTTCAGCAGATCCCCAGCTCATTAGTAATCTCATTCGGCAGATCCCCAGCTCATTAGTACCCTTGTTCAGCAGATCCCCAGCTCATTAGTACCCCCGTTCAGCAGATCCCCAGCTCATTAGTACCCCTGTTCAGCAGATCCCCAGCTCATTAGTACTCCCGTTCAGCAGATCCCCAGCTCATTAGCACCCTCTTTTAGCAGATCCCCAGCTCATTAGTACCCTCATTCAGCAAATCAGCTTATTAGTACCTTTGTTCAACAGATCCCCAGTTTATTAGTACCCCCGTTCAGCAGATCCCCAGCTTATTAGTACCCCCGTTCAGCAGATCCCCAGCTTATTAGTACTCCCGTTCAGCAGATCCCCAGCTTATTAGTACTCCCATTCAGCAGATCCCCAGCTTATTAGTACTCCCGTTCAGCAGATCCTCCTCTCTCCCCTATAGTCACAGAGAGACTCCACCCCGGGCCGGAGAGAAGATGCATTGTAAGGATGTTGCAGGGAGTAGGGTAGGTGGAGCATTAGGCTCCGCCCGCCACTGAAATGACATGCACCCAGTCTGGCCAGTTAGCAGCAGTTCTATGGTGGGGGGGGCGTCAGTCGCTCCCTCCCCCCTGGCCAAGTACGCCCCATATACTGCTAGTAATATTAGCAAGTGTTGCGGCCCATGCTACAGCAAGTAGGCCACTGCGCTGGGGGCTATATTTGTGCGGGAGGCGGCCGCTGGATCCGGGACTCGGGAGGACAGGTTTTGCCGCCCCCCCCGCAAAGTGACGCTCTAGGGCTAAACCTTGTCAGCCTAGGCCAGTGATGGTGAACCTTGGCACCCCAGATGTTTTGGAACTACATTTCCCATGATGCTCAACTACACTGCAGAGTGCAGGAGCATCATGGGAAATGTAGTTCCAAAACATCTGGGGTGCCAAGGTTCACCATTACTGGCCTAGGTCAAGACACAGAACTGACACCAGCACCAGACACTCCCAGAATATATACACATAAACTGGAAGTGACTGGTGATTACGTCTTTTTGGTTCTCTTGTTGGTTTACCAGTGCATCCTGGGAAATCTCATACTTGCAATACCCCCAAAACAAAGCGAAGCTAAGTTAGCTAACGCTGAAGAAAAGCCCCTCAAATGCTGCAGGTGCTGCTAGCGAGCGTCGTCATAGACTTCTATGGAAAATTTGGAGACACTTTGAAGCACCAAGAAAGCAACATGCGATGTAATTTTTGAAGCAAAGCAAAACACAATGTGTGAACAGGACTGTAAGGTGACCATTTTCAGTTAGTGACAGGAGCTTTGATTGGCATTCAAAGTGCTTTGAAAAAGCATATGAATTGTCACATTTTTTAGGCAAGTGTAAACGAGCGATTAGGGCGTCTCCACTCTGCATGGAGGAACTATGGAGACACCTTTGGACAGTGACAGACTGGGGGGGAAGGGCAGTGCTAGATGCACTAGCAGATTTAGATGAATTTACATTTTTGTTGTTGGGTTTAGATACACTTTAAGTAGATGTTTTAAAGTCTGATTTGGTCAGAATGACCCAGCTGATGATCGCCGCCGTCTTCCAAGGAACAGGGCTCATGTATAAAATAAAAAATGAAAGCCAATTTCCTGGCTGAAAGCAGTCTAGGAGCACAATGACATTAAATGGCTTTTAATACGTCAATAACTTGAAGCTGGAGAGTTGAGCAAAGTTCTCTGCATTTCCCACATTGAAGGTCCTGCTTAAAAGAACGTTATGTGTTATATTCTCTTTGCTGCAAGACACAAGAACACTGCCCTCTTGTGGATGGACCACACACAGCACAAAGAGAGTCAGTAAATATCACACCCCAATTTTACAAATGCAAACACACCTGATGAGAAAACGATTTGATTCTCCAGAAATGTCACCTTTCTCTAGAATAATATTATGATTTGTGGTCTGGATGGGCGATACATTTTAGTGTGGGGGGGTAATGGAGGAATTAATGGTCACCTTTATATCTTTATTACACACACCCAACTCTGTATTATACACTTACCGGCAGGCCCGGATTTACTCCCTTTGCCGCCCCAAGGCCGGGTCCTTCAATGCCCCCCCCCCCACACACACACACACACCACGTCCTTTATCAATGACTTCTACAATAGATCAATTAAAAACATATCTCCATACACGAGAACACTGAAAATAACTGGCTTTAATTGTACAGACTAAAAATACTTCAGGGTAAGCGCGCGAGGGGTAAGGATTTTTCGCAGGCAAATTTTCAAGGCAATGGCTGGTGTTGGCGCTTCAATCATCCCCGGCACCATGGTTGTTATGGTGTCAGGATGATTGAAACACATTATTTCTATCATTACATTGTAATATAAACTGAAATAGTTCAACTCACCATAATGCAGAATCATTGGGAGCCCTGAGTGTGTCACTTGCCACCATCTCTTGTCACTTGCCACTATGCCTGCCACCAGATGGGGATGTCACTTGCTACGCTGCCTGCCACCAGATGGGGATGTCACTTGCTACGCTGCCTGCCACCAGATGGGGATGTCACTTGCTACGCTGCCTGCCACCAGATGGGGATGTCACTTGCTACACTGCCTACCACCAGATGGGGATGTCACTTGTCACTCTGCCTGCCACCAGATGGGGATGTCACTTGCTACGCTGCCTGCCACCAGATGGGGATGTCACTTGCTACGCTGCCTGCCACCAGATGGGGATGTCACTTGCCACACTGCCTGCCACCAGATGGGGATGTCACTTGCCACGCTGCCTGCCACCAGATGGAGATGTCACTTGCTACGCTGCCTGCCACCAGATGGGGATGTCACTTGTCACTCTGCCTGCCACCAGATGGGGATGTCACTTGCCACGCTGCCTGCCACCAGATGGGGATGTCACTTGTCACTCTGCCTGCCACCAGATGGGGATGTCACTTGCCACGCTGCCTGCCACCAGATGGGGATGTCACTTGTCACTCTGCCTGCCACCAGATGGGGATGTCACTTGCCACGCTGCCTGCCACCAGATGGAGATGTCACTTGCTATGCTGCCTGCCACCAGATGGGGATGTCACTTGCCACGCTGCCTGCCACCAGATGGGGATGTCACTTGTCACTCTGCCTGTCACCAGATGGGGATGTCACTTGTCACTCTGCCTGTCACCAGATGGGGATGTCACTTGCCACGCTGCCTGCCATCAGATGGGAATGTCACTTGCCACACTGCCTGCCACCAGATGGGGATGTCACTTGCCACCATGCCTGCCACCAGATGGGGATGTCACTTGCCACCAGATTGGGATGTCCCTTGCCATGATGCCTGCCATCAGAAGGAGGAGGGCGGAACAGCGGTGCGGGCAATGAGAGATGTCATCTTTCTCCCCCGGTGACATTACTAGCTACTCTCAATTTTTTCAAAAATGGCGCCGGGAGGCGCAATCACGCTACTGCGCATGCACCGCCCGGCCGAGCGCTTACGAGCTTTCCCGAGCCCGGCCAGCTTCGGAACGGCACATGCGCAGTTGCGTGGTCGGCTCGCGGCCATCTTTTCTATGGGCACTGGTGCCCATAATAGACTGTAATGGGCAGCACGAAAGGGGGGGCGGCCGCGAAGTCGCTGCAGGAGCGGCGCCGCCCTTACACCACTGCCGCCCCGAGGCCTGGCCTCGGTGGCCTTGTGGCTAATCCGGCCCTGCTTACCGGCCACTTTCTTAGGTACGCCTGTTCAATCGCTCGCTAACACAAATTGCTAATCAGCCAATCACATGGCAGCAACTCAATGCATTTAGGCATCTGAAGTTCAAACTGAGCAGCAGAATAGGGGAAGAAAGAGGATTTAGGTGACTTTGAACGTGGCATGGTTGTTGGTGCCGGACGGGCTGGTCTGAGTAATTAAAATACTGCTGATCTACTGGGATTTTCACACACAACCATCTCTCGGGTTTTACAGAGAATGGTGGGAAAAAGAGAAAATATCCAGTGAGCGGCAGTTGTGTGGAGGAAAATGCCTTGCTGATGTCAGAGGAGAATGGGCAGACTGGTTCCAGATGATAGAAAGGCAACAGTAACTCAAATAACCGCTCGTTACATCCAAGGTATGCAGAACAAATCCAAACCTAGAAGCCGATGGGCTACAGCAGTAGAAGACCACACCGGGTGCCACTCCTGTCAGATAAGTACAGGAAATCGAGACTACAATTCGCACAGGATCACCAAAATTGGACAATAGAAGATTGGAAAAACGTTGCCTGGATTGTCTGGATTTCAGCTGCGACATTCAGATGGTGGGGTCAGAATTTGGCGTAAACATGAAAGCATGGATCCATCCTGCCTTGTATCACCGGTTCAGGCTGGTGGTGGGGGTGTAATGGTGTGGGGGGGATATTTTCTTGGCACACTTTGGGCCCCTTAGTAACAACTGAGCATCGCTTAAACACCACGGCCTTCCCGTAGTATTGTTGCTGACCATGTCATAGTTACATAGTAGGTGAGGTTGAAAAAAGACACAAGTCCATCAAGTCCAACCTATGCGTGTGATGATATGTCAGTATTACATTGTATATCCCTGTATGTTGCGGTCGTTCAGGTGCTTATCTAATGGTTTTAGATAATCCATCCCTTTATGACTACTTATGTACCCTTCTTCTGATGGCTCCTTCCAGCAGGATAATGCACCATGTCACAAAGCTCCGATCATCTCACCACTGGACAATGAGGTCCCTGTACTCCAATGTCCTCCACACTCACCACATCTCATCCAATAGAGATCCTTTGGGAGTGTGGTGGAAGATTGGCATCATGGATGTGCAGCCAACAAATCTGCTATCATGTCACTATGGGCCAAAACCTCTGAGGAACGTTTCCAACACCTTGTTGAATCTATGCCACCAAGAATGAAGGCAAAAGGGGGTCCAACCCGGTACTAGCAAGGGGGACCTAATAAAGTCGCCGGTGTAAGCAGGACTATACAAAGTTGAGTTAAGTTGAGTGTAAGCAGGACATTACATTTGGGAATAGCCTTCCTTTTAACTTTATTTGATTTGACTCCTCCCCCATCCTCTCCTCCATTTGGGAACTTTTTTTTTTTTTATTGTTAAGAACGCTGAAGCTTCCACCTAGACACCTAGACAAGAATGACGTAGCCCCAGCTACCCACAGCTACCCACGGCCTCCTGTGATAACAACGCCATGCATCCCAAGAGGCTTCTGGTACATCTGATTAATCCTGCAGCGCATGCGTGGAGGCGCGTTATCAAGAGGAAGCTAGCCCTCTCCTTATGATGTAGAAAAAGAAGATGGCGGTGCTGGACCCAGCATTGCGGTGGGAGAAAGTTGGATTACAGCTGATGATGCTGGATTCCCTGGGTGGGCAAGTGGGTTTTGTAAAGGCAACCCAGCAGACAAGGCAAGAGGGGATAGGGGAAAAGAAATGTAAGGGAGGGAGTGAAGGTCCTCTTTAATAAGGCACTGTTTAGCAAGCCTTCCATATGCATCAAACTTAAACATACCCTAAAGAGACCACTCTAGTGATTAACTGATCAGCCCATTAAGCCGCATATTGGGGACTACTCATTCAATGATGCCATCAGTTAGAAGACCTAATCCTCACCAATGCTACACCACAATACCAAACTGTTCAGAAATCTGATGGCTCCTTCACACAGAATCCCTGAGCAACACTCAGGGAATTTCCGTTCTTACTATTCGATTCCTTAAACTGCCTCTGGCCATTCATCAACTCAAGATCTTGGGGGGCACAGCCTCCAATCCCCTCTCTCTCACAGACCCACATGGACATCATGGAATGAATGAAAGCTGCAGAAGAAGTCTCAGTTACCACCAAACAGCTTAAGCCTCCTAAATCCCATGTGCCTGGACAGCTTTACTACTGTAGCACCCTCTAGTGTGCAGTCTAGAGTAGGAACATTTATTCTGACTCACTGTAGTCTGGGTGAGTCTGGGTAATTGGACTGGGTTACTGTATGTCTGGCCTCTGGTACCTCCCCCTGTCAGGGCTGGGCTCAGCCCTTCCTTCTCAGAGCTGGCCGCTCAGCTGTCGGCTAATTGCCAGCTCCTATCACTCCACAGTCACTCAGCTGTTGATGATATCCTGCTCATCAGTACTGCCTACTTAAGCCATCCAGTCCAGAGGATCTCTGCCTTCGCCTTAGTCAACATCAGAGAGACGCTCTCCTGCATTCCTGTTTAAAGACTTGCTTGGCTGGGGCGCATGCACGGCGCGATCCAGGAAGGAAGCAAGGGCTGAGAGCTCCGTGAGCCGCGGTGACGAACGGCACTTTCCCAGGGCTATATCTACAGGTTTTTTTTGCTGATTCTTCCTGCGATCCAGAAGCTATTTCAGTCTCCCCTGCCCGATTCCCCTCTTTCAGCCTTTTCCTGTGATAGGATCCACAGGGCCCTGCGCCCACCCCTTCCCCCAGAGAAGCCCCCTAGAGATATAGTGCTTTGCCTCAAGGACTTCCTAATTAAAGAGGACATCCTCAGGGCCTCAAGGAACACACCAACATTCGCTTGGAGGGTACCCCCCCATTCAAATTTACCCGGATATCTCCCCCACCACCCTTCACAAGCGCAGGAAGATGAAAGAAGTTACGTCAGTTCTTCAGTCTGCAAGTATCCGCTACCGTTGGGGATTCCCATTTAAGCTCCAGGTTCCTCAATAATGGCACGACTTACACCGTTACCACGATAGCAGAAGGCAAGGAATTGCTGGTGAAGCTGGGCCTCCTAGACACGGCTACCCTGCCCAGGCTGCCGTCCACTCCGCGTCACTCAGTTATTTGGGCTACCCCACCTCCCAGAAGAGACCGCCGAGATCAACATCGAGACCAACTCCTCTTCTCATGTTTACCTTTTTGTTTCCTCTATACATTTTCTGTCTCTTTTTCATGGTTACGAACAATGGATCTCTCCCGCCATGCTTTGATGCACCTGGACTCTCCCAGCTCATCGCAGAATTCCGGTTGCGTCCGCTTGATTGTCCCTACACTCTACACCGTCTGGGGCCCGTCGGCCTCCCATCTGTTTAGTGGTGGCCGAGCAGGTGGACCCCTTACAGGTAAATACACACAATAAATTTGCATATATGCAAAATCTATGGACCCAAGAATTTAGAGTGTTGGACCCTTTGGTTCTTTTTTGGGTCTTTTTGGGTCTTTGGGGAGTTTTCCCCCTTGACCCCCCAAGACTATGTATTGCCATCCTTTGGCCCAGTTTTATGGTTATTAGTTTTTTTGTTTTTTTTTTGTTCCCTGCCTTATTCCATCAATGTGATACATGTGTCGCTATTCCTCCAGTCGTGTCAACCAGATATTGCAAATCTCCTTAACGGGTTTTTTGCATTAGTTGTATGTCCCCCCCAGGGGTAATATGTACTGCTGTTTGGGTGCCCCCTCTCGGCCTGGACCCCCCTTTGATCCTACATTTTCCACCTTGAATAAACCATGGGTTTTAAAGTAATCTCCCACAATATAAAGGGGTTTAATTCCCCGCAAAAGAGGAGAAAAGCATTTAAAGCTTACAAATCTCTTGGAGATGATATCCTCCTATTTCAGGAGACGCATTTCTCCACTAATAACCACCCATCCAGGGGCGGACTGACAACACCCAGGGCCCCCGGACCAAATAAAGCAAGGGCCCCCTGTCAGGCCCAGCTCATGGTCCACCTCTGACCCCGCCCATGGCCCACCCCTGATCCCGCCTCTACATTTTGCACAAAGTACAATTTCTGCCTTTTTTAAAATGGAACCTGGAGGGAGGTCTCTCTCTAACAGTGTCCATTAGACAGTCTGTTAGAAAACGTCCCCTCCAGGCCCCATTAGAGTCTACAACAGAGTCTAATGGGACCTGAAGGGGGGTCTCTCTCTAACAGTGTCCATTAGAGAGTCTCTGTTAGAGAGAGATCCCCTTCCAGGACCCATTAGAGACTACAAAGGAGTATAATGGGACCTGGAGGGGGGCCTCTTTCTAACAGAGTGTACAGTGAACACCTTCATTTACTCTGGTCCTCACTGGACCCCCTCCTTGTGCCATGACTCTCACCCCTGCCCCAACCTCTCACAAAGTAGAAATAAAATTGGCACCGAGTAGCTCTCCTCTTACCTTAACTATGGCTACTGTAGCTGTGGCTGGTTCCCGCGTCCTCTGTGGCTGGCTGGCTGGCTCCTGCGTCCTCTGTGGCTGGCTCCCGCTTCCTCTGTGGCTGGTACCGTGCCGTGGATGGCCAGCTCCATCGTCCTCGGTGGCTGGCTCCTGCGTTCTCTGTGGCTGGCTGGCTCCTGCGTCCTCTGTGGCTGGCTGGCTCCCGCATCCTCTGTGGCTGGCACCCTGCTGTGGCTGGCTGGCTCCCTGGTGTGGGTGCGTCACCGTGGGTGGGTGGGTTACAGTTGGCTGGTGCAATGGCCCTGCTGTGGCTGGCTGATGTGTCCTCTCCTCGTTCCACCGTACCGGGCACTGTTTGCCGAGGCGAGGGAGAGACTTGGAGGGAGTCGGCCGCCTTTGCCCTATACGGGACAGAAGAACTAGGAGGTTTGCAGCAGGCCCAGTGCACGGATGCGCGCGGTGCAACACATAATGACGTGGCGTGCGTGTCCACTCTGTGTCCATTTGAGAGTCTATGTTAGAAATAGCGCCCATCAATGCAGTTTATCAGTGTCCATCAATGCAGCCTCGCCAGTGTCCCCTCAGTGCAGCCTCACCAGTGCCCCCTCCATGCAGCCTCACCAGTGCCCCCTCCATGCAGCCTCACCAGTGCCCCCTCCATGCAGCCTCACCAGTGCCCCCTTCATGCAGCCTCACCAGTGGCCCCTCTGTGCAGCCTCACCAGTGGCCCCTCTGTGCAGCCTCACCAGTGGCCCCTCTGTGCAGCCTCACCAGTGGCCCCTCCGTGCAGCCTCACCAGTGTCCCCTCCATGCAGCCTTGCCAGTGTCCCCTCCATGCAGCCTTGCCAGTGTCCCCTCCATGCAGCCTTGCCAGTGTCCCCTCCATGCAGCCTCGTCAGTGTCCCCTCCATGCAGCCTCACCAGTGTCCCCTCCATGCAGCCTGATCAGTGTCCCCTCCATGCAGCCTGATCAGTGTCCCCTCCATGCAGCCTTGCCAGTGTCCCCTCCATGCAACCTCGTCAGTGTCCCCTCCATGCAGCCTCACCAGTGTCCCCTCCATGCAGCCTCACCAGTGTCCCCTCCATGCAGCCTCACCAGTGTCCCCTCCATGCAGCCTGATCAGTGTCCCCTCCATGCAGCCTCACCAGTGTCCCCTCCATGCAGCCTGATCAGTGTCCCCTCCATGCAGCCTCACCAGTGGCCCCTCCATGCAGTCTGATCAGTGTCCCCTCCATGCAGTCTGATCAGTGTCCCCTCCATGCAGCCTCACCATTGTCCCCTCCATGCAGCCTGATCAGTGTCCCCTCCATGCAGCCTCACCAGTGTCCCCTCCATGCAGTCTGATCAGTGTCCCCTCCATGCAGCCTCACCAGTGTCCCCTCCATGCAGCCTGATAAGTGTCCCCTCCATGCAGCCTCACCAGTGTCCCCTCCATGCCTGATCGGTGTATAGGGGTTAGAGAGGAGAGCCACCAGGTAACACAGAGCGGGGATCTCCCTTTTACCCAGCGTCCGTTGTCATCAGATTTCCCGCCTCCTGTGTGATGTCTATCAAAAGAGCCAGTGCAGGAGGCGGGACATCCAATGACAGCGTTCGCTGGGTAAAAAGGAAATCACTGCTCTATGTGACCCAGCGACGCTCGCCCTCACCCTCCGAGGCAGCACAAAAGATTGTCGCCGGGGGCCCGCGGCCGCAAGTTTTTTGTCCCTGGACCCCAAGCTGGTTCCAGCAGGTGGCGCTGACGGGCCCCCTTCAGCGGTCGGGCCCTCGGTCCACGTCCGAATGGACCGACTGGTCAGTCCGCCCCTGCACCCATCATATTTAGACAAAACATTCAAACAATGTTACTTCTCCACCTATGAGTCCAGGTCTAGAGGGGCAGCTATCCTTATTAACATCGGTGATGTTTCAGACTCAACAGATATATAGAGATCCAAGCAGTTGCTTTGTGATAGTCAAAGGCTCCAGTCAGGATAAACAATTAACCTTGGCCTCAGTTTATGCGCCTAAGGCATCACAGGCTACATTTTTTAAAGATTCTTTTCAGATCCTTGACAGGTTCCACTCCCTTAACTTACTAATCGGGGGGATTTTAACCTAGTAACCCACTCGGTGATGGATAGAAGTCGAACATGCCCCACCTCTAACGCTTTTCCTAAATCCCTTCAACACTCCTTGAAGTCCAATCAACTAATAGATGTCTGGAGGGCTCATAACATAGGCTCTAAGGAATACACTTTCTATTCTCACCCCCACAATAGTTACTCCCGCCTGGACTATATCTTCTGCACTCCTTCCCTGACTGTAAACTCTACCTCAGCTAACATACATATTTGCCCTTAGTCAGACCACCACATAGTTGCCACCCAAATTTCTTTGTCTAGGCCTCCCCTAAACAGCCAGATCCTGGCTCCTTAATGACACGTTACTTACGGACCCTGTGGTTTTGACTCAGTTGTCGGAACGCCTCACGGAATATTTTAGACACAAGGACATAGAAGATATTTCCCCCACATCCCTTTGGGCAGCTCATAAAGCTGTGACCACCTAATAGAAATCTCAACAACTAAGAAACGTCAAAAACAACACGACACTCGAAAACTCACCTCTGACCGTGAACAACTCTACCATAGACACACACAGACACCCTCACAGGAGTTGCTCCTCCGGATAAATGAAAAAAGAAGAGCTCTAGATGACATACTTTCAGAACACACAGAAAAATCCCTGAGATGGTCCAAGGCCTGTTTCCTCCTTCATAGTAACTTAGCTTCCACAATGTTCGCACGTAAGCTCAAACAGACCACTCAACCGACACACCTTTACAAGCTGAAAGACCATAATGGTAACCTTACCACCCATCCCAAACAAGTTCTGAGTATCTTCTCCTCCTTTTATTAGAAACTATTTTCAGGCCCAGACCCCTCCCTTCCTCCTCCCTCGCAAACCTGGTTAGACACCCTCTCGCTCCCCCAGCTATCAGAGGAGCAATTATTAATCCTCAATGCCCCCTGTATTTCAGAGGAAGTAGCCTCTATCATTTCTTCCCTTAAACCCTCCAAAGCCCCTGGTCCAGATGGATTCTCAGCCATCTATTCCAAAAAATTTGCAGAATCCTTAATCCCCAAACTAACTAAACTCTATAACTACATCCTCAAAGGGAAACATTTCCACGAAGAAATGCTACTGGCCAATATGTCCCTTTTACCCAAACCAGGCAAAGACCATACCCTCCCCCAAAACTTCCGCCCCATTTCAGTTATAAATAATGACTTAAAAATATGTGGACAGATTTTAGCAGACCTCCTGGCCAAAGTTATTATGACCTTGATATCCCCTGACCAAACAGGCTTTATACCATCCAGACAGATCACTGATAACATTCGTTTGGCCACCAATATACTCCAGGATGCCGATATGCACTCTAGAAAGGTATTATTTTTTTAGTTTGGAGTTTTTTTGAGTTTGGACATAAATAAGGCATTTGATAGTGTCCTGTGGACCTATCTGGACACAGTGTTATTGACATTTGGATTTAGTGGTGCATTCATACATGGATTTAAGGCCCTATACCACCACCCCCAAACTCGTATCAAGCTCCCAGGGTGCAACTCCAATTACTTTTCTTTGTACTGTGGAACTAGACAAGGGTGCCCCCACTCCCCTCTTTTATTTGCCCTCGCTATGGAACCCCTGGCCAGATCCATCTCCAACAACCCCAACATTAAAGGATATAAAAAAAGGCGATCAAGAGTTCAAACGTAGCCTCTATGCTGACGATGTCCTATTATTTATTTCTGACCCCCTGATCTCCCTTCCCAACCATCTGTCCCCCCTAGATTCCTTCCATAACCTCACGGGCCTAGGAGTGAACCCTTCTAAATGTTCGGCTTTACCCATTCACCTCCCCCAACCTTTATTGACTACTCTTAGAGCCCTTGCACACTGGGGCGGGGGGCGGCGTCGGCGGTAAAACGCCGCTATTATTAGCGGCGTTTTACCGCCGGTATGCGGCCGCTAGCGGGGCGGTTTTACCCCCCGCTAGCGGCCGAGAAGGGGTTAAATACCACCGCAAAGCGCCTCTGCAGAGGCGCATTGCCGGGGGTATAGCCGCGCCGTCCCATTGATTGCAATGGGCAGGAGCGGTAAAGGAGCGGTATACACTCCGCTCCTTCACCGCTCCGAAGATGCGGCTAGCAGGACTTTTTTTACCGTCCTGCCAGCGCATCGCTCCAGTGTGCAAGCCCTCGGGGCTTTCACACTGGAATGCAAGGAGCGGCACTTTCTGGGCGGTTTGCAGGCGCTATTATTAGCGCAATAGCGCCTGCAAACCGCCCCAGTGTGCAAGGGCTCTTAAAGATAAATTCAAATTCTCCTGGAATCACGACTCAGTGCAATATTTAGGCACAAAACTAGCCCCTTCTCTCAAATAGATATATTCCTTAAACTACCCTCAAGCTTTCTCTAATGTTAAACGCCTTTTAAATCAATGGTCCTCATACCATATATCATTCTTAGGGAGAATTCAAGCAGTTAAAATGAATATCCTCCCAAAACTCTTGTTCCTCTTTAGGTCCTTACCTCTGTATGTCTCCCGCTCTACGCTACTAACAATCCAATCGGATCTGCTCAGATTCGTATGGCAAAACAAAAAACCCCGACTAGGTTGTCCATTGATGTATAGAGCCCGTGTGAGGGGTGGCTTGGGATGCCCGGATCTATGGAAATACTTCCTAGCATGCCGCCTTATTCAATTGGCGCAATGGCATACCTCCCCTACTTCTATACCATGGCTGCAATTTGAGCGGATCTCGGTGGCTCCATATTATCTCCCAGGTCTTCTCTGGTCACGCTCAATATCTCCAAAAGACGTTACCCCACTTAATAATATAGTAGGCCAATCATTATACATATGGTCCCTCTATTCGAAGAAGTTTAAACTAAAATATGACACGCCGCTCCTGTCTTCCTTTTTGGGAGAACCTTCATTCCCTCCGGCCTTTACCTCAGACACGTCATTCCTCAATTGGTCTGCAAGGGGATTGGTGAACCTTGAATCTCTGTTGCAGGGCGCTTCCTTTTGTTCGTACACACTCTTACAGCAAACATTTGCCATGGGACGATTGGATTTTCACCAATACCTGCAAATAAGACACTTCTACTCTGCAACCTTGGTTGGCGGAGTGGAACTCACAAAAAATCCATTTGAATTCCTGTGCGGGGAGGCCTCCAGGGATAGGGGGACTATCTCCATTCTTTACCGATACCTTAACGACTACAATTCCTCTCCAAAATCTATAACAATGGAGGCATGGGAGGCAGAGACAGCTCAGGAATTCTCAGTGGAGGACTGGCAAGACATGATTGACAACATGCACAAATGTACACGCTCTATATCCATAAAGGAAGCGGCACTCAAACTACATACCCGTTGGTACTATACTCCGGATCGTCTTCACAGAATGTACCCACTGGTTCCTGGCACACGCTTTAGAGGATGCCAGGACAGGGGTACGCTATTGCATACGTTCTGGAGTTGTAAGGCTTTAGATCCTATTTGGCAGGAAACAACCTCTCTCATAGCACTTCTATCTGGAGTATCGGTTACCTTGACTTATCAAATGTGTTTGTTGTTTGCAGAACTCCCAGCTGTCTCTCCCCCCCCCCCCCCCCCACTACAGAAATTAGTCCACACTCTTTTTAGCGCTATCCAATGGGCAATAGCAATGAATTGGAAACGCTCCCATGTATCTTGGTCGCAGGTGATTTTGCGCATGGAGTCCATTAGGATAATGGAAAGAATACACCATACCCTCCTGGACTCCATGCACATTTTCGACCGCAAATGGAAGGTTTGGACGGCACACCTGCTTAGTAACAGACTCGAGGATCCCTCAGTCCCTGCCTAAGATGCACAATAGAACTAACAATTGTTAGATTTGATATAATTTGCTTGGTAGGTACTTCTAATGCTTATTTTTCTGTGTTCTATATATTGTTGAATATAGCATCCTGGTTGAATGATGGCATTTTCCCTACACTCTGGTTGCACACGTATCACAATCACGAGTTTTCTTTGGTTTCTTTTCATTTCCCTTATTTTTTTCTTTCCCAATTAATGGGTTCATTGTGTATTGTATTGAGATATTTTAATGGCAACATGTGAGATGTATTGTTAAGCTGTCTTAGGCTACCCTGTTACTGTACTTATTGTTCTCACGGTGCTTGTACACCCAGTCTTTATATTATACCTCAATAAAAACATTTGTAAACAAAAAAAAGACTTGCTTGGCTGACATCCCTTCTGGCTCCAGATCCTGCTTGCTGTTTTTCTACGCTCATCTCCGGCTCCCTGACGCTTGGCTTGTCTGACTATCCGTTCCGGTTCCTGAACTCTTGCTATGTTTTGACTACATTTTGTTCTATTTATGTTTATTATTAAAACAAGTGTGATTTAACTGTACTTCTGTCTCGGTCTGATTTAATGATTTCTGACACCCCCTGGTTCTGTAATCTTGGAGAAGTTTCTAGAAGCTAGTGGGTGGAGGCCAGGAGGTCCTGATCTGCATAACTGTGAGAATGCGGCCAAGTCCTAGGTAGGAGGCCTGGCAGGGTGACTGGGCCAGCCCATAAATATCATGGTGCTTTGCCAGCAGGGGAGACAGGTGGAAGATGGAGTTAGGAAACTCTGAAGTGTGGCCTGGGAGGGGACCCCAGGGCTGAGGTGAGGAAAGAAGAAGAAGGACAGAGAGATCTTCATTACCCCACAGTCTCTGCTAGGAGACACCCTGGCTTGCATGGGAGGACCTGGACAGCAGGAGGCCTGAACAGTAGTTTTCTCAGAGTAGCAGGATTTCTGGGGACAGTTTGAGTACTTCTACACCCCCCCCCCCGGGCCAAAAAGAGTTAAAGCTGCCAGATGCAATATCCAGCAAGCTTTCCAGGGACAGTGCCAACAAGCTAGTGCCCAATCCGTTGTCCTGGGACATTTCACAAAGCAGACAGGTGGGATGGTATTTTCAAGAGAGGGGACATAGAGCTTCTGTAAGTTGGGACTTTTGTTAAAATTCCACCCAGGGGACACAGAGCTCCTAGAAGGGGGATTCCCTTTGCCAAGTACAGAAAGACTGTGGTGTTACAGAGGGAATGCAGTCAATGATTTGTTCATTTTCATGGTATGCATAGAGAAGGAAGTTGTCCTCATTGTTGTTCTTCAAGTCAAGTTAGGTATCCCATAATCCCTATACCCTATCCAAGTTGTTTTCCCCAAATAAAACCACAAAAACAAGCCCATGGACTGTCTTTGAATGACAATTGAAAACGCGTGTTGCCTGGCTGTGCAGGAATAGGGGGGACCCAAAGTCCAATGGCCCTCTAGGGGGTAACGCCACACTACACTATAATGCCCCGTACACACGGTCGGACTTTGTTCTGACATTCCTACAACAAAATCCTAGGATTTTTTCCGACGGATGTTGGCTCAAACTTGTCTTGCATACACACAGTCACACAAAGTTGTCGGAAAATCCAATCGTTCTGAACGCGGTGACGTAAAACACGTACGTTGGGACTATAAACGGGGCAGTAGCCAATAGCTTTCATCTCTTTATTTATTTTGAGCATGCGTGGCACTTTGTCCGTCGGATTTGTGTACACACGATCGGAATTTCCAACAACGGATTTTGTTGTCGGAAAATTTTATATCCTGCTCTCAAACTTTGTGTGTCGGAAAATCCGATGGAAAATGTGTGATGGAGCCCACACACGGCCGGAATTTCCGACAACAAGGTCCTATCACACATTTTCCGTCGGAAAATCCGACCGTGTGTACGGGGCATAAGAGATTTGTTCCATAACTGGTGCCTCATTCGGATAAATACTTTAACACACTTCATCTGGGCTTACCTTTGGATATGGACTCTAATAGAGCCCACGGTTGGATAATCCCTAAATGCAATGAAGATCTAAGTAATGTAGCCAATAGTAGGCCAGTTCCAATAATTGATTGCGACTTAGATTGACTTACCAAACAATTTTTGCCAATGGATTTTCTGAACCAATACATTCACATGGATCAGGTAGGCTTCATTCCTAACAATGATGATCTCAGGTGGGTTCAGACACAAGCACTCCGAGGCTTCCTGTTCATTCACAAACTGAAGCATAGTAAACACACTTTACTATGTTCCAGTTGTGAATGGACACAGGAGTGATTGGTACCGATCGCTCACGGTGTTAATTCAGGAAAGGAAGGGGCGAGTAAATTACATTTACCCGCCCCTTCCTCTGCTCTCCATTCTGAAACATCCCCCTGTGTGCCCGCAGCAGCTCCCGGCAGGAGAGAAGTGGACGGAAGCCAGCAGTGCTGCGGATGAAAGGGGCACGCCACAAAAGGAGGGCCTGTACAGAAGATGGAAGGGGCGCAGGTGCTAGAACCAACCCCCCTGCAGTGCAGCCAGAGGGAGAAAGAGGAGGGGAAGCCGGCAGCGCTGCAGGGGGAAGGCAGAAGAGGATCGCTGTCTGCAATAAGACAGTACAGCCGGACCTCCTGCTTGGCAGGTGCCCGGGACCCCCTTTTGAAAAGATGAGGCCTGGGACCATCACAGGGCTAGTTGCGCAACACAAGTTGATGTCTCCCTAATGTGTCCCTCATTCTCAAGTCCAAAAGTTGGGAGGTATGGTGCCCACAGTGCTGTCACGCCCTCACTCATGTGACAGTGCTTGGGACTCTGGATTTTACTGCTAGGCCTAGGCACCATCAAAGGGCAGCAAGTCACATGCTCCTTCATAATCCTTCATTCTACAAAAGGGAAGTCTCACTCTTCCTGCTGCAATCATTAAATAGAGGAAGAATGTAGAGGAGTGGGAGACCCCTCTGTCATGGCCACGGAAAGTGGATGGAATGCACGGTGTGACTCTCAGGACATGTAGGAGAGAAGATCACTTCACCTGCCACAAGAACATCTGCCGGTGTACAGATGGAGGAATAGAGAATGTATGGGCAGATGCTGTGACCTGGCAGCCGATAGATTTGCGCATTTTAGTTTTCTGCTTATTAGGCCCTTTTCTGGGTCCAAGAAGTGACAACTACGTATTCCCCCCACCCCCCCAACTTCCAGTCTGGATGTCAGCATTCAAAGCTGTGCAGACATACAAATGGCAGCACCATCGCTTATTACCCTTCGGTATAATGTATGATGTCATTATACAATGTCATATCTATGGATAATATATTCAGGTCTGTCTGCAGGAGGGACATACATCACCCTATACGCCGCCCTGTCAGAATAATAGCTTGTCCTACTTACATTCTATGTACTGTGCTATATATATACACACACAGGAGCACGCACATACTACATGGCCACCCGACAATCATTCCAAAAGTTTGCCCGTTATTATAAAGTTGCCCCCCTCCTCTCATTCCCATTAATATGGAATTGCCTCTCTCACCTCATGGCCACTAATATGGAGTTGCCCCTCTCCCCTTGTGGCCATTAATACAGAGTTGCCCCTCTTCTCGCTTTGCCATTAATATAGAGTTGCCCCTCTTGCCCCTTGGCCATTAATAGGGAGTTGCTCCTGTCCTGTGACCAATAATGTGTTATCCCTCTATCCCCATGTCCATTAATATGGAATTGCCCCTCTTCCCCCATGGCCATTAATACAGAGTTGCCCCTCTCCCCCCATGGCTATTAATATGAAGTTGCCACTCTCCCCATGGCCATTAATATGGAGTTGCCTCTCTTGTCCTTGGCCATTAATACGGAGTTGCCCCTGTCGCCTGTGATCAATAATATGGATTTGCCCCTCTCTCCCCATGTCCATTGTTATGGAGTTGCCCCTCTCCCCCCATGGCCATTAATACAGAGTTGCCCCTCTCTCCCCATGTCCATTGTTATGGAGTTGCCCCTCTCCCCCCCATGGCCATTAATACAGGGTTGCCCCTCTCTCCCCATGTCCATTGTTATGGAGTTGCCCCTCTCCCCCCATGGCCATTAATACAGAGTTGCCCCTCTCCCCGCATGTCCATTGTTATGGACTTGCCCCCTTCCCCCATGGCCATTAATACAGAGTTGCCCCTCTCTCCCCATGTCCATTGTTATGGAGTTGCCCCTCTCCCCCCATGGCCATTAATACAGAGTTGCCCCTCTCCCCGCATGTCCATTGTTATGGACTTGCCCTTCTTCCCCCATGGCCATTAATACGGAGTTGCACCTTTATCCCCATGTCCATTAATATGGAGTTTCACCTTTATCCCCATGTCCATTAATATGGAGTTTCACCTTTATCCCCATGTCCATTAATATGGAGTTTCACCTTTATCCCCATGTCCATTAATATGGAGTTTCACCTTTATCCCCATGTTCATTAATATGGAGTTACCCCTTTCCACCCAAAACCATCGTCGATATGGAGTTGCTCCACTCCCCCCACGGCCATTAATATGGAGTTGACCCCTACCCTTGTGACCATTAAAGGGGTAGTAAAGGCTTGGATATTTTTAAAAACAAATCATGTCATCCTTACCTCCTATGTGCAAGGGTTTTGCACAGAGCAGCCCCGATCCTCATCTAGCTTGCACTCCTGGCTCCTCCCCTTCATTGGGTGCCCCCACAGAGAGTCGCTTTCCATTGGGGGGCACCTGTGCGGGCAAACTCCCGAGTGCCGCTTCTGCGTCCATTGAAACAGACAGCAGGACACGGCCCCCGCCCCCAGCTTCTGTGCCAATGGCTCCTGCTGTTATCAATCTATCCAATGAGGACAGAGGCAGCGGCTAGAGCTGCTGGGCTCGTGCTCGCCGCTGGAACGGACAGGTTCAGGCAAGAAAAAGGTGGGGCTCTGGGGGCAGCTGCAGCAAAGAAGGTGTTTTTCTTTTTCATTTTAATGCATAGAATGCATTAAAGTGAAAAACCATGAGATTTTACAATCCATTTAATACGGAGTTGCCCCCCCCCCCCCCCCAAGGCCAATATTATGGACTTGCCCCCCCTTTTGCGCATATAACATCTGCCATTCTTCTTCAACAAGATTTTGGAAGGTGTCCATGGGAACTTTTGCGTATTTGTGAGGTCAGGTACTGATGTTGGACTGATGTTGATTTTGGATTCATTGCATGAATCTATCTATGGCCGCCG
Source organism: Lithobates septentrionalis (assembly GCA_037952835.1). NCBI lineage: Eukaryota > Metazoa > Chordata > Amphibia > Anura > Ranidae > Lithobates > Lithobates septentrionalis. Next base: position 127,833 of record JBBDGP010003555.1, on the reverse strand, counting down.
CTGCCACCCCCTATTCAGGCGCCTGGCCCCTTTTTGGGCACAGGGCGCCTGAATTACAGTGGCTGGGGGTGTTTTTGAAGCACCTTGTTAGAGCCATAGGCTCTAATAGGCGTCAAAAAAGGTGACCTGCGAGCGCCATGCTGGGCGCTCGCAGGCCACTCAGCTGTGTTAGGAAAGCGAATATGCTTTTGTAACACTAAACCGCCTCTCCGAAAATCAGGTGCTCGGATCTGTTACCCATCACCTGATTGGCTGAAACGACAGGCGCAGTGATTGGATGCCAGGCGTCCAATCATAACAGAGGACGGGAAGAAAGGATGGGAAAAGGCATAGAGGAGCTGTCCCACCGAGACAGGTAAGTGCAGACGGCGGGCGGGGGGGGCACACTGGCAGCATTTGATATAGCACAGTGGCTGCATTTTAAGGGGCACAGTGAGAGCAATTGATGGGCACAGTGAGAGCAATTGATGGCACAGTGGCAGCATTTTAAGGGGCACAGTGGCTGCATTTGAAGGCACAGTGGCTGCATTTGATGGTACAGTGGCGGCAATTGATGTGCACAGTGGCGGCAATTGATGTGCACAGTGGCGGCAATTGATGTGCACAGTTGCTGCATTTGATGGTACAGTGGCGGCAATTGATGTGCACAGTGGCTGCGTTTGATGGCACAATGGCTGCGTTTGATGGGCACAGTGGCTGCGATTGATGGGCACAGTGGCTGCAATTGATGGGCACAGTGGCTGCAATTGATGGGCACAGTGGCTGCAATTGATGGGCACAGTGGCTGCAATTGATGGGCACAGTGGCTGCAATTGATGGGCACAGTGGCTGCAATTGATGGGCACAGTGGCTGAAATTGATGGGCACAGTGGCTGAAATTGATGGGCACAGTGGCTGAAATTGATGGGCACAGTGGCTGAAATTGATGGGCACAGTGGCTGAAATTGATGGGCACAGTGGCTGAAATTGATGGGCACAGTGGCTGAAATTGATGGGCACAGTGGCTGAAATTGATGGGCACAGTGGCTGCGATTGATGGGCACAGTGGCTGCAATTGATGGGCACAGTGGCTGCAATTGATGGGCACAGTGGCTGCAATTGATGGGCACAGTGAGGCTGCAATTGATGGTACAGTGAGGCTGCAATTGATGGTACAGTGAGGCTGCAATTGATGGTACAGTGAGGCTGCAATTGATGGTACAGTGAGGCTGCAATTGATGGTACAGTGAGGCTGCAATTGATGGTACAGTGAGGCTGCAATTGATGTTTTTTTTTCAGAATTTTTCATTTTGTTTGTGCCCCCCCCAAAAATTGTGAGGACCAGCCGCCACTGCACTGTATGCTGTAATAATAACAGTGCACATCAATGGAAACACCTGAACTCAATCATTTTGAGGGGGGGTCCACCTACTTCCTATTTTCATTTCATCTTATTGCAGTTTGATGGTCAGGTGTTCAAAAACTCTTGACCATATTCAGAATGAAAGTCATATAAAGAGTATATATACACACCCCTCTTAGTGGTCGGAGGATTCCACCCAGTGCAGTCTAAATCACACACATCCCAAATTATTCCCTCTGCTGCTACCCCCTCACTGCAATCTACAGAAAGCAGTACATGGAGGCTGTAAGATCTAAGGGGGAAACGTTCCACAGAAGGACTTACCAGAGGCAGTAGTCCATTGGAGGCACTGTGCAAGCAGCCGGGCTGGATCTGCAATAGCAAAATGTGAATATTCAATAAACTGTGTGAACGTTCTTATTTTAGTCCATAGCTGGGATTTTTCCCGATCAGCATCCGTAGCTCACATACAGAGCGAGCATGGTGGTAGTTTCTCCTACCAGAGGGAATTGCAGATTATTGCCGGCGGGCGCCCGTCTTAATAGGCCCTTAGGGCTTGTTCACACCAGGTGCGCCGAGAAAATAATTGCTCTCTATGTGCGTTGTTCACAGCAAGAATCGCAGTGGTATGCGTTGCATAAAATACAACATGCCTGCAGAAGCACAACGTGTTACAACATGGGTCAAAGCACCCCAGTGCACTGCTGGGCATAGAGGGAAATAAGAGTGTGAATAAAGTTAATAAAGTTTAAAAAAAGAAACAAGCGATTCTTGCAACAATGCATTGCAGCCCACGTGCACAATGCACACTAATGCGCTCCCTGGTTTGAACAGGCCCTTAGACAACAAAAAAAACAAAAAACAGGCCGGAACCCTTGCATCACATTATTCAAAAGCAAACAAAACTAATAAAATCTAATCAAATTAAATCTAGGTGGTATGGTTGTGTTGGGTTGTAGGTTGTATGGCTGTATTGGGTTGTAGGTGGTATGGCTGTATTGGGTTGTAGGTGGTATGGCTGTTTTGGGTTCTAGGTGGCTGTTTTGGGTTGTAGGTGGTATGGCTGTTTTGGGTTCTAGGTGGTATGGCTGTTTTGGGTTCTAGGTGGCTGTTTTGGGTTGTAGGTGGTATGGCTGTATTGGGTTGTAGGTGGTATGGCTGTTTTGGGTTCTAGGTGGTATGGCTGTGTTGGGTTGCAGGTGGTATGGCTGTGTTGGATTGCAGGTGATATGACTGTTTTGGGTTCTAGGTGGTATGGCTGTGTTGGGTTGCAGGTGGTATGGCTGTATTGGGTTGTAGGTGATATGACTGTTTTGGTTTTGTAGGTGGTATGGCTGTATTGGGTTGTAGGTGGTATGGCTGTTTTGGGTTCCTGGGTGGTATGGCTGTTTTGGGTTCTAGGTGGCTGTTTTGGGTTGTAGGTGGCTGTTTTGGGTTGTAAGTGGTATGGCTGTTTTGGGTTCTAGGTGGTATGGCTGTTTTGGGTTCTAGGTGGTATGGCTGTTTTGGGTTCTAGGTGGTATGGCTGTTTTGGGTTCTAGGTGGCATGGCGGTTTTGGATTGTAGGTGGTATGGCTGTATTGGGTTGTAGGTGGTATGGCTGTTTTGGGTTCTAGGTGGTATGGCTGTTTTGGGTTCTAGGTGGTATGGCTGTTTTGGGTTGCAGGTGGTATGGCTGTGTTGGGTTGCAGGTGGTATGGCTGTGTTGGGTTGCAGGTGGTATGGCTGTGTTGGGTTGCAGGTGGTATGGCTGTGTTGGGTTGCAGGTGGTATGGCTGTGTTGGGTTGCAGGTGGTATGGCTGTGTTGGGTTGCAGGTGGTATGGCTGTGTTGGGTTGTAGGTGGTATGGCTGTATTGGGTTGTAGGTGGTATGGCTGTGTTGGGTTGTAGGTGGTATGGCTGTGTTGGGTTGTAGGTGGTAAGGCTGTGTTGGGTTGTAGGTGGTATTGCTGTGTTGGGTGGAAGGAAGTTTGGTTGTGTTGGGTTGTAGGTGGTAAGGCTGTGTTGGGTTGTAGGTGGTATGGCTGTGTTGGGTTGTAGGTGGTATTGCTGTGTTGGGTGGAAGGAAGTTTGGTTGTGTTGGGTAGTAGGTGGTATGGCTGTATTGGGTTGTAGGTGGTATGGCTGTATTGGGTTGTAGGTGGTGTGGCTGTGTTGGGTGGTAGGTAGAATGGCTGTGTTGGGTGGTGGGTGGTGGGTGGAATGGCTGTGTTGGGTGGTGGGTGGTATGGCTGTGTTGGGTGGTATGGCTGTGTTGGGTAGTAGGTGGTATGGCTGTGTTGCGCTGTAGGTGGTATGGCTGTGTTGGGTGATATGGCTGTGTTGGGTAGTAGGTGGTATGGCTGTGTTGCGCTGTAGGTGGTATGGCTGCGTTGGAGGTAGATGGTATGGTTGTGTTGGGCTGTAGGTGGTATGGCTGGGTTGGGTTGTAGGTGGTATGACTGTGTTGGGTTGTAGGTGGTTTGGCTGTGTTGGGTTGTAGGTTCTATGAATGAGTTGGGTTACATAGTTACATAGTTAGTCAGGTTGAAAAAAGACACAAGTCCATCTAGTTCAACCATAAAATATATATATATATATATATATATATATATATATATATATATATATATATATATATATATATATATATATATATATAATACAATCCCATATACACAATCCTATACCCACAGTTGATCCAGAGGAAGGCGAAAAAAAAACCACAGAAAAGCAGGATCCAATTTGCTACAGCAGGGGAAAAAATTCCTTCCTGATCCCAGAGAGGCAATCGGATTTTCCCTGGATCAACTTTACCTATAAAATGTCCATCTTCTAATTTCTTTTTTCCCCCATTTTTTTCATTGCCTGTTTGGCACGCCCCACCAACAGGGTGAGTGGTCCTTTATGATTGGTCTCTCGTCCCCCGGGGGTTGCGATGCGCCCAGCTCCCTCTCCCCCACCCATCTCCCCAGCGATGGAGGCGGGGCTGGACCTCGGCGCATCGGCATCATGCCCAGCACTCCGCAGTTTGGCTGTCTTTCCTGACACCAATTTGCATGACTGTGCTTCTTCCATCCCACTTAGGCTTGGGCAGCGGGGAGGAACCGCCGCTGAGACCAATTTGCCTCAGCTGGTTGTCTTCTCCGTCCACCCCTTTGGCCAATGTGATCAGCATGACGTTGGCTGGGACACGCCCTCTGGCTGAGGATACAAAGGTCGGGATGAGCCGGCAGTTCATTTTATACATTGTTCCATGAGGAGAGGGTCTATGGGTCTTCATTCATACTTCAGGTAATTAGTACACCACTCTTTATTATCATTATCACTCATACACTCACATCATGCCTGTTTCTCTTTGACATAGGTGTGCACCATTCATCTGGTTTTAACTACTTTTCTTTCAACACCAATCCATTGGCTATATATTATTAATATATTTTTTTGATGGTTCCTACCACCCAGTTAATCTCTGGGCAGGCTTCAGATATATACTTCAAGGCCATTTTGGTTCTACAATTCACTTCCCTCCATCTATAACACTTATTAATTAATTGTTCATTTCTTTGACACTCTGTGTCTTCCCCTTTTTTTCTATTTTTTATTCCTTATTTATTTCTTTACTATTCTTTATTTCAATTCTTTATTCCATTTTTTATTCCTTTCTATTCATTTCTTATAGGTATTTCGGTTTTGGCCCCTACCTGCATACCTCCCACTCTGGCAATGTATTATGGCTGTCTGGCTATCCCCCTTGACTGCTGTTCCTCCCTACCCCTTCTCCGACTCTCCGCTCTCCATGGAGACCTTCGGCTTGGGGTAGGCCAGCTGTGTCCCTGCCTCAACCTCGGGGGAGACAGCTCTCTCAGGGCCACTTTCACCATCCCTTAAGGGGACTGTTGGGTTAAACATTTGGGTGTGGCTAAAAGGTAATGTGTATCTACATATTCTATAATACCTGCTTTATCCATTGAAAGCATGATTGTATCCTAGACTTCTCTGATCTATTTATTTATCCATTTATGTTTATCTCTTCAGTTATCCTTTGATGCATCTCACTCCTGATGATTGGCTTTAAACGCCATGAAACGCGTAGAGTCTACACTCAGGGATGCCACTTCAAGTTTGCCTCATCTATGAATTTTATCAATATGCCGTTTATATATACATTCATTTTTATTAGGAATGCCATGTTCACCTCATATGTATATCCATTCAAATTGCTTGTATCAATCATGTCGATTTTTTATAAACAGCATTTATATCAATATGACTACTAATATTTTATTATGCTTCAATGTGCATGATGTATGTATTGTTTATTATGATACATTATATTTATATATATTACTCATGAATTGATTCCTATGCTATTGATTGATCAGCAACTCCCTATGGCCATACAGTTTTTCCCTTATGGGATGGTGACATTTAATTGAATTCATGGTAGCCTAGACTAATTCAAAAACATACCCATGCCTCATTTAAAGTCCCACTATCCCCTCTCTTTGTTCCATAGTTACATAGTTAGTCAGGTTGAAAAAAGACACAAGTCCATCTAGTTCAACCATAAAAAAAATATATATATATATATATATATATATATATATATATATATATATATATATATATATATATATATATATATATATATATATATATATATATATCATACAATCCCATATACACAATCCTATACCCACAGTTGATCCAGAGGAAGGCGAAAAAAAAACCACAGAAAAGCATCCAATTTGCTACAGCAGGGGAAAAAATTCCTTCCTGATCCCAGAGAGGCAATCGGATTTTCCCTGGATCAACTTTACCTATAATATGTCAGTACCCAGTTATATTATGTACATTTAGAAAAGAATCCAGGTCTTTCTTAACCACTTGCTTACTGGGCACTTAAACCCCCCTCCTATCCAGACCAATTTTCAGCTTTCAGCGCTGATGCACTTTGAATTACAATTGCGCGGTCATACAACACTGTACCCAAATGAAATTTTTATCATTTTTTTCACCACAAATAGAGCTTTCTTTTGGTGGTATTTGATCACCTCTGCAGTTTTTAATTTTTGTTAAAAAACTGTAAAAAACTGAATTTTTTCGAAAAAATTTTTTAAATTTTTTTATATTTTGTTATAAAAAATTTAAAACGGGTAATTTTTATCCTTCATTGATGTACGCTGATGAGGCGGCAGTGATGGGCACTGATAGGCGGCAGTGATGGGCACTGATGGGTGGCAGAGATGGGCACTGATGAGTGGCAGTGATGGGCAGCACTGCCAGGTGGCACTGATTGGCACTACAGGTGGGCATTGATAGGTGGCACTTGTGGGCATTGATAGGTTGCACTTGTTGGCATTGATAGGTGGCACTGTGGGCACTGCTAGGAGGCACTGTGGGCACTGCTAGGAGGCACTGTGGGCTCTTTTAAATTGGCACTAGTAATTGGCACTGATGAGGAAGGTGTGCCTCTTCCATCCCAGCCGGTGATCGGCTTTTTTTTTACTCACGCTGTCAGCGTGAGTAAAAAAAAAAAAACGATTACCGATCTTTTTGTTTACATCATGTGATCAGCTGTCATTGGCTGACAGCTGATCACATGGTAAGGGGCCGGGACCGGCCCCTTACTCGGATCGGTGATCAGCCGAGTCTCAGTGACTCGGTGATCACATCGCGCCCGGCGCGCGCCCTGCAGGGCGTGCGCAGGGAGCGTGCACAGGGGAGGCCGTCATATGACGGCCTCCTGGGAATGCAGGTCCGCGCTGTGGCCGTCATTCCGCTATAGCGCGGATGTCAGGAGGTTAAAGCAATCTACTGAGCCGGCCAGAACCACCTCTGGAGGGAGTCTATTCCACATTTTCACAGCTCTTACTGTGGAGAAACCTTTCCGTATTTGGAGATGAAATCTCTTTTCCTCTAGATGTAAAGAGTGCCCCTTGTTCTCTGTGTTGACCGTAAAGTGAATAACAACACCAAGTTCACTATATGTACCCCTTATATATTTATACATGGAGATCATATCCCCCCTTAATCTCATCTTCCAAAGAGAACATAACCGCCCAAAACTGAACTTCATATTCCAGATGAGGTCTTACTAATGATTTGTACAGGGGGGCAAAATTATATCTCTCTCTAGAGTCCATACCTCTCTTAATACAAGAAAGGACTTTGCTCACTTTGGAAACCGCAGCTAGGCATTGCATGTTATTATTGAGCTTATGATCCACCAAAACCTCCAGATCCTTCTCCACCATTGAATCCCCCAGTTATACTCCCCCAGTATGTATGATGCATGCATAACTTTACATTTATCAACATTAAACCTCATCTGCCACTAGGGATGAGCCAAACCCCCCCCCCCTCCCGGTTCGGTTCGCACCAGAACCTGCAAACTGACCGAAAATTTGCACGAACGTTAGAACCCCATTGACGTCTATGGGACTCGAACGTTCAAAATCAAAAGTGCTCATTTTAAAGGCTAATTTGCATGGTATTGTCCTAAAAAGGGTTTGGGGACCCGGGTCCTGCCCCAGGGGACATGTATCAATGCAAAAAAAAGTTTTAAAAACGGACGTTTTTTCGGGAGCAGTGATTGTAATGATGCTTAAAGTAAAAAAAAAGAAAAAGTGAAATATTCCTTTAAATATCGTACCTGGGGGGGTGTCTATAGTATGCCTGTAAAGTGACGCGTGTTTCCCGTGCATCAGCATAGGTAGTCTTTGAAGGGATCTGACATTTCAAAAAAAAATTTTGGTTACATCAGCATCAGGTGCTTGGTAGCTGGTGGTGATCCAAGACTGATTCATTTTTTAGAAGGTCAGTCGATCGACCGAGTCGGTGGACAGACGCACCCTGTGATCGGTTACAAAGCCTCCAGCAGCACTGAATGTGCGTTCCGAAAGAACGCTGGATGCAGGACAGGCCAGTAGCTCAATTGCATACTGTGCAAGCTCTGGCCAGTGATCCATCCTCAAGACCCAGTAACCCAGAGGATTTTCGGTGGGAAAGGTGTCCAAGTCTGATCTTGCCCCTAGGTATTCCTGCACCATGTAAAACAGACGCTGGCGATGGTTGCTGGAACCGATCATACCTTGGGGCTGCGGACTAAAAAATTGTCTGAACGTATCGGTCAGACGGCCACCTTCTCCACCGCTCCTTCTTTGACTGACCGAAGCCTCAGCAACAGGAGTTTGTAACCTCCCAGTCTCTGGGAACACGTTGCACAAACCTTTCTGCAAGGCCTCCCGAAGATGTTTCATCCTCTGCTCCCTCTGCAACGGCAAGATAAGGTCCGCAACCTTACCCTTGTAACGTGGATCAAGGAGGGTTGCCAGCCAGTATTGGTCCTTCTCCTTGATACCACGAATACGAGGATCCTTCCGCAGGCTTTGCAGGATCAGGGAGGCCATGCAGCGTAGGTTTGCTGAGGCATTAGGTCCGGAGTCCTCTGGGTCACTAAGGACGACATGATCCACAGCCACCTCCTCCCAGCCACATACAAGTAAATGATCCCTTAAAGACTGCTGCTGATGCTGAGTGCCAGGCTCCACCTCCATACTGACACAGTCCTCCTCCTCGTCCTCTTCCTGTGTGATCGTCGGGCACGCAGGAACACTGTCTGGATAAAGGGGGCCTTGAGAGTTAAGGAAGTCCTCCTCTTCCTGCCTCTGTTCTGCCTCAAGTACCCTGTCCATTATTCCACGCAGCGTGTGCTCCAACAGGTGGACAAGGGGGACAGTGTCACTGATGCATGCACTGTCACTGCTCACCATCCTCGTGGCCTCCTCAAATGGTGACAGGACAGTGCATGCATCCCTGCTCATGGCCCACTGGCGTGGGGAAAAAAACCAAGCTCCCCTGACCCTGTCCTGGTGCCATAGTCGCACAGGTACTCATTGATGGTCCTCTGCTGCGTGTGCAGCCGCTGCAGCATGGACAACGTTGAGTTCCACCTGGTGGGCATGTCACAGATTAGACGGTTCTTGGACAAGTTAAATTCCTTTTGGAGGTCTGCCAGCCGAGCACTGGCATTATATGACCGGCGGAAATGCACACAGACTTTCCTGGCCTGCCTCAGGACATCCTGTAAGCCCGGGTACCTGTCCAAGAACCTCTGCACCACCAAGTTAAGGACGTGAGCCAAACGGGGCACATGGGTCATTTGTCCCTGTCGCATAGTTGCCAACATTGAAAAAAAAAAGTGGGACACTTTTTTGGCTGTAGGCGGAGCCGTACAATAATGAGGGGGCGGGGCATTCGTTTGTAGGCGTGGCTTAACAAAAATGAATACGTGCGGCGCACGAAGTGGGCGTGGCTTAAATGGGCGTGGCTCAAGAGGGTGTGGTTAGAGTCCGAGATGAATGAGGGATGGAGAGGGAAAGGGGGAGAGGGGAAATGACGGGACAGCAGCCCCAGATCCTACACAATAGAAATATGTGTATTCTAGAAAGTTTAACAATCAGCAGATAAAGATACTCCAAACGCCTGGTGTTAATGCTTCAATCATCCCGGCACCATGGTTGTTATGGTGTCAGGATGATTGAAGCGCATTATTTCTATTATTACATTGTAATATAAAATTAAATCATTCAACTCACCATAATGCCGAATCAGTGGGATCCCTGAGCGTGTCACTAGCCACGTCGCCTGCCACCAGCAGAGTCTGTCCTTGCATCAGGTGCCACCAGCAGAGTCTGTCCTTGCATCAGGTGCTCCCGCCAGAGTCTGTCCTTGCATCAGGTGCCCCCGCCAGAGTCTGTCCTTGCATCAGGTGCCCCCGCCAGAGTCTGTCCTTGCATCAGGTGCCCCCGCCAGAGTCTGTCCTTGCATCAGGTGCCCCCGCCAGAGTCTGTCCTTGCATCAGGTGCCCCCGCCAGAGTCTGTATAGACCCCCTCAGTGCAGACCCCCTCCATTAGTGCAGACCCCCTCCATCAGTGCAGACCCCCCCTCAGTGCAGCCCCCCCTCTATTATTGCAGCCCAGCTCAGTGCAGCCCCCCCTCGATTAGTGCAACCCCCCTCAGTGCAGCCCCCCCTCTATTAGTGCAGCCCCCCCTCTATTAGTGCAGACCCCCCTCAGTGCAGCCCCCCTCTATTAGTGCAGACCCCCCCTCAGTGCAGCCCCCCTCTATTAGTGCAGCCCCCCCCCCCCTCAGTGCACCCCCCTCAGTTAGTGCAGCCCCCCTCAGTTAGTGCAGCCCCCCCCCTCAGTTAGTGCAGCCCCCCCTCAGTGCAACCCCCCTCAGTTAGTGCAGCCCCCCTCAATGCAGCCTGGCCCCCCCTCAGTGCAGGAGCGGCCGGTGTTCTGCCGAGAAAGTTCCACTCGGCAATGGAGGACTCCCTGTACTGCGCAGGCGCAGCGTTTGTGCAGTACGGGGCTGGGAGCTTTCAGCAAGACACGGCGACGACGCCGTGTCTTCTGCTCGCTTCAGTGGAGAGGGGAGGGGCTGTGCAGCTAAAGAAGGCGCTTCATTGGCTGCATGGATAGAGCCCCCTTCCCCTCTCCACTGAACACTAGAGGAAGAGAGAGCGGCGGCGCCGGCCGCCATTTTGCTGGAGCCCGCTGCTCAAAAAAACAAAAAAAAACAACATTCCCGATTTTCCTTATGGAAAATCCCGAATTCGGGACGAGGGTCCCAAAATCGGGATTGTCCTGGGAAAATCGGGACTGTTGGCAACTATGCTGTCGGAGGGCAGAGAGGAGGTTGCTGCATTGTCGCAAACCACCATTCCTGCCTTAAGTTGGCCTGGCGTCAACCACCTCTGGACCTGCCCCTGCAGAGCTGACAGAACCTCTGCCCCAGTGTGGCTCCTGTCCCCCCAAGCACACCAGCTCAAGCACCGCATGGCACCTTTTGGCCTGCGTACTTGCATAGCCCCATGAACGCCTACGGAGCACCGCTGGTTCCGAGGACAAAGCACAGGAAGAGGCCATGGAAGAAGAAGAAGAGGAGGGGTTGGAGGAGAGAGGTGTTTCAGAATCATTAGTAGTAGCATTTTGGAGGTGTGGTGGTGGAACAACCTCCAACACTACTGCACCTTGTCCTGCATCCTTCCCAGCTGCCAGAAGAGTCACCCAATGCGCCGTGAAACTTAGGTAACGTCCCTGTCCATGCCTGCTGGACCATGAGTCAGCGGTAATATGCACCTTACCGCTGACCGCCCTGTCCAGCGAGGCCAAGACATTGCCTTCCACATGCCGGTAGAGAGCCAGAATCGCCTTCCGTGAGAAAAAGTGGCATTTGGGAACCTGCCACTGAGGAACCGCACATTCCACAAACTCACGGAAGGGGGCAGAGTCTACCAACTGAAAAGGTAGCAGTTGAAGTGCTAGCAATTTTGCCAAGCTAGCATACAGCCGCTGGGCATGTGGATGGCTGGGAGCGAACTTCTTTTTGCGGTGCAGCAGCTGGGGCAGGGAAATTTGCCTGGTACAATCTGACGGTGTACCGATATAGCAGATTGCCCGCAAGTACTTGGCTGTGACACACCTAATTCTACACCTTCATTCCTCTCAGTGCAGGTCTCAGAGAGGACTGAAGGTATAGTGGGGTTGGAGATCCCAGCTGATGAGGAGTAAGGAGAGGTCCTCTTTGTTTTTTGGTGTGGGTCTTTTAGGTACGCTTGCCAACAAACTGCACGGCAGGTCAACATATGTCTGGTCAAGCATGTGGTGCCCAAGCGGGAGATGTTTTGGCCACGCGAGATATATGTTGCAAATAGCAGTGGTGCCATCTGATGCACTCATCTCAAAAAAGGCCCACACCAAAGAACTTTTGGAATAACACGCAGAGACAGCAGCGCCCTGCACATGCGGAGCTCTGAGTTGTGATGCAGTCAGTGTGCTGCCCTTAGGCTGGCCCCTGGAGGGCATCCTGCCTCGTCGGTGATGTGCCTCCTCCTCCTCTCTCCTATCAGGCACCCCCGTTGAGTCAGTGACCTCATCAGCCCCTCCCTCATCACTGGAGCAAACCTGGCAGTATGCTGCAGCAGGGGGAACATGACTGCCAGATTGCTGTCCTTCTTGGGCACCCCCTCTGTCCGTGCTCACGTTACTGCCTTCATCTAGCTCAGTATCATCATCAGAGCCTTCTAAACGCTGGGCATCCTCCTGAAGCATGTACCCAACACTGTGGTCAAACAGTTCGGGGGACTCCTTAGGAGGACATGGTGGGGCTAGGGAAAAATTCACTGATGCCATTGAGCCGAGGGAAGAGGCCGCGTTGGCAGCTGCTTTGCCAGACAAAGTACCCTGAGCATTGGTGAAAGAGGATGAGGAGGATGATGACGGCTTGGTCATCCACTCGACCAAGTCTTCCACATGTTGCGGCTCAACACGGCCAGCTGCCGAAAAAAAGGCCAAGCATGTCCCATGTCCCATGGCCACGTGGTGATGAGGATGCACCGTGTCCACGACCAGCACTGTTGCCTCTAGACACAGAGCCTGCTTGCCCTCTTTTATTGGCTTGTGACTGTCTGCCTCTCCTTGTTGGCCTTCCAGACATACTAATGGCCTACAGTGAGATGTAGCTGCACTTAGCTGGTATATATATATATATATATATATATATATACTGCAACTAGCAAAATCAACTGCCTGCCTGTAGTATTATTAATATGAGAACACCATCAATCTTCTACAGGTAGCTTTAGCTGAACACTGTGCAGAGGTCGCACTACACTAACTTGTAGCTTTAGCTGAACACTGTGCAGAGGTCGCACTACACTAACTTGTAGCTTTAGCTGAACACTGTGCAGAGGACGCACTACACTAACGTTTAAATAATGTAGCTGCCTGGGGTAGTGATAGGATCAGGAAAACACCACCAACCTTCTACAGGTAGCTTTAGTTGAACACTGTACAGAGGTCGCAATACCCTAACGTGTAAATAATGTAGGTGCCTGCGGTAGTGAATGGATTAGGAAAACACCACCAACCTTCTACAGGTAGCTTTAGCTGAACACTGTGCAGAGGTCGCACTACACTAACGTGTATATAATGTAGCTGCCTGCGGTAGTGATAGGATCAGGAAAACACCACCAACCTTCTACAGGTAGCTTTAGCTGAACACTGTGCAGAGGTCGCACTACACCAACGTGTAAATAATGCGGTAGTGATAGGATCAGGAAAACACCACCAACCTTCTACAGGTAGCTTTAGGTGAACACTGTGCAGAGGTCGCACTACACTAACGTGTAAATAATGTAGCTGCCTGCAGTAGTGATAGGATCAGGAAAACACCACCAACCTTCTACAGGTAGCTTTAGTTGAACACTATACAGAGGTCGCAATACACTAACGTGTAAATAATGTAGCTGCCTGTGGTAGTGATAGGATCAGGAAAACACCACCAACATTCTACAGGTAGCTTTAGCTGAACACTGTGCAGAGGTCGCACTACACTAACTTGTAGCTTTAGCTGAACACTGTGCAGAGGTCGCACTACACTAACTTGTAGCTTTAGCTGAACACTGTGCAGAGGTCGCACTACACTAACGTGTAAATAATGTAGCTGCCGGCGGTAGTGATAGGATCAGGAAAACAACACCAACCTTCTACAGGTAGCTTTAGCTGAACACTTTGCAGAGGTCGCACTACACTAACTTGTAGCTTTAGCTGAACACTGTGCAGAGGTCGCACTACACTAACTTGTAGCTTTAGCTGAACACTGTGCAGAGGTCACACTACACTAACTTGTAGCTTTAGCTGAACACTGTGCAGAGGTCGCACTACACTAACTTGTAGCTTTAGTTGAACACTGTGCAGAGGTCGCACTACACTTACTTGTAGCTTTAGCTGAACACTGTGCAGAGGTCGCACTACACTAACTTGTAGCTTTAGCTGAACACTGTGCAGAGGTCGCACTGCACTAACTTGTAGCTTTAGCTGAACACTGTGCAGAGGTCGCACTACACTAACTTGTAGCTTTAGCTGAACACTGTGCAGAGGTCGCACTACACTAACGTGTAAATAATGTAGCTGCCTGTGGTAGTGATAGCATCAGGAAAACAACACCAACCTTCTACAGGTAGCTTTAGCTGAACACTGTGCAGAGGTCGCATTACACTAACTTATATCTTTAGCTAAATACTGTGCAGAGGTCGCACTGCACTAACTTGTAGCTTTAGCTGAACACTGTGTAGAGGTCGCACTACACTAACTTGTAGCTTTAGCTGAACACTGTGCAGAGGTCGCACTACACTAACTTGTAGCTTTAGCTGAACACTGTGCAGAGGTCGCACTGCACTAACTTGTAGCTTTAGCTGAACACTGTGCAGAGGTCGCACTACACTAACTTGTAGCTTTAGCTGAACACTGTGCAGAGGTCGCACTACACTAACTTGTAGCTTTAGCTGAACACTGTGCAGAGGTCGCACTACACTAACTTGTAGCTTTAGCTGAACACTGTGCAGAGGTCGCACTGCACTAACTTGTAGCTTTAGCTGAACACTGTGCAGAGGTCGCACTACACTAACTTGTAGCTTTAGCTGAACACTGTGCAGAGGTCGCACTACACTAACTTGTAGCTTTAGCTGAACACTGTGCAGAGGTCGCACTACACTAACTTGTAGCTTTAGCTGAACACTGTGCAGAGGTCGCACTACACTAACGTGTAAATAATGTAGCTGCCTGCAGTAGTGATAGGATCAGGAAAACAACACCAACCTTCTACAGGTAGCTTTAGCTGAACACTTTGCAGAGGTCGCACTACACTAACTTGTAGCTTTAGCTGAACACTGTGCAGAGGTCGCACTACACTAACTTGTAGCTTTAGCTGAACACTGTGCAGAGGTCGCACTACACTAACTTGTAGCTTTAGCTGAACACTGTGCAGAGGTCGCATTACACTAACTTATATCTTTAGCTAAATACTGTGCAGAGGTCACACTACACTAACTTGTAGCTTTAGCTGAGCACTGTGCAGAGGTCGCATTACACTAACTTATATCTTTAGTTAAATACTGTGCAGAGGTCGCACTACACTAACTTGTAGCTTTAGCTGAACACTGTGCAGAGGTCGCACTACACTAACGTGTATATAATGTAGCTGCCTGCGGTAGTGATAGGATCAGGAAAACACCACCAACCTTCTACAGGTAGCTTTAGCTGAGCACTGTGCAGAGGTCGCACTACACTAACGTGTAAATAATGTAGCTGCCTGCAGTAGTGATAGGATCAGGAAAACACCACCAACCTTCTACAGGTAGTTTTAGTTGAACACTATACAGAGGTCGCAATACACTAACGTGTAAATAATGTAGCTGCCTGCGGTAGTGATAGGATCAGGAAAACACCACCAACATTCTACAGGTAGCTTTAGCTGAACACTGTGCAGAGGTCGCACTACACTAACTTGTAGCTTTAGCTGAACACTTTGCAGAGGTCGCACTACACTAACTTGTAGCTTTAGCTGAACACTGTGCAGAGGTCGCACTACACTAACTTGTAGCTTTAGCTGAACACTGTGCAGAGGTCGCACTACACTAACTTGTAGCTTTAGCTGAACACTGTGCAGAGGTCGCATTACACTAACTTATATCTTTAGCTAAATACTGTGCAGAGGTCACACTACACTAACTTGTAGCTTTAGCTGAGCACTGTGCAGAGGTCGCATTACACTAACTTATATCTTTAGTTAAATACTGTGCAGAGGTCGCACTACACTAACTTGTAGCTTTAGCTGAACACTGTGCAGAGGTCGCACTACACTAACGTGTATATAATGTAGCTGCCTGCGGTAGTGATAGGATCAGGAAAACACCACCAACCTTCTACAGGTAGCTTTAGGTGAACACTGTGCAGAGGTCGCACTACACTAACGTGTAAATAATGTAGCTGCCTGCAGTAGTGATAGGATCAGGAAAACACCACCAACCTTCTACAGGTAGTTTTAGTTGAACACTATACAGAGGTCGCAATACACGAACGTGTAAATAATGTAGCTGCCTGCGGTAGTGATAGGATCAGGAAAACACCACCAACATTCTACAGGTAGCTTTAGCTGAACACTGTGCAGAGGTCGCACTACACTAACTTGTAGCTTTAGCTGAACACTGTGCAGAGGTCGCACTACACTAACTTGTAGCTTTAGCTGAACACTGTGCAGAGGTCGCACTACACTAACGTGTAAATAATGTAGCTGCCTGTGGTAGTGATAGGATCAGGAAAACAACACCAACCTTCTACAGGTAGCTTTAGCTGAACACTTTGCAGAGGTCGCACTACACTAACTTGTAGCTTTAGCTGAACACTGTGCAGAGGTCGCACTACACTAACTTGTAGCTTTAGCTGAACACTGTGCAGAGGCCGCACTACACTAACTTGTAGCTTTAGCTGAACACTGTGCAGAGGTCGCACTACACTAACTTGTAGCTTTAGCTGAACACTGTGCAGAGGTCGCACTACACTAACGTGTAAATAATGTAGCCGCCTGCGGTAGTGATAGGATCAGGAAAACAACACCAACCTTCTACAGGTAGCTTTAGCTGAACACTTTGCAGAGGTCGCACTACACTAACTTGTAGCTTTAGCTGAACACTGTGCAGAGGTCGCACTACACTAACTTGTAGCTTTAGCTGAACACTGTGCAGAGGTCGCACTACACTAACTTGTAGCTTTAGCTGAACACTGTGCAGAGGTCGCACTACACTAACTTGTAGCTTTAGCTGAACACTGTGCAGAGGTCGCACTACACTAACGTGTAAATAATGTAGCCACCTGCGGTAGTGATAGGATCAGGAAAACAACACCAACCTTCTACAGGTAGCTTTAGCTGAACACTTTGCAGAGGTCGCACTACACTAACTTGTAGCTTTAGCTGAACACTGTGCAGAGGTCGCACCACACTAACTTGTAGCTTTAGCTGAACACTGTGCAGAGGTCGCACTACACTAACTTGTAGCTTTAGCTGAACACTGTGCAGAGGTCGCACTACACTAACTTGTAGCTTTAGCTGAACACTGTGCAGAGGTCGCACTACACTAACTTGTAGCTTTAGCTGAACACTGTGCAGAGGTCGCACTACACTAACGTGTAAATAATGTAGCTGCCTGCGGTAGTGATAGGATCAGGAAAACAACACCAACCTTCTACAGGTAGCTTAAGCTGAACACTGTGCAGAGGTCGCACTACACTAACGTGTAAATAATGTAGCTGCCTGCGGTAGTGATAGGATCAGGAAAACAACACCAACCTTCTACAGGTAGCTTTAGCTGAACACTGTGGAGAGATCGCACTACACTAACTTGTAGCTCTAGCTGAACACTGTGCAGAGGTCGCACTATATTAACTTGTAGCTTTAGCTCAACACTGTGCAGAGGTCGCACTACACTAACTTGGAGCTTTAGCTGAACACTGTGCAGAGGTCGCACTACACTAACTTGTAGCTTTCGCTGAACACTGTGCAGAGGTCACACTACACTAACTTGTAGTTTTAACTGAACACTGTGCAGAGGTCGTACTACACTAACTTGTAGCTTTAGCTAAACACTGTGCAGAGGTCGCACTACACTAACGTGTAAATAATGTAGCTGCCTGTGGTAGTGATAGCATCAGGAAAACAACACCAACCTTCTACAGGTAGCTTAAGCTGAACACTGTGCAGAGGTCGCACTACACTAACGTGTAAATAATGTAGCTGCCTGCGGTAGTGATAGGATCAGGAAAACAACACCAACCTTCTACAGGTAGCTTTAGCTGAACACTGTGCAGAGGTCGCATTACACTAACTTGTATCTTTAGCTAAACACTGTGCAGAGGTCACACTACACTAACTTGTAGCTTTAGCTGAGCACTGTGCAGAGGTCGCACTATACTTACTTGTAGCTTTAGCTCAACACTGTGCAGAGGTCGCACTACACTAACTTGTAGCTTTAGCTGAACACTGTGCAGAGGTCGCACTACACTAACTTGTAGCTTTAGCTGAACACTGTGCAGAGGTCGCACTACACTAACTTGTAGCTTTAGCTGAACACTGTGCAGAGGTCGCACTACACTAACTTGTAGCTTTAGCTGAACACTGTGCAGAGGTCGCACTACACTAACGTGTAAATAATGTTGCTGCCTGCCTGTCAGTAGGAAGATAATAACAGGAACAGATCTAGCTAAACTGAATACAGTGTACATACATACATATATATATACATATATACACACACACACACACAACACCTGGGATGCATATATATACACACAATGCACTGTAAGTGCAGCTAACTGACTGTCCTGCCTAATCTATCTAACTTAAATCAAATGACACTATCTCTCTGTCTCTGTCTCTCAACGCCGGAACACACTAACTACACAGGGCCGACGTGCAGGCGGCCTTATATAGTTTGGGGCGTGTACTAAACCCCCTGAGCCATAATTGGCCAAAGCCACCCTGGCTTTGGCCAATTACAGCTCTCTGTACAGACAGCGCCGTGATTGGCCAAGCATGCGGGTCATAGTGCATGCTTGGCCAATCATCAGCCAGCAATGCACTGCGATGCCGCAGTGAATTATGGACCGTGACGCGCCACTCGAACATGGGTTCGACTCGAACATGAAGCTCATCCCTATCTGCCACATAGTCACCCAATTACACAGTGCATTGAGGTCGGCTTGTAAATTGGAGACATCCTGTAAGGAAAGTTATTCCACCGCATAGCTTAGTGTCATCTGTCATCTCCACCCAAAAACTGAAACACTGCTATCTGCTTTTCTTATGCGTCTCTAATAATTGCCGGTATGTTATTTTTGCTTAACCATCTGTAGACCTGTCCACATTACAATGCTTTATTAGTTCCCTTGTCTTACCCAGAATTATGGCCCCTTAACTTTAGTGCCCTCTTGCTAGTCTGTTTCTGAAGTAAGAATTTTGCCCTGTTAACCAGCCAACCTTTATTACCTCTTGATTGCTAATTGAAATCCACCCACCACCCACAGCTATCAGTATAAATATAAGCTTCTTTTGGGGGAAGCATTTGCAGGGAGCACATTTGCAACTGGGGCTCTTTCTAAAAGTGGGGCTCTTTCTTTAAGTGGAAAGCACTTCTGACTGCACAAAGCAAATGAACACAAGAAAATACTTTGAAAAACACCACACAGACATCAGGTGACCTTGTTTACCCCTTTAGCTCTTTCTCCTTGTAACATGCACTCTCTACCACTCCTTTTGACAGCTCTGTCCTCTATCCTTAAACTATCTCTCCTTCACCCCTCTTCTCCCCCCCCCCCCCCCCCACAGCATATATCACCTTCACTTCTGTCCTCTCCTTATTACTGCACCCACCAACTCCTGCTAATTCTGAATCCACACACTAAAAATCTCCAAGACCCTGGGCCATGTCTCTTCATATAAATCCCACTCCCATATTACCTCCCTCACCCTCCTGCTTCTCCTAACCTCTTTAGATATATCCCCAAACCCTGGGCCTCCATCATTTAACTGTATCCCATGTACCCATCACCCTGCACCCTCTGGTATCAGCCGCAAACAACACAATTTAGTTCCCATTTCTATTCTTCCCAAGACCAGACTCCCTTTCTCTTGTGCCCTTTGGAACTCCCGCTCTGTCTAAAACAAACATACCTCTCTCCATGACCTCTTTATCGCCAACTCATTTAACCTACTCGCCATTACTGAAACCTGGCTCCACGAATCCGACACTGCGTCTTCTGCTGCCCTATCCAATGGTGGTCTTCTCTAGACTCACTCACCCAGGTCCAGCGGACGTAAGGGAGAAGGTGTCGGAATCCTTCTAGCCCCACATAGCACCTTTCAGGTACTTCAACCACCTCCCTCTCTGTCACTCTCCTCTTTCGAAGCACACTGAATTCGTCTTTTCACTCCAGTTTCTCTAAGTATAGCTGTGATCTACAGGCCCCCTGGGCCAGTATCAACCTTTCTTGATGACTTCTCTGCCTGGCTACCCTACTTTCTTTCTTCTGAAATCCCCACAATCATTCTCGGGGACTTCAACATCCCTATTAATACTAACACTCCTGCCACTTCCAAACGTCTCAGCCTAACCTCCTTCTTTGACCTGAAGCAGTGGATACACGCTCCTACTCACTCTGAAGGCGATACCCTTGACCTCGTTTTCTCTCACCTTTGCACTCCATGCAACCTCTCTAACTATCCATTCCCTCTCTCTGATCACCACCTTATTAGTTTCACTCTCTCCCTCTCCTCCACCTCCTCTCCCTCCAACCGCCTAAAAGTTACCCGCAGAAACCTACGTCATCTCAACCCTTTTCTTCTCTACTCTGCTATCGACAACCTCTACGACAAAATCTCACCCCTATCCTGCACCAACCCAGCCACTGCTGTCTACAATGCCTCACTGGACTCACTGGCCCCCTTCACTACACACAGAATCAGGCCCCGACCCCTTCAACCTTGGCAAACAGATGATACTAGAAGTCTGAAAAAACGTAGTCGTGCTCATGAGCGCCTGTGGCGTAAGACTAATGCCGCGTACACACGGTCGGACTTTTCGTCTACAAAAGTCAGACAGCCTGTCCGACAGACTTCCGGCAGACTTTCGGCGGACTTGCGGCGGACTTGCGGCATACTTTCTAACGAACGGACTTGCCTACACACGACCACACAAAAGTCCGACGGATTCGTACGTGATGACGTACACCGGACTAAAATAAGGAAGTTCATAGCCAGTAGCCAATAGGTGCCCTAGCGTGGCTTTTTGTCCGTCGGACTAGCACACAGACGAGCGGATTTCGGGGTCCGTCGTAGTTACGAAGTAAAGATTTGAAGCATGTTTCAAATCTAAAGTACGTCGGATTTGAGGCTAAAAAAGTACGTTGAAAGTCCGGAGAAGCCCACACACGATCGGATTACCAGCCAGCTTTAGTCCGTCAGCGTCCGTTGGACTTTTGTAGACGAAAAGTACGACCGTGTGTATGCGGCATAAGTCTCAGAGAGATTTCAACCAATATAAATCTGCCCTCCAAAAATACAATTCCAGCCTCCTCACTGCCAAGCACACTTATTTTATTACTCGCATTAGCAACTTATCATCCCGTCCCCGTCAACTCTTCTCTACCTTCAACTCTCCACTTCGTCCCCCACTGCCTCCACCCACCAACTCACTCACTGCCCAGGAGATCGCCAATTACTTCAAACAGAAGATTGATACAATTTGCGAGGAGATCTCTACTGTTCCGATACCCTCCACGCTTTACACTTTATACCCACAGGTACAATCATTACTTCCCTCTTTCAACCCCACCACTACAGACGAGGTTGCTAAACTACTTGCTAATGTTCACCTTACCACCTGCCCTCTGGATCCTGTTCCCTCACAAATGCTATGTTCACCCTCTGGCTCTATGCTACTAACCCACATCTTCAATCTCTCCCTCTCTTCTGGCACCTTCCCCAACTCTCTAAAACATGCACTTGTCAGACCCATACTTAAAAAACCCTCACTGGACCCATCCAATCTTAACAACCTACACCCCATCTCCTTGCTCCCCTTCTTATCCAAACTCCTCAAACGTCTGGTCTACAACCGACTGCGCGTCCACCTCGCTGATAATAGCCTTCTTGATCCCCCTCAGTCTGGATTTCGTCCTCAACACTCCACAGAAACTGCTCTCCTAAAACCTAACAAACGATCTACTAACGGCCAAAACCAATAGACACTATTCTGCACTCCTACGCCTGGACCTCTCTGCTGCCTTTGATACGGTTGACCACCCCCTCCTCCTCAAAAAACTCCACGCCTTTGGTCTCCGTGACTGTACTCTTCGCTGGGTCTCTTCCTACTTATCCAACCGCACCTTTAGCGTTTCTTACAACTCTACTTCCTCCTCTCCTCTTCCTTTCCCGGTTGGGGTCCCCCAAGGTTCTGTTCTTGGACCTCACCTATTTTCATGAACGTGTTTGGCTGTAGGTGGTATGGCCGTGTTGGGTTGCAGGTGATATGGTTGTGTTGCGTTGTAGGTAGTATGGTTCTGTTGGGTTGTAGGTGCTATGAATGTGTTGGGCTGTAGGTGGTATGGTTGTCTTGGGTTGTAGGTGATATGGTTGTGTTGGGTTGTAGGTAGTATGGCTGTGTTGGGTTGTAGGTAGTATGGTTGTGTTGGGTTGTAGGTAGTATGGTTGTGTTGGGTTGTAGGTGGTATGGCTATGGTGGGTTGTATGTGCTATGACTGTGTTGGCTTGTAGGTGGTATGACTGTGTTGGCTTGTAGGTGGTATGACTGTGTTGGCTTGTAGGTGGTATGACTGTGTTGGCTTGTAGGTGGTATGACTGTGTTGGCTTGTAGGTGGTATGGTTGCAGGTAGTATAGTTGTGTTGGGTGGTAGGTGGTATGGCTTTGTTGGGTTGTAGGTGGTATGACTGTGTTGGGTTGTAGGTGGTATGACTGTGTTGGGTTGTAGGTGCTATGACTGTGTTGGGTTGTAGGTGCTATGACTGTGTTGGGTTGTAGGTGGTATGGCTGTGTTGGGTTGTAGGTAGTATGGTTGTGTTGGGTTGCAGGTGGTATGGTTGTGCTGGGTTGCAGGCGATATGGTTTTGTTGGGTTGTAGGTAGTAGGGATGTGTTGGGTTGTAGGTGGTATGGCTGTGTTGGGTTGTAGGTGATATGGTTGTGTTGGGTTGTAGGTAGTGTGGTTGTGTTGGGTTGTAGGTAGTATGGTTGTGTTGGGTTGCAGGTGGTATGGTTGTGCTGGGTTGCAGGTGATATGGTTTTGTTGGGTTGTAGGTAGTAGGTGGTATGGCTGTGTTGGGTTGTAGGTGGTATGGCTGTGTTGGGTTGTAGGTGGTATGGCTGTGTTGGGGTGTAGGTTATATGGTTGTGCAATTTTCGTAAGCGGTCAAGGTGAGATACTAATGACTCAGTGAGGAATTCCTCATATTCTGGTCATGTGACCATGAGCAATGTGTGAATGATGGTGTTCCTCCTCCCGGTGAGCAATGCAGTGCACCCTTATAGATGAGCGAGGTTTTATTAGACAGCAGAGGCGTATGAAGTACACAAATAATAATTATCACAGCATTACAGAATGATGGAACCATAGAAGTATGTCAGAGTCATTACATGGAGAAAGTCACAGGAACCACCTGACGAGGCACAACATGTCCGCTGTACTGACTGACAACAACAACACTGCTTAAAAAGAACCTGTCATCACATATAGTTCATCATTGTAAAAGAAGCAGTAATGTGTGAGTGTAACATTTCCAGATAACAATACTCCCCCTGACAATGCCTTTCCCTGCATTTCCCTCCAGAAGGACCGTGCCATCTTTGTTTAGGCATCATCCAGGGTCACCATCTGCTTTCTGGACTTGATGCTTGTGTAATTCTGGACTGTGTTTACAAATGTCTGATACAGATCAGCCCCATCTGCACCCTCCCAACTTGCTACAAAGTTATAATGTAGATTCTGAGAGATAAGAGCTGGAGGAGGAGACTAAGGCTATACCACTTCCTGTATGCAGCAGACCGATAACAAGGTGGAACCTTTGGGAGAAATGATACTTTTGTGTATTGTGAGGTCAGGAATTTATTTTTTCTACAACTGAAAGGCTGGTTAATAGGAAACTGCATTAGTATGGGGAGGATTTCTTATTTTTTTTGCAACCAAAATACAAAAAAGTCCCCCAAAGCTCCACCTCCATACAGAAACACACCACTCTTTTTGTTTTAAATTGTTGAGATATTGATATTTGTACATCCAAGGACACATTTTTAACCACGCAACCACCGGAAGATTTACCCCCTTCATGACCAGGCCATTTTTTTTTGCAATACGGCACTGCGTTACTTCAACTGACAATTGCATGGTTGTGCGACGCTGTACCCAAACAAAATTGATGTCTTTTTATTTTCCCACAAATAGAGCTTTCATTTGGTGGTATTTAATCACCTCTGCGGTTTTTATTTTTTGCGCTTTAAACAAACAAAAAACAACAATTTTTTTTCAAAACAATATTTTTTTACTTTCAGCTATAAAACACAGCCAATAATTTTTTTTCAAAAAAATTAATTTCTTCATCAATTTAGGCCAATAAGTATTCTGCTACATATTTTTGGTTACAAAAAAAATCCCAATAAGCGTATATTGATTGGTTTGCACAAAAGTTATCCCATCTACAAACTATGGGATATTTTGTATTTATTTATTTTTTTACTAGTAATCTCTAGTAAATCTCCGTTCTCCCTCTGTCAGGAGTGTTTGCAAGTGCCCAGCGGACATCGCGGCCGCCGGGCACGTGCAACGCCCCCTTAGGGACGCAGCGGGCGCGCCCCCTATACTCCTTACATCTACGGCGATTCGCGCAGGAGTGCCATTCTGCCGCCGATTGATAATATATTTTTCTGGATCCATTTCCTAGTATACACACCTTAAAAATCCCACAATACTCCAATATTTCATGTTTGGTAATAGGGATGAGCTTCGTGTTCGAATCGAACGCATGTTCGACTCGAACATTGTCTGTTCGGTCGTTCGCCGAATTCCGAACGATATGGGCCGTTCGTGCCAAATTCGAGTGGCGCGTCACAGCCCATAATTCACTGCGGCATCGCAGTGCATTGCTGGCTGATGATTGGCCAAGCATGCACTATGACCCGCATGCTTGGCCAATCACAGCGCCGTCTGTACAGAGAGCCGTAATCGGCCAAAGCCAGGGTGGCTTTGGCCAATTATGGCTCAGGGGATTTAGTACACGCCCCACACTATATAAGGCCGCCTGCACGGCGGCCCTGTGTAGTGTGTTCCGGCATTGAGAGAGATAGACAGAGAGACAGTGTCATTTGATTTAAGTTAGATAGAGTAGGCAGGCAAGTCAGTTAGCTGCACTTACAGTGTATTGTGTATATATATACATCCTAGGTGTTGTGTATATATATATATATATATATACACACACACACACACACACACACACACACATACACTGTATTCAGTTTAGCTAGATCCGTTCCTGTTATTCTCTTCCTACTACTGACAGGCAGGCAGGTGTTTTTACAGTATTTACAGCTACCTGAAGAAAATTGCTGGTGTTCTTCTGATCCTATTAGTCCTATTAGCTACAGTATTTACAGTTAGTGTAGTGCGTCCTCTGCACTGTGTGCACCTAAAGCTACCTGAAGAAAATTAGTGGTGTTCTTCTGATCCTATTAGTACAGTACCGCAGGCAGCTGCAGTATTTACAAGTTAGTGTAGTGCGTCCTCTGCACAGTGTGCACCTAAAGCTACCTAAAGAAAATTAGTGGTGTTCTTCTGATGCTATTAGTACAGTACCGCAGGCAGCTGCAGTATTTACAAGTTAGTTTAGTGCGTCCTCTGCACAGTGTGCACCTAAAGCTACCTAAACAAAATTAGTGGTGTTCTTCTGATCCTGTTAGTACAGTACCGCAGGCAGCTGCAGTATTTACAAGTTAGTGTAGTGCGTTCTCTGCACAGTGTGCACCTAAAGCTACCTGAAGAAAATTAGTGGTGTTCTTCTGATCCTATTAGTACAGTACCACAGGCAGCTGTAGTATTTACAAGTTAGTGTAGTGCGTCCTCTGCACAGTGTGCACCTAAAGCTACCTGAAGAAAATTAGTGGTGTTCTTCTGATCCTATTAGTACAGTACCACAGGCAGCTGTAGTATTTACAAGTTAGTGCACTGTGTCCTCTGCACAGTGTGCAACTAAAGCTACCTGAAGAAAATTAGTGGTGTTCTTCTGATCCTATTAATACCACAGGCAGGCAGCTACAGTATTTACAGTTAGTGTAGTGCGTCCTCTGCACAGTGTGCACCTAAAGCTACCTGAAGAAAATGAGTGTTCTTCTGATCCTATTAGTACAGTACTGCAGGCAGCTGCAGTATTTACAAGTTAGATTAGTGCATCCTCTGCACAGTGTGCACCTAAAGCTACCTGAAGAAAATTAGTGGTGTTCTTCTGATCCTATTAATACCACAGGCAGGCAGCTACAATATTTACAGTTAGTGTAGTGTGTCCTCTGCACAGTGTGCACCTAAAGCTACCTGGAGACAATTGCTGTTGTTCTGCTCCTATTAATACCACAGGCAGCTACAGTATTTACAGTTAGTGCACTGTGTGCTCTGCACAGTGTGCAACTAAAGCTACCTGAAGAAAATTAGTGGTGTTCTTCTGATCCTATTAATACCACAGGCAGGCAGCTACAGTATTTACAGTTAGTGTAGTGCGTCCTCTGCATAATGTGCACCAAAAGCTACCTGAAGACCATTGCTGTTGTTCTGCTCCTATTAATACCACAGGCAGGCAGCTGCAGTATTTACAGTTAGTGTACTGCGTCCTCTGCACAGTGTGCACCTAAAGCTACCTGAAGAAAATGAGTGTTCTTCTGATCCTATTAGTACAGTACTGCAGGCAGCTGCAGTATTTACAAGTTAGATTAGTGCATCCTCTGCACAGTGTGCACCTAAAGCTACCTGAAGAAAATTAGTGGTGTTCTTCTGATCCTATTAATACCACAGGCAGGCAGCTACAATATTTACAGTTAGTGTAGTGTGTCCTCTGCACAGTGTGCACCTAAAGCTACCTGGAGACAATTGCTGTTGTTCTGCTCCTATTAATACCACAGGCAGCTACAGTATTTACAGTTAGTGCACTGTGTCCTCTGCACAGTGTGCAACTAAAGGTACCTGAAGAAAATTAGTGGTGTTCTTCTGATCCTATTAATACCACAGGCAGGCAGCTACAGTATTTACAGTTAGTGTAGTGCGTCCTCTGCATAGTGTGCACCAAAAGCTACCTGAAGACAATTGCTGTTGTTCTGCTCCTATTAATACCACAGGCAGGCAGCTACAGTATTTACAGTTAGTGTACTGCGTCCACTGCACAGTGTGCATCTAAAGCTACCTAAAGACAATTGCTGGTGTTCTCATACTAATAATACTACAGGCAGGCAGTTGATTCTGCTGGCTGCAGTATCAGTATATATATTAATATTATATATATATACACATACATACATACATACATACATACATATATATATACACACATATACATACATATATATATATATATACACATACACATGCCAGCTTTGTGCAGCTACATCTCACTGCAGGCCATTAGGATGTCTGGAAGGCCAACAAGGAGAGGCAGACAGTCACAAGCCAATAAAAGAGGGCAAGCAGGCTCTGTGTCTAGAGGCAACAGTGCTGGTCGTGGACACGGTGCATCCTCATCAGCACGTGGCCGTGGGACACGCTTGTCCTTTTTTTCGGCAGCTGGCCGTGTTGAGCCGCAACATGCAGGAGACTTGGAAGAGTGGATAACCAAGCCGTCCTCATCCTACTCATCCTCTCTCACCCAGGCTCAGGGTACTTTGTCTGGCAAAGCAGCTGCCAACGCGGCCTCTTCCCTCGGCTCAATGGCATCAGTCACTCCTTCCCTAGCCCCACCATGTCCTCCTGAGGAGTCCCCCGAACGGTTTGACCACAGTGTTGGGTACATGCTCCAGGAGGATACCCAGCGTTTTGAAGGTTCCGATGATGGTACCCAGCTAGAGGAAGGCAGTAACGTGAGCCCAAAGAGAGGGGGTGCCCAAGAAGGACAACAATCTGGCAGTCATGTTCCCCCAGCTGCAGCATACTGCCAGCTTTGCTCCAGTGATGAGGAGGGAGGGGATAATGAGGTCACTGACTCCATGTGGGTGCCTGATAGGAGAGAGGAGGAGGAGGAGGAGGAGGAGGAAGCACATCACCAACGAGGCAGGATGCCCTCCAGGGGCCAGCTTAAGGGCAGCACACCGACTGCATCACACCACAGAGCTCCGCATGTGCAGGGCGCTGCTGTCTCTGCGCGTTATTCCAAAAGTTCTTGGGTGTGGGCCTTTTTTGAGATGAGTGCATCAGATCCCACCGCTGCTATTTGCAACATATGTCTCAAGCGTATCTCTCGTGGCCAAAACATCTCCCGCTTGGGCACCACATGCTTGACCAGACATATGTTGACCTCCCATGCAGTTCGTTGGCGAGCGTACCTAAAAGACCCACACCAAAGAACAAAGAGGACCTCTCCTTGCTCCTCATCAGCTGGGATCTCCAACCCCACTATACCTTCAGTCCTCTCTGAGACCTGCACTGAGAGGAATGAAGGTGTAGAATTAGGTGTGTCACAGCCAAGTACTTGGGGGCAATCTGCTATCGGTACACCAACGTCAGATTGTACCAGGCAAATTTCCCTGCCCCAGCTGCTGCACCGCCGAAAGAAGTTTGCTCCCAGCCATCCACATGCCCAGCGGTTGAATGCTAGCTTGGCTAAATTGCTAGCATTTCAACTGCTGCCTTTTCAGTTGGTAGACTCTGCCCCCTTCCATGAGTTTGTGGAATGTGCGGTACCTCAGTGGCAGGTTCCCAAACGCCACTTTTTCTCATGGAAGGCGATTCTGGCTCTCTACCGGCATGTGGACGACAATGTCTTGGCCTCGCTGGACAGGGCGGTCAGCGGTAAGGTGCATATTACCGCTGACTCATGGTCCAACAGGCATGGACAGGGACGTTACCTATCTTTCACCGCGCACTGGGTGACTCTTCTGGCAGCTGGGAAGGATGCAGGACAGGGTGCAGTAGTGTTGGAGGTTGTTCTGCCACCATGCCTCCAAAATACTACTAGTGGTGATTCTGCCACACCTCTCTCCTCCACCCTCTCCTCCTCTTCTTCCTCCATGGCCTCTTCCTGTGCTAATTTGACTTCGGAACCAGCGGTGCTCCGTAGGCGTTCAAGGGGCTACGCAAGCACGCAGGCCAAAAGATGCCATGCGGTGCTTGAGCTGGTGTGCTTGGGGGACAGGAGCCACACTGGGGCAGAGATTCTGTCAGCTCTGCAGGGGCAGGTTCAGAGGTGGTTGACGCCACGCCAGCTTAAGACAGGTATTTGGGACAATGGCACCAACCTCCTCTCCGCCCTCCGACAGGGACAAATGACCCATGTGCCCTGTTTGGCTCACGTCCTTAACTTGGTGGTGCAGCGGTTCTTTGGCAGGTACCCGGGCTTACAGGATGTCCTGAGGCAGGCCAGGAAAGTCTGTGTGCATTTCTGCAGGTCATATAATGCCAGTGCTCGGCTGGCCGACCTCCAAAAGGAATTTAACCTGCCCAAGAACCGCCTAATAGGTGACATGCCCACCAGGTGGAACTTAACGTTGGCCATGCTGCAGCGGCTGCACACGCAGCAGAGGGCCATCAATGAGTACTTGTGAGACTATGGCACCAGGACAGGGTCAGGGGAGCTTGTTTTTTTCCCCCACGCCAGCGGGCCATGATCAGGGATGCATGCACTGTCCTGTCACCATTTGAGGAGGCCACGAGGATGGTGAGCAGTGACAGTGCATGCATCAGTGACACTGCCCCCCTTGTCCACCTGTTGGAGCACACTCTGCATAGAATAATGGACAGGGCACTTGAGGCAGAACAGAGGCAGGAAGAGGAGGACTTCCTTAGCTCTCAAGGCCCCCTTTATCCAGACAGTGTTCCTGTGTGCCCACCGATCACACAGAAAGAGGACGAGGGGGAGGAGGAAGAGGAGGATTGTGTCAGCATGGAGGTGGAGCCTGGCACTCAGCATCAGCAGCAGTCTTTAAGGGATCATTTACAGTCCCAAGAAACCCATGGACTTGTACGTGGCTGGGAGGAGGTGGCTGCAGATCATGTCGTCCTTAGTGACCCAGAGGACTCCAGACCGAATGCCTCAGCAAACCTGCGCGGCCTCCCTGATCCTGCAAAGCCTGCGCAAGGATCCTCGTATTCGTGGTATCAAGGAGAGGGATCAATACTGGCTGGCAACCCTCCTTGATCCACGTTACAAGGGTAAGGTTGCGGACCTTATCTTGCCGTCGCAGAGGGAGCAGAGGATGAAACGTCTTCGGGAGGCCTTGCAGAAAGGTCTGTGCAATGCGTTCCCAGAGACTGGGAGGTTACAAACTCCTTGGACAACGTGTTGCTGAGGCTTCGGTCAGTCAAAGAAGGAGGGGTGGAGGTCTGACTGATGCGTTCAGACAATTTTTTAGTCTGCAGCCCCAAGGTATGATCGGTTCCAGCAACCATCGCCAGCGTCTGTTTTACATGGTGCAGGAATACCTAGGGGCAAGATCTGACTTGGACACCTTTCCCACGGAAAATTCTCTGGGTTACTGGGTCTTGAGGATGGATCACTGGCCAGAGCTTGCACAATATGCAACTGAGCTACTTTTGTAACCGATCACAGGATGCGCCTGTCCACCGACTCGGTCGATCGACTGTTCTTCATAAAAATGAATCAGTCTTGGATCACCACCAGCTACCAAGCACCTGATGCTGATGTAACCGAATAATTTTTTTTGAAATGTCAGATCCCTTCAAGGCTGCCTAAGCTGATGCTGAGTGACTATCCTGTTATGCTGAGTGACTATCCTCTTCCTCCTCAATGATCATGCTCATAGCTTGTAAGAATATTTTTGGTTCTGGGCGCCGCCGCCAGTGGCTAAGGCCCAATTTTTCAGCTCCTGTTTAACAGGGGGCGTGTAATTACAATTTTTGATGCAATATTTTGCAAGGAGGGTTCGTTGCTGCACTCAACTAGAGTATTTGTGAGGGGTTGCAGTGTTGTGGCACCAGCACCAGTGCCTAAGGCCCAATTTTTCTGCCCCTGTTCAACAGGGACATGTAATTACAATTCTTGATCTAATATTTTACAGCAGGGCCCATTTCTGCACCCACCTTGTGCGCGATCTTACCGCATACTCAGATGCTGCAAGATAGCGCTTTGTGAATGGAGCCCAGTACCCCATGTTGGAGAGATTCTTAACCAGCAGGACTGGGAGGGTTGGGACAGCCGGACCGAGGCCAGCAGGACCGGGAGAGGCAACTAGCGAGTCCAGGGGCCTGGAGGGGGGGTCTGCGAGGGCTAATTCACACTAGTGCGTTCCTCTGCATTTTAGCGCGGCTTCAAAAAACGCAGGTCGACGCACCTGAAAAGCAAATTTGTGTCCTGTTCACACTACAGTGCTGCGTTGACTTGCATTGCGTTAAAATGCAACATGTATGCATTTTAGTGGAACGCAAATAAAAAAAAAAAGTTTGCTTTGTGATTTTATGAACCCCCCCCCCCCCCCCGGGACGTGATGTTACAGGAAATCCAGTGCGTTTTAATGCGCGTTAAGACGTGACTGAAATGTATGGAAATGCACTATCATTTTAGTGCAAGTCAATGCGAATTAATAATAAATAATAAGAATAAAAAGTAATTTGTTCCGTTCCATTTGTTTAGATGCGGCATTCGTTATTTCGGATAATTCGGAACTTCAGATAAATTTGTATTCGTTACTTTCACTAACAGCCAAATGTGAAAGGAAATTACAATACCTATAATTTAATCATTTAGTAATAGTGAAGTTATTATTAGTTATTATTTCAGAGTTTCACATTTTCGGGTTTTCAACATTTTCGGGATTTTCGTTCTTTTGAATTGTCTGATTTTCATTCTCATTTTTGGATCGCTGAATTTCACATTTCCGAATTTCCGAATTTTCGAATATTCGGAAAAATTTGTTAAACTGTTTTGTGTTAACTTGGACATTTCCGAATTAACGAATTTGTCGAAATTCATTAAAAAACAAATTCAGAACTAAACGAATTGCACGTGTCTACTAAACACCCCCCTCATGTCACATGGGGTAATATACTGTATCAGTACAATCATCACATGTGTTATATACTGCTGCCGGGATCCACCATGTTTCCTCATAGCGTTCCCTTAATTAGGTCACCCGGTAGATGAGAAATACTTCTCTCTGCGCCATTGCCTTGCAGCACTGGGGTCCTAGGTTTCTATTCTCCCATGGACATTATTTTGCATGGGGCTTTGTATGTTCCCAGGTTCCCTCCTGGAGTCTGAAAACCTCCTCAGAGGGTAATTTAGAGCTGTCAGTGCTACACAAACACATACCGATCAATAAAAGACATAATTATTTACTGTGATCACACACTGTGGGGGAGCTCCAACTAGCAGGGCCAGCAATATGAGCGCTACTCCACCAGAGGGCAGCACATGCCTTGTGTAAGTATAAAGACAAACTCTTGTTATTGTAATCAAACTACTGTCTCCATTATTATTATTACTTTCACATTAGCAGTACTGTTACTATAATTAATATGACTGCTACTAATGGGATTTAATTTATTACTATTATTTGTATTATTATTATTATTATTATTAATAATACTAACATTATACCTATAACTTCAGTTCTTAGTATAATTTTGTCTTCTAAAGTTGATATTTTAATGCCTAAAGCGGGACCTTCAGCCATTTTTTCATCTTTCCATCTATTAAATCTTTTGCCCTTGTTGTTGTTTTAACTTTGGATAGTAAAATATATATATGGTTATTATTATTATTTATTATTGCTATTAATATGGCTATTATTATCATTATTCACTCCAACCCTTAGTATAATTTTGTCTTCTAAAGTTGATATTTTAATGCTTTAATTATATGTTTAAGTTATGTTTAGACTCAATGGTATTTTTATTTTATTTTTTATTTTATTCTTTTTTATAATTACTAGCACTATACTATCATTCTTGCATCAGATTAGCAGTACTGTTGCTATAATGGTTATTATTATTATTATATTTATAATTATTATTATTGCTATTATTATCATTAAACTTATTATAATTTTTTTTCTTCTGAAGTTGATATTTAATGCTTTAAATATAATGTTTAATTAATGTTTAGATTCACTACTACTTTTATTTATAATTACTAGCACTATACTATCATTCTTACAACATTATTATTACTTTACAGTTACTTTACGTTACAGTTATGTTTGATAGTACCATTCTAATCATTGTCATACCAGATTGTCAATCATTGTCAGATTGGATTGAAAAAGGACGCCCGTTTTTGTTTTTTTTTGTTTTTTCTTTTTATTAAAGTTGTGGGAGAGCTCCAATTATTATTATTATTTTTTATATTTATTATCATTCTTTTATGTTATTATTCTTATTATTTTATTATTAGTATTACTCTTTTATTTGTATTATTATTATATTAATAATAATAATATTATTATTATTATTATTATTCAGGATTCATATAGCACCAATAGTTTGCACAGTGCTTTACACAATATAAGGAGAAAGTACAGTTACATTACCATTCATTACAAGAGGATTAGGAGGGCTCTGTTCATGAGAGCTTACAATCTAATGGGGGGGGGGGGGGCACACTATAGGGAGTGCCATCGGCCAAGCCCGAAGTTCGGTTTTTAACTTTATTATTACTATATGTTCTAAAATGACCAAAATTGTTTCTACTTTTTCTACAATAGTAGTATTTTTCTACATCTGTGAGTAGAATTCTCATTACTACTCCCCTCATATGTCCGGTAGTACTAGATTTTTTTTTTATTACCACTGTGGCTACTGTTAGTTAATCCCATCTGTATTTATCTTAATTTACTACTTTTATTGCCATCACTGTTTTAGCTACTACTATTAACATGATTATAATTCTATAGTTCCTCTACTGATATTACTACTAGTATGTTTATATGTTTATTACTACGTCATATGTGTGTGACATACTGTGTTTTGGGCCCGTGGCCCCAAAAAAAGTTCAGCCATGTGACGTGTGGTGTGATGAGGAGGAAATGGTGTGCTAGGAGGGCTGGGAGGAGGAGGAGTAGGATGATGATGTCTCTCTCTCTCTCTCTTTGGTTTATAAGGTTTTGGGTTACAGAGGAAGCTCAGCATTGTCTCTCTATGTAAATAACTGACACAGAGCGAGAGACTTGAACCATGTCACTTCCCAAGAGACAACTCTGCTCATGAGAAATGTGTGAGCCCAGCCCAGTGTGTGGGCAGAGTGGTCACATCCCTCCATTCCACCACTGTGATCAGGGAGAACGTCCTGTGCAGGGAAAGAGACTTTGTAACTAATGGGATTATTCAGGATGCTGGACAGTATGGAAGCCATTCCATACCTCCCAACTTTTTGAGATGGGAATGAGGGACACCTATTAGCAAAAGTATGCCTGGGACACACCCTACCACGCCCCCTTAAAGCGGACTTATACAAAACAAAAGAATATATATATATTAGTTAAGCCCACAAGTGCTTTTTTAACCACTGCTAATACTTTATACTGACGTCTGAAATTTACCAATGCAGACATTTAGAAACTGAATGAAAGGTTTAGCACTGGTAAATAATTTTTGAAAGATGAATAGTGCATTTTATATACTGTACAAATATATAGTTTAGACCAAAATGAGGGGCAATTAAGGAGGAAAGAGCAACAGATGGACTTTGTTCCAAAGAAGGGACAGTCCCTCAAAATCAGGGACAGTTGGGAGCTATGCCATTCACCAACATGGGATAGAGAACACCATCAATGACAGAGATAGCCCCGCCTTCTGACTTGCTCCTGGAAATGGCCAATAAAATTCTTTAGCCAATGCACTTTTTTATTATCTTTTTATATACAATTATTTCAGGTGGAATTTCATCAGTCAAAATTAACTTAATGCAAAACCAGGTTCATGAGAAGCCCTTCAAATGTCCTCTCAACACCTTTATGGTCCAGAGAAGCCACCGAAAAGCTTACACTCTAAATCTCACTGCCCACCGTCATACTGTTGGGTGGAAGCCATCTGGAGTGTTGGAGGAAGCCCAGTATTGGGAGCGCCCAACTCCATTGTTCCTGGTGGGGAAGGAACCCAGAACCAGCAACACTCACCTCCAAAGCTCTACCATGACTGCATAACCAGGGAGCCGGGACTGGAACTGTTTCTAGTATTATATATGGGCGCATTGATCCTTCAGAGATACTAATACTAATAATAAAAGCTCTACTACTAATAATAAAAGCGGTACTACTACTACTACTACTACTAATAATAATAATAAAAGCAGTTCTAATACAATAATAATAATAATAATAATAATAATAATAATAATAATAATAATAATAATAATAAAAGCGGTGCCACTACTAATACTACTACTACAACAACCTGTACTTCTACAATGATAATAAAAGCTGTACTACTACAATAATAATAATAATAATAATAATAAAAGCGGTATTACTACTACTAATAATAAAAGCGGTACTACTGCTACTACAATAATAATAATAATAAAAGCGATACCACTACTAATACTACTACAAACAACCTCTACTACTACTTCTATAATAATAATAATAAAAGCTGTACTACTAGAACTACTACTAATAATAATAAAAGTGGTACTGCTACTACTACAACAATATTAAACGCTGTACTACTACTTCTATGATAGAAATAATAAAGATAACAGTGATAATAATATTAATCAATAGGAGTAGTAATAATGGCAGTAAAATTAAAAAATAAACATAATAAAATAGTATATCTCCCTCATAAAGCAGTTCTTTGGGTTACTTTGAGGCAGGGGTGGACTGACCATTGAGCCACTCGGGCACTGCCCGAGGGCCCTGGGCCACTAGGGGGCCCCATCAGGGTTGCCAGCCTCAGTAAAACCAGGGACAGTATGTATAAATCTGTGTTTTTTTTTACATTTATACTGTGTGTACATGTATGTGTATACTGTGTGATTGTATACTGTGTGTGTGTATACTGTGTGGCCCCATAATCTCTGATTGCCTGGGGGCCCCATAATCTCCTATTGCCCGGGGGCCCCATGAGTTATCAGTCCGCTCCTGCTTTGAGGAATTAATAAATGGAAATAATAATGATAACAGTAGTATTAATAATAAGAATACGAGTAGAAGTCGTAGTAGTAATGAGAACATAAAAATGATAAAAAATGATAAATAAAAATAATAGCAAAAATAATAAACAGAAATAGTAATACTAATGGTAGTAAAAAGTAAAAATAAAATAATAAAAATAGTATATCTCCCTCATTTAGGTTACCTTGAGAAAATAATAAATGGAATAATGATAACAGTAGTAATAATAATAATAATAATAATAATAATAATAATATGAGTAGAAGTCATAGTAGTAATGAGAACATACAAATTATATAAAAAAAAAATAGCAAAAATAATAAATAGAAATAGTAATAATAATGGTAGTAAAAATAAAATAATAAAAATAGTATATCTCCCTCATATAGCAGTTCTTTAGGTTACCTTGAAGGATCTGTAAATAGTAATAATAACGATAGTTGTACTATTAATAATAAAGGCAATAATGATAATAATACTAGAAGTAGTAATAATAGTAAACATTATAAAAAAAAATAAGAAATAGTAAAAATAAAGGTATTACAAATAAAAAAACAAAAAAACAACAATACCAATAGTATACTGTATCTCTGTCATACTCCAGTCTTCTAGCTTATCTTGTACCGGTACCCCCTCCCTATTTATTGTGTTTTCTAAATGCGGTCACTAATAACAGGGAAGCGTTTGTTTAAAGAAAAAATGAAAATAAAGTAATAATAATAATAATAGATTGTAAGCTCCAACGAGCAGAGCCCTCTGATTGCTCCTGTATTGAATTGTATTGTCTCCCTTTATGTTGTAAAGCAGTGTGCAAACTGTTGGCGCTTTATAAATCCTGTATAATAATAATAATAATAATAGTATATTAGCATTGGAGGGGGGAAGCTACAAGTTGCATTGTACTGGAAATTTCCTCCTCTAACACTCTACAGATATTTCTTTGGTGTTTTCTGTCTTTTTTTCTCCATTTAATAAACATTACACATTCCTCCTCTATGTGTTCTTGTTATTATAATGTTTGAGGTTGTGATTATTATTATGATTGCAGGCTTGTATTTAACATTGGCCCTCCTAATGGCGGCTCTATTGATAGGAGGTGGGTGTTGGGGGGGGGGGGGGGATGCTCAGGAGACCCCGGGGCAAAACACATTTACACGACAAAGAATGGGGACATTATCACAAGAAGTTCTCATCTCGCCTGGCTCCATCCATCCTGCTGTAGAACAATTACTGGCAGCTCTGTCCCACCTCTTCTGTCCGCCGAGCAAGGAGGGGAGAGACGGCCACCGAGACCCCCCTATCTTCCCTACCTGACTACAGCCACCCCATATTACAGCATTCACACTCTGCCTTTATATTTTATTAAAGGAGGATTAGCTCTCCTACAATAAAATGGCTTTGCTGGAAGGTTCTGGAAGCCGGTGGAATAATCCCAGCCTATTCCCACATGGTATGTCACAGAAATCTACTCTGCACAGTCCTTCTGTAGAACAATCAGGTGCCAGAAGTACATGTTTATGTGAAGAATGAGACCCCCCCCCCCCACCCCCGGGACCGGCAGTATGTTAGCAGTACAAATAGCGGCTGTCTAGAAATGTCCATTGCAGACTATCGGTATATCCAGTAGACATACGATTCATCCTAATCTAATTGTAATTGGCTGATGGTTATCTCATAACTTTGAGATGTCCAACAGGAGTGCAATAGTGACCGGCAAGTGTGCACATGTTGAGTGACATTATGCGCTATATTAGAGAGGAAAAGGGGGGGGGGGGGATGGATTGCACACCATTAATTGCAAATTGTAATTGGTAGTGAGTTTGCAGGCAAACAGGGAAGAAAACCAAAAGACATAAAAAGAGGTGTAGCATGAGAGCTCCATGATCTTGCATTGCATCATACTTGCCAGTTGTCCCGGATTTGCCGGGACGGTCATGCGTTTTACTCAACTGTCCTTTGATGGCTGTGTCCTGGGGAAGCATCCCAGAACCTGTACTGTGACCTCCTGACCCTCCTCCCCCCTGTACTCTGCCCTCCTGAACCCCCCTGTACTCTGCCCTCCTAATCACAGCATTGTGCTCTCCTGATCCCCCCTGTACTCTGCCCCCCTGTACTATGAACTTCTGCTTTCCCCTTGTCATATGCCCTCCTGATCCTAGCATTGTGCCCTCCTGATCCCCCCCTGTACTATGCCCTTCTGCTTTCCCCCTGTACTATGCCCTCCTGATCCTAGCATTGTGCCCTCCTGATCCCCCCCTGTACTATGCCCTTCTGCTTTCCCCCTGTACTATGCCCTCCTGATCCTAGCATTGTGGCCTCCTGAACCCCCCTGTACTGTGCCCTAAAGATTCCCCCTGTACTATGCCCTTCTGCTTTCCCCCTGTAGTATGCCCTTCTGATCCCAGCATTTTGCTCTTCTGATTCCCCCTGTACTATGCCCTCCTGATCCCACCATTGTGCCCTTCTGAACCCCCCTGTACAATGCTCTTTTGCTTTCCCTTTGTACAATGCCCACCTGATCCCAGCTCTTCTGCTTTTCCTCTGTAATATGCCCTTCTGATCCCAGCATTGTGCCCTCCTGATACCAACCTGTACTGTGCCCTCCTGATCCCAGCATTGTGCCCTCCTGATACCCCCCTGTACTGTGCCCTCCTGATCTCAGCATTGTGCCCTCCTGATACCCCCCTGTACTGTGCCCTCCTGATCCCAGCATTGTGCCCTCCTGAACCCCCCCTGTACTGCGCCCTCCTAATTCCCCATGTACTATACCCTTCTTCTTTTCCCCCTGTATTATGCCCTCCTGTTCCCCCCTTTACTGTGCCCTCCTGATCTTCCTCTGTACTATGCCCTCCTGATCCCAGCATTGTGCCCTCCTGATCCCAGCATTGTGCCCTCCTGATCCACCCTGTACTGCACCCACCTAATTCCCACTGTACTATACCCTTCTTTCCCCCCTGTATTATGCTATCCTGTTCCCCCCTTTACTGTGCCCTCCTGATCCCCCCTGTACTGTGCCCTTCTGCTTTTTCATCTGTACTTTGTCCTCCTGATCCCCCTGTATTGTACCTTCCTGATCCTCCCTGTACTCTGTACTATGACCTCCTGAGCCCAGCACTGCACCCTCCTGAACCCCCCTGTACAATGCCCTCCTGAACCCCCCCCTGTACAATGCCCTCCTGAACCCCCCCTCCTGTACTATGCCCTTTGCATTGATTAGTCTTTGATTTATGGCTTGTTTTCTTATTGTTTAAAATCAATTTTATTGAAACGGGCCAATGATGAAGCCACTCTATAGGAGCTCTTGACAATGGTCAGACCCTGCGAGGTATGAAGGCAGCCATTTTATCATCTACACACTGCCTGGATCATGTGGAAGAGCCTATGTATGGTTCCTGGTCATCAGGTGACACGTGGAATGGAGGCAACATGTATAGGCCCATACTGGTCATGGATAAATGCCCTGTATTTGATTTGGGACTTCTGTACTGGGGGGGGGGGGGGGGGTAGAATGGGTAATCTGACACCACTGATAAAACTCATCAGCTCCTTGTTTTTCCAGCTGCTGCCATCCCAGGACAGTAAAAACTCCACCACATCGTTATTATAAACCTCACCGAGAAGACCTGAACAGCTGGCGACCATTACATGGAACACCCAGATAATGGCCATATATATGTAGGTGGAGGGAAGAAATGGAAAAAGAAAGCGAGGAGAGAAAGAGGAAAGAAAGAAACAGAATGGAGAAGAGAGAAAAGGAGAGCGGAGAGGAGAGAAAAGAAGAGAGAAGAGAAGAGGAGAGCAGAGGAGAGGAGAAAGAAAGAAAAAAAAGAAACAAAGAAGGAGAAAGAAAAGAATAAAGAGTGAGAGAAAAACAGAAGAAGAAACAGTGAGGGAAAGAAGGAAGAAAGTGTAGAAGCAAGGAAGGAAGGAAGGAAGGAAGGAAAGAAGAAAAGAAGAAAAGAAGAAAAGAAAGAAAAGAAAGAAAAGAAAGGAAAGAAAGGAAAGAAAGAAAAGGAAAGAAAGAAAGAAAGAAAGAAAGAAAGAAAGAAAGAAAGAAAGAAAGAAAGAAAGAAAGAAAGAAAGAAAGAAAGAAAGAAAGAAAGAAAGAAAGAAAGAAAGAAAGAAAGAAAGAAAGAAGAGAGAAAAACAAAATATAAGAAAAAAGTAAGAAAAAAAAATAAAGAAACAAAGAAGAAGAAAGAAAGAGAAGAACGAAAGAAAGATTGAAAGAAAAAATGAAAGGAAGAACAAAAAAAAGAATGAAAGGAAGAGCAAAAAAAAGAAAGAATGAAAGGAAGAACAAAAAAAAAAGAATGAAAGGAAGAACAAAAAAAAAGAATGAAAGGAAGAACAAAAAAAAAGAATGAAAGGAAGAACAAAAAAAAAAAAAATGAAAAGGAAGAACAAAAGATAGAATGAAAAGAAGAAAAGAAAAAGCCAGAGAATGAAAAAAGAGAAGAAAGAAAAGAAAAGCAAAAATAATATAAAAGATAAAAGAAAAAGGGGGAGCAAGAAGAACGAAATAAAAGGAAAGAAAAGAAAGAAAGAAAGAAAGAAAGAAGAGAAAGAAAGAAAGAAGAGAAAGAAGAGAAAGAAAGAAGAGAAAGAAGAGAAAGAAAGAAGAGAAAGAAAGAAGAGAAAGAAGAGAAAGAAAGAAGAGAAAGAAGAGAAAGAAAGAAGAGAAAGAAGAGAAAGAAAGAAGAGAAAGAAGAGAAAGAAAGAAAAGAAGAGAAAGAAAGAAAAGAAGAGAAAGAAAGAAAAGAAGAGAAAGAAAGAAAAGAAGAGAAAGAAAGAAAAGAAGCGAAAGAAAGAAAGAAAGAAGAGAAAGAAAGAAAGAAGAGAAAGAAAGAAAGAAGAGAAAGAAAGAAAGAAGAGAAAGAAGAGAAAGAAGAGAAAAGAAAGAAAGAAAGAAAGAAAGAAAGAAAGAAAGAAAGAAAGAAAGAAAGAAAGAAAGAAAGAACAGAATGCCATACTGAAGGTGCCCCTAGTTGGACTCTGCTCATTATGAGGCCATTGGGGAGGGTGACACCGTTGGGCAGACCTGTGAAGTGTGGTGAGGAGATCTCTGAGAGGTCGGTAGCCATGTTTCAGCTTGTCAGCACCCACATAAAGCTAGAATATGATTTTAGGGTGGAGAAGGCTTTGAAGAGGCGGGATTAGGATGTGGCATTCAGTAGACCTCGGTGACAATGGCTGTTTGGCTCTCCTTCCTCTCATTTCCACCCACCTACATCTGTAGCTTCTCTTTTGCTTAGTAAAACAGAAAGCAGTGACAGCTCAGGGGACGCTCAGGACTCCTCCCTCCCCGGGATCTTTGCCTTCCTAGGACTAGACTGGTTTGCATGTTTGCTTTGTGTTTCTTTTTCCCTTTTTACTTTTTTTATTCTACCTGTGATGAAGAAAACAGAAAACTTTGGTTTCAGAATTCTGAGGGAAGACCAAAATATCTATGGCTTCAGAACATCTCATAACAATCTATAGAATAGGACGTGGGCTTAAAGGTATCCTACTCCTTTAAAAAAAAAAAAAAAATAAGCATTTGAAGCAGATGTAAACCCAATCATCTAAATATCATGTTAATGTAATTTCTGTCGTCGTCAGCTTTCACTAAAATAAAATAATCCCTGGTGATCCTGCCATGAAGGTTCTTATATGGGCACTTCCAGGGTGACAATACTGTGTCCTGGTCTCCTAATTGTGCTCCTGTGTTGTCACCCTGTCATATACACCCCTTGTGGTGACTAGTGATGAGATCAGACATGTTGAGATCCTAGTCTGAACCCACCCGAGCAAGCCCGCCAGGAAGTCTTCATTGTTTTGGGCCATTCATCTGCGGCTGGGGTTGTCCATGCCCTGAGACACACCTACACATGAGGCGTGTATATATGCAGCCGCAAGGCTGGGAATTCCTTCACTTATGATTGGCCCAATACAATGAAGACTTTCTGGCAGGCTTGCTCAGGTGAGTTCATACTAGGACAGTGATGGAGAACCTTGGCACCCCAGATGTTACCACAGTTACCACAGAAGAAGTTGATAAACTCCTCTCCATGGCCCACCTCACTACATGTCCCCTGGACCCTGTCCCCTCTCAATTACTGCGACCACCTTCCCACTCTATCCTCAACTCCCTAACCCACATCTTCAACCTCTCCCTCTCCTCCGGCACCTTTCCTTCCCCGCTCAAAAATGCACTGGTTACCCCCATACTCAAAAAACCCTCACTAGACCCCACCTGTTTGAATAACTTAAGACCTATCTCTCTTCTCCCGTTTGCCTCCAAGCTCATCGAACGCCTTGTTCATGACCAAATGAGTCGCTACCTCATGGACAACAACCTTCTCGACCCCCTACAGTCTGGCTTCCGCCTACAACATTCTACTGAAACTGCCCTACTAAAACTCACCAATGACCTAACAACTGCCAAAACCAATGGCCACTACTCCATACACATACTTTTAGACCTCTCTGCTGCCTTTGACACAGTTGACCACCTGCTGCTCCTCAGCAAATTACACTCCCTTGGCCTCCGTGATTCTGCATTCTCCTGGTTCTCCTCCTACCTATCTCAGCGCACTTTCAGTGTCACTTACAACTCCATCTCCTCCGCTCCCCTTCCTCTTTCTGTTGGGGTACCCCAAGGCTCGGTCCTTGGGCCTCTCCTTTTCTCACTCTATACCTCTTCCCTGGGCCAGTTGATAACCTCCCATGGCTTCCAATACCACCTCTATGCCGATGACACACAGATCTATCTCTCCACTCCTCAACTCACCCCCTCTATCTCCTCACGGATCTCAAACTTGCTGAATGACATATCGGTATGGATGTCACACCACTTCCTCAAACTTAATCTTTCTAAAACTGAGCTTGTTATATTTCCTCCTTCACGGCCCCCCTCCTGTGAAGGTAGGGGAGGGGGGGTGCAGTTTGGCTTCTTTGCCCTGGGCCCTGGATGACCTTGTCCCAGCACTGCCAGGCATGGTCCACTGTTGTCACCATCAGGAAGCCGATGCAGCGTAAAGATGTACAGCCGACGTTGGAGACAGGAAATGGAAGTACCGCCCCCTACAGTTCTCAGAAGGAGAGGCAGTGCAGCAGGGCAAGAGGTTGCAGTCCTAACCCAGCTAAAAATAAAAAAAATAGTCACCAGAATTTTTGTGAAAGAAATTTAATACCATAAAATTCCATACCGGGCCTAAATTCCATTTAATTCCATACCGGGCCTATTCTGGCACTCCTCTCCTACATGTAAAAATCATAATTGTTTTGCTAGAAAATTACTCAGAACCCCCAAACATTATATATGTTTTTTTTAGCAGACACCCTAGGGAATAAAATGGCGGTCATTGCAACGTTTTATCTCGCATGATATTTGTGCAACAATTTTTCAAACGTTTTTTTTTTGAAAAATAAAAAAACAGTTTCATGGAATAAAAAATACAGTAAAGTTAGCCCAATTTTTTTGTAAAATTGGGAAAGATGATGTTACGCCAAGTAAATAAATACCTAACATGTCATGCTTTAAAATTGCGCACACTCATGGAATGGCGCCAAACTTCGGTACTTAAAAATCTCCATAGGCGACGCTTTAAATTTGTTTTACAGGTTACCAGCTTAGAGTTACAGAGGAGGTCTAGTGCTAGAATTGTTGGTCGCGCTCTAACGCACGCGGCAGTACCTCACATGTGTGGTTTGAA
Source organism: Lithobates septentrionalis (assembly GCA_037952835.1). Taxonomy (NCBI): domain Eukaryota; kingdom Metazoa; phylum Chordata; class Amphibia; order Anura; family Ranidae; genus Lithobates; species Lithobates septentrionalis. Next base: position 84,082 of record JBBDGP010003555.1, on the reverse strand, counting down.
CGGCGTTTACTTATGTGGGCGGGACTTACGTGTGTGTTCGCTTCTGAGCGTGAGCTACTAGAGACAGGGGCGTTTAAAAAAAAAAAAATATTGTTTATTTTACGCTCTTTTTTTTATTTTTACACTTTCTCTTTTACATTTTTTTTTTTTATCACTTTTATTCCTATTACAAGGAATGTAAACATCTTCTAATAGGAATGGTGCGTGACAGGTCCTCTTTATGGAGAGATGCGGGGTCAATAAGACCTCACATCTCTCCTCCAGGATGGAAAGCATGAGATAAAAAAAATAAATAAATACATTCACAAGCTCATGCTTATCAGCCGCGGCCCGGACGAGACGTCATAATGCCGCGCTCAGGCCTCCGACGGTCATAGAGATAACTGGTGACCATCTGGTCACCGGAAATTTCTATGGTCATCATCCGGTGGCGGCCAATTCTTTCTACGGGTCCCGATGGCGAGCCCGGAGAAGCACCGGATGGCAGTGGGGGGTGTCCCCTCCCGTCACCTGTAAGAACGATCAAGCGACGGAACTCTTATGGTGCACAGAATCGCCAGCTGAAAACAAGGACATCTGAATGATGCCTGTAGCTGCGGGCATCATTCAGATATTCCCACTGAAAGTCAAGGACGTCATATGACGGCCTTGGGCTGGAAGTGGTTTAAAGGCGATTTCACCTTGCTGTCCTAAATACAGTTCATTAATCTAATAATTGACATTAACACACCCCTCCCCCCCTCTGGTCACAATGTCCCGTGACTGCCACCTAGTTGGCCTGCCAAGTGAGTGCAGCTCTGACTGTTGCAGGTGGGCAGCCTACCGGCTTCATCTCCCTGTAATTATTGGATGATAAAAACAGGAGTGCCAGGAATATTAATATCACCGCCTGGCAGGAAATGAGTCAGGGACAGTTAGTGGGCGATGCAGTGTGTTGGAACGGGGTGTGCACCAAAAGAGCTGGTAATAGACTCGTGTGGCAGGAAGAAAGGTCACCGCAGGACCTGCACTGCTAAACACATTAAAGCAGAACTTTACCTGGAGCACCACAAACCAAAAACTATTTCATTAATGTATAATATTCAAAGCAAACTCTCCCATCCAGGGGCGTTGCTAGGTCTGCAAAAGATCTGGGGCTAGAGCCCATAGCAGCGGTCATCAACCTTTTTGCAGGCCCGGGGGGGGGGGGGGTTTCAACCATCATGGCACCATGGTTGATATGGTGTCAGGGTGATCGAGGTGGAGATCTACCTGAACAACATGAAAAAGATCAAAGATCACCCTTTATTTTTTGGACAGGATTAGTCAGTAGAGCAGTGGACGGTGTGTGGATGATGTCAGTAGAGCAGCAGGTGGTGTCAGTAGGGCAGCCGACAGTGTCAGTAGAGCAGAGGACGGTGTCAGTAGAGCAGAGGACGGTGTCAGTAGAGCAGAGGACGGTGTCAGTAGAGCAGAGGACGGTGTCAGTAGAGCAGAGGACGGTGTCAGTAGAGCAGAGGACGGTGTCAGTAGAGCAGAGGACGGTGTCAGTAGAGCAGTGGACGGTGTCAGTAGAGCAGAGGACGGTGTCAGTAGAGCAGTGGATGGTGTAGTAGAATAAAAAAATAACGAATTTCAACTAATACGAAAGAAATTAGAGCGAATATAACAAATTAATTCGACATGATTCGGTAATTCGTTAAAGATTTAATGAAACAGAAGGTCAACTCAAAGTAAATCTTACAGTCCAATCAGATGATTAATTTTATGCTGGAGGTTGGATTACTGGCAAAGTGCATTCCTGAGAGCTGAGTGAGAAGGGTGTTGTATTGTATTTGAGCAGAGGAGAAGAAATATTGTCATTGTGTGTTAATAGATTCAATAAACAAACAACTTTCCAAACTACGAATCATTATCACGAATATATATACATACATCGAATTTCAACAAGAAATTATAGCGGATAGAACGAATGAATTCGACATGATTCGAGATTCAGTATAACGAATATCGACAATGTACAGAAATAACGAATTAACGTAACATAACGAATATAACTGAACGAAATTATGTATTTTACGAATGACAACGAACCAAAACTAAACAAAATTTTTCATTGTGCACAAGTCTAATACGCATGAGCATGCGTGGGAGTGACAGCAACGCAGCTCGGCCAAGGCAAGTGACCGAAGGCACAGAATCCGGAAGGAAGACCGGGTGAAGATGGAAGCGCCCGGGACCCGCCGGGTTGATCACAGCCCAGAGCTGCAGGGCTCAGTCTGACAGATATGCTGTACATACTAGTACATTATAGCATAACCTACATCAGGGCCTCTAAAAAGTAGTTTACTACCTTTTTAATATCACAGGATCCCAGGAGCCTCTCATGGGGCCCCTACTGACCTGGTGGCCCTTGGGCAGTGCCCAAGTGCATAGTTGCCAACATTTTAAAAATATTTTCAGGGACACTTTTTTTTATCAGTGGTATATTTAGAGTAGCTGACATCCCCTATGTTCCTCTATACATCACAATAGTAATCACAAAATTAAATGAGTACTAAAAATGGGCAGAACAAATATGAGGACTGAAAAGATTTCCTTTAGTTGAACTAACAAAAGTGTGCCCATTCTAGAGATGGTAACATTGAGGATATTCAATATAATTTTAAATCTTACTTGCATTAAATTAGCCTCAGAACCTGTGTAATTAATATGTCTTCTGGTTTAAAGGGATGAGGTGGCAACTCTAGTGGGCAATATGTACAGGAGAGGAGTGGAGGAGTGTGGATGGTATGACAGTGGGCAGTATGTACAGGAGAGGAGTGTGGAAGGTATGACAGTGGGCAGTATGTAAAGGAGAGGAGTGTGGAAGGTATGACAGTGGGCAGTATGTACAGGAGAGGAGTGTGAAAGGTATGACAGTGGGCAGTATGTACAGGAGAGGAGTGTGAAAGGTATGACAGTGGGCAGTATGTACAGGAGAGGAGTGTGGAAGGTATGACAGTTGGCGGTATGTACAGGAGAGGAGTGTGGAAGGTATGACAGTGGGCGGTATGTACAGGAGAGGAGTGTGGAAGGTTTGACAGTGGGCGGTATGTACAGGAGAGGAGTGTGGAAGGTATTACAGTGGGCAGTATGTACAGGAGAGGAGTGTGGAAGGTATGACAGTGGGCAGTATGTACAGGAGAGGAATGTGGAAGGTATGACAGTGGGCGGTATGTGCAGGAGAGGAATGTGGAAGGTATGACAGTGTGACAGTGGGCGGTATGTACAGGAGAGGAGTGTGGAGGGTATGAGAGTGGGTGGTATGTACAGGAGAGGGGTGTGGAAGGTTTTATGGGGGCAGTATTTACAGGAGAGGAGTGTGGAGAGAAAGACAGTGGGCAGTATGTACAGGAGAGGAGTGTGGAGGGTATGATGAGGCGGTATGTACAGGAGAGGAGTGTGGAGGGTATGACAGTGGGCAGTAGGTACAGCAGAGGAATGTGGAGGTTATCACAGTGGGCGGTATGTACAGGAGAGCCGTGTGGAAGGTATGACAGTGGGCAGTATGTACAGGAGAGGAATGTGGAAGGTATGACAGTGTGACAGTGGGCGGTATGTACAGGAGAGGAATGTGGAGGGTATAACAGTGGGCACTATGCACAGGAGAGGAGTGTGGAAGGTATGACAGTGGGCGGTATGTGCAGGAGAGGAATGTGGAAGGTATGGCGGTGTGACAGTGGGCACTATGTACAGGAGAGTAATGTGGAGGGTATAACAGTGGGCACTATGTGCAGGAGAGGAGTGTGGAGGGTATGACAGTGGGCACTATGTACAGGAGAGGAGTGGGGGGTATGACAGTGGGCAGTATGCACAGCAGAGGAATGTGGAGGGTTGACAGTGGGCACTATGTACAGGAGAGAAGTGTGGAGGGTATGATAGGAGCAGTATGTACAGGAGAGGGGTGTGGAAGGTTTTATGGGGGCAGTATTTACAGGAGAGGAGTGTGGAGAGAAAGACAGTGGGCAGTATGTACAGGAGAGGAGTGTGGAGGGTATGATGGGGCGGTATGTACAGGAGAGGAGTGTGGAGGGTATGACGGTGGGCAGTAGGTACAGGAGAGGAATGTGGAGGTTATCACAGTGGGCGGTATGTACAGGAGAGGAGTGTGGACTGTATGACAGTGGGCAGTATGTACAGGAGAGGAATGTGGAACGTATGACAGTGTGACAGTGGGCGGTATGTACAGGAGAGGAATGTGGAGGGTATAACAGTGGGCACTATGTACAGGAGAGGAGTGTGGAAGGTATGACAGTGGGCAGTATTTACAGGAGAGGAGTGTGGAGAGAAAGACAGTGGGCAGTATGTACAGGAGAGGAGTGTGGAGGGTATGATGGGGCGGTATGTACAGGAGAGGAGTGTGGAGGGTACGACAGTGGGCAGTATGTACAGGAGAGGAATGTGGAAGGTATGACAGTGGGCGGTATGTACAGGAGAGGAATGTGAAAGGTATGACAGTGGGCAGTATGTACAGGAGAGGAGTGTGAAAGGTATGACAGTGGGCGGTATGTACAGGAGAGGAGTGTGGAAGGTATGACAGTTGGCGGTATGTACAGGAGAGGAGTGTGGAAGGTATGACAGTGGGCGGTATGTACAGGAGAGGAATGTGGAAGGTATGACAGTGGGCAGTATGTACAGGAGAGGAGTGTGGAAGGTTTGACAGTGGGCGGTATGTACAGGAGAGGAGTGTGGAAGGTATTACAGTGGGCAGTATGTACAGGAGAGGAGTGTGGAAGGTATGACAGTGGGCAGTATGTACAGGAGAGGAATGTGGAAGGTATGACAGTGGGCGGTATGTGCAGGAGAGGAATGTGGAAGGTATGACAGTGTGACAGTGGGCGGTATGTACAGGAGAGGAGTGTGGAGGGTATGAGAGTGGGTGGTATGTACAGGAGAGGGGTGTGGAAGGTTTTATGGGGGCAGTATTTACAGGAGAGGAGTGTGGAGAGAAAGACAGTGGGCAGTATGTACAGGAGAGGAGTGTGGAGGGTATGATGAGGCGGTATGTACAGGAGAAGAGTGTGGAGGGTATGACAGTGGGCAGTAGGTACAGCAGAGGAATGTGGAGGTTATCACAGTGGGCGGTATGTACAGGAGAGGAGTGTGGAAGGTATGACAGTGGGCGGTATGTACAGGAGAGGAATGTGGAGGGTATAACAGTGGGCACTATGTACAGGAGAGGAGTGTGGAAGGTATGACAGTGGGCGGTATGTGCAGGAGAGGAATGTGGAAGGTATGGCGGTGTGACAGTGGGCACTATGTACAGGAGAGGAATGTGGAGGGTATAACAGTGGGCACTATGTGCAGGAGAGGAGTGTGGAGGGTATGACAGTGGGCACTATGTACAGGAGAGGAGTGTGGAAGGTATGACAGTGGGCGGTATGTGCAGGAGAGGAATGTGGAAGGTATGGCGGTGTGACAGTGGGCACTATGTACAGGAGAGGAATGTGGAGGGTATAACAGTGGGCACTATGTGCAGGAGAGGAGTGTGGAGGGTATGACAGTGGGCACTATGTACAGGAGAGGAGTGGGGGGTATGACAGTGGGCAGTATGCACAGCAGAGGAATGTGGGGGGTTGACAGTGGGCACTATGTACAGGAGAGAAGTGTGGAGGGTATGATAGGAGCAGTATGTACAGGAGAGGGGTGTGGAAGGTTTTATGGGGGCAGTATTTACAGGAGAGGAGTGTGGAGAGAAAGACAGTGGGCAGTATGTACAGGAGAGGAGTGTGGAGGGTATGATGGGGCGGTATGTACAGGAGAGGAGTGTGGAGGGTATGACGGTGGGCAGTAGGTACAGGAGAGGAATGTGGAGGTTATCACAGTGGGCGGTATGTACAGGAGAGGAGTGTGGAAGGTATGACAGTGGGCGGTATGTACAGGAGAGGAATGTGGAGGGTATAACAGTGGGCACTATGTACAGGAGAGGAGTGTGGAAGGTATGACAGTGGGCGGTATGTGCAGGAGAGGAATGTGGAGGGTATAACAGTGGGCACTATGTACAGGAGAGGAGTGTGGAAGGTATAACAGTGGGCACTATGTGCAGGAGAGGAGTGTGGAGGGTATGGCAGTGGGCACTATATACAGGAGAGGAGTGTGGAAGGTTTTATGGGGGCAGTATTTACAGGCGAGGAGTGTGGAGAGAAAGACAGTGGGCAGTATGTACAGGAGAGGAGTGTGGAGGGTATGATGGGACGGTATGTACAGGAGAGGAGTGTGGAGGGTACGACAGTGGGCAGTATGTACAGGAGAGGAATGTGGAGGTTATCACAGTGGGCAGTATGTACAGGAGAAGAGTGTGGAGAATATGACAGTGGGCAGTATGTACAGGAGAGGAGTGTGAAGGGTATGACAGTGGGCAGTATGTACAGGAGAGGAGTGTGGAGGGTATGACAGTGGGCAGTATGCACAGGAGAGGAATGTGAAGGGTATGACAGTGAGCAGTATGTACAGGAGAGGAGTGTGGAGGGTATGAGAGTGGGTGGTATGTACAGGAGAAGAGTGTGGAGGGTTTGACAGTGGGCAGTATGTACAGGAGAGGAGTGTGAAGGGTATGACAGTGGGCAGTATGTACAGGAGAGGAGTGTGGAGGGTATGACAGTGGGCAGTATGCACAGGAGAGGAATGTGAAGGGTATGACAGTGAGCAGTATGTACAGGAGAGGAGTGTGGAGGGTATGACAGTGAGCAGTATGTACAGGAGAGGAGTGTGGAGGGTATGACAGTGAGCAGTATGCACAGGTGAGGAGGATGAAGGAATCTGGGAAAGAAAAATGTAAAGGTTTGTGGAAGGAAGTTTAGGGACTGCATAGTGGTTAAGCGGGCCATACATGGATTGAGCAGAGACCAGCCATAGTCGATCTATGTATGTGCTAGCTGGTTGTACACAAGTCAATCTATTAATCGACTTGAATACAACCAGCCTGTCAGGTTTTTCCCAAAACAATCAGTGCTGCCAGCTATAGTTAGAAACACTGATGATTGTATTGTGTGGGTAGGGAAGGCTCCCCACTGGCAGAACACAATTACACTGCGGGAGGCTGGGGAGAGAGGTCTGTAAGCAGGGGGGTGTGAGGTGGTCATGGAGGGATATCAATCAGCCGGTGGGGGGAGTAACTGGGAGTGATATCTTTTTGGAGTGGGGTCTGTCATCTGCAGGTTGGGAAATGGTCACCTGTGATAGAAGTTGAAGGGAGGTGGCTAACATGGGAAGTGGCTGGGGAGTGACCTGGTTGGTGGGGAGTGTGAAATGGATGATGGTGTTTCAAGTTTCTTTCACATTTGCGGTAATTCTTACTGCCCTCTGAAAAGTGATGTGTGGTGGATTGCATTTCAACGAGTGGTATAGCAGCAGCTGACAGGCGTTCATGAGGTGCTTCTGCCGCCTCCTTGTTTTTTTTTTACATTGCTGAATGGTAGTTGTACATTGTTGGACTATGCTGCTACTGCGAGCGAGTTTGGCTTGCAGCTGCAGAGTGGACCCATTGAAATCAATAGGCGATTTTGATAGGCGGTGCTGCCCGTCATACTCTGCAGGCTCCAAACTGTCCATTGAGCTCAGTGCCTCTGATAAGAAGTGAGGAGAGGCACTGTGAGCTCATCCTCTCAGTCTGCTGCAAACAGAGTGTGCCAGCTTGTATTTAAACTGGCCGCTCTGTATGCAGCTTCTGACAGGCTGCGCAAGGAGCCCCGTATCTCTGGAACCATAGATGATAGGAGCCCAAAATTTTGATCAGTGGTGGGGTAGGTCTTCAGCTACGTATCCTCTGGTCGCCAAACCAGGATCCTCGAAGTCGGTCGTGTTTTTTTTTTTTTTTGGCAAATGGGCCTATCTTAAGCTGCAGTTCCAATAGCCCCTATGTTAATCCAGCCCTGTCAGTAGGGCAGTGGATGGTGTCAGTAGGGCAGTGGACGGTGTCAGTAGGGCAGTGGACGATGTCAGTAGGGCAGTGGACGGTGTCAGTAGAGCAGTGGACGATGTCAGTAGGGCAGTGGACGGTGTCAGTAGAGCAGTGGACGGTGTCAGTAGAGCAGTGGACGGTGTCAGTAGAGCAGTGGACGGTGTCAGTAGAGCAGTGGACGGTGTCAGTAGAGCAGTGGACGGTGTCAGTAGGGCAGTGGACGGTGTCAGTAGGGCAGTGGACGGTGTCAGTAGGGCAGTGGACGGTGTCAGTAGGGCAGTGGACGGTGTCAGTAGAGCAGTGGACGGTGTCAGTAGAGCAGTGGACGGTGTCAGTAGAGCAGTGGACGGTGTCAGTAGAGCAGTGGACGGTGTCAGTAGAGCAGTGGACGGTGTCAGTAGGACGGTGTCAGTAGGGCAGTGGACGGTGTCAGTAGGGAAGTGGACGGTGTCAGTAGGGAAGTGGACGGTGTCAGTAGGGAAGTGGACGGTGTCAGTAGGGAAGTGGACGGTGTCAGTAGGGAAGTGGACGGTGTCAGTAGGGAAGTGGACGGTGTCAGTAGGGAAGTGGACGGTGTCAGTAGGGAAGTGGACGGTGTCAGTAGGGAAGTGGACAGTGTCAGTAGAGCAGTGGACGGTGTTAGTAGGGCAGTGGACGTGGTCAGTAGGGCAGTGGATGGCGTCAGTAGGGCAGTGGACGGTGTCAGTAGGGCAGTGGACAGTGTCAGTAGGGCAGTGGATGGTGTCAGTAGAGCAGAGGACGGTGTCAGTAGGGCAGTGGATGGTGTCAGGAGAACAGCAGACGGTGTCAGTAGAGCAGTGGACAGTGTCAGTAGGGCAGTGGACAGTGTCAGTAGGGCAGTGGACAGTGTCAGTAGGGCAGTGGACAGTGTCAGTAGGGCAGTGGACGGTGTCAGTAGGGCAGTGGATGGTGTCAGTAGAGCAGAGGACAGTGTCAGTAGGGCAGTGGACATTGTCAGTAGGGCAGTGGACAGTGTCAGTAGGGCAGTGGACGGTGTCAGTAGGGCAGTGGACGGTGTCAGTAGGGCAGTGGACGGTGTCAGTAGGGCAGTGGACGGTGTCAGTAGAGCAGTGGACAGTGTCAGTAGTATTTCACTTTTAGTATTTTTTTTTGTTAAATGTTAAAATTTTAAATGATCTTTTACCATTTTTTAGGAGCCCTGTTGGGGGGCTATGGTGAAATATCAGGGGTCTAAACAGACCTCGGATGTCTCGCTTTCAAGACAGAGAAAGGAGATTGAGGACACAGTCCACAATCTCTATCTCTGCGGCATCAGCTGCACAGAATGAATGAACGGGAATAGCTCTGTACAAAGCTTCCTGTTCATCCACTAACTGAAGCATATAAACACAGTTTACTATGCTTCCGTTATGAAAAGACACAGGAGCGATCTGTATCAATCACTCACTGTGTTCATTCACAAAAGGAAGGGGCTAGTATGACATATTTACCAGCCCCTTCCACCACTCTCCATCCTAGGGATCCTCCACAGCAGCAGATGGGAGAGGAGAGAAATTCGGAAGCACTGCGGGGGGGGGGGGGAGAAGGGGGTGAGGGGAGCACACAGGGGGGCCGGGCAGCAGAAGGAAGGGGACAGAAGGCGGAGTCAGGGGTGTCATTTACTGAAACAAATTCCCGTTCCTCAGGCAGCAGCTGAATGCCTGAGGAGGGAGAGGGGGAGAAGCTGGCTTTCAGCTGCTGCCACAGGAAGGGGGATTAGTGACAGTAAATACGGCCTACTGCTCCTATCCAAGTTTCAGGGGTCGGCGAGGAAGGAACGCGATCTACCCGTCACCTGCCCGCGGTCGATGGGTAGATCACGATCAATGATGCTGACCCCTGTAGGGGATGCTGGGGGAATTGTTAGGGGATGGGGGTCTCTGTGGAGGCTGGTGGTTTTGCAGGACCATGTGGGAGATTGAAGGGTATATCAGTCTTCTCTCCAGCATTGAAATATGGATAAGCAGGAGTAGCAGTGGCCAATGGTTCTGCATTGTACTTGATGTCGGTGGGAAGGGTGGCAACATGGCAGGACAAGAGGAGCAACTTAGATGGCCTGGTTGTCACTACCAGAGCCAGCAGGGAGGAAGCCTGTGAGTAAAATAAGTATTTATATTATAGTTCCCCCCACATTTAATTTTCTTTTGGAGTTGGACTTTAAATATTAGGTTTGAGTTGGAATAACAGGAGGATAAAGGAACAGTTTGAGGTGTTTGGCAAGAGTATATTTCTTTACAACCACAATGACTTTGATTACAGCAATGGTGGGAGGAAACCAAATGACGGCACTGAGAATTCCTGACAGAAGGAATTAGATGTGGATGAACGGATACATTGTATCCATGAAAAGATGTCAACATGAACACAGGATTGCTAGGAAAAAAAAAAAAAAGTCAACACTCCAAAACCCAACCACTTTAATAGTAAAGTACAAATGTTTACCTTCATTTTCAGACTTTTTTTATTGTACGTATTCATCAAACAGCTCCATTCACTGTACATCACAAACAATCTCATTTGCTGTCCCTGTGTCTTCCAATGGTGATATAATGAATGGACATACCCAAATACTCTGCTCCTGACCATTTCCATTAACTCGGTCTCATCCAATCTTTTATACGTTTTTGGCATTTAGCTTTACAGTCGATTGAATAGAGCCTTTCAAAAGTGCAATGCATCTGAAAACACATGGCAATACACTACCTCGCATCGGGTGAAAATGAGTCGAAACAGCAACAGCAATGAGTCGAAAAAGCAAAGGCTTAAAACAATATGCTACCTGTATTCACTCTGCTTGGAGTATTGACGAGCGACATATTCACTTTGACCTTTCTGGGAGGCATGGACACACAACTGGTACTGAAAATGTGCAGAATTAAGCCTCTAATTTTGATGTGCCGATTGCTTAGGTGAAATTTGCATGAAAGTTAGTGAAGTGAATAATGGTGCAACAGGGTAAACTGTGGTGGCTAATAAACAGGAAATAAATGGGCAATTGTTACAATACATGACCAAGAAAGGACCAAATATGCAGGAAACAAACGGGCTATTCCTACCATACAGATACCAAAACAGACAATTGTTACCATGTGCAGGTAACAAACAGGCCAAAAAGGGCAAGTGTTACAATATGTGGGCAACACTGGCAATCCTTACATTATGTGGGCAACAAATGGGCAATCCCTAAAATGTGTGGGCAACAAATGGGCAATCCTTAAAATGTGTGGGCAACAAATGGGCAATCCTTAAAATATGTGGGCAACAAATGGGCTATCCTTAAAATATGTGGGCAACAAATGGGCAATCCTTACAAAATGTTGCCAATGAATGGACAAGCCTTACAATATGTGGGCAACAAATTGGCAATCTTTACAATATGTGGGCAACAAACTGGCAAACCTTACAATATGTGGGCAACAAATGGGAAATCCTTACATTACGTGGGCAGCAAATGGGCAATCCTTACAATATGTGGGCAGCAAATAGGCAATCTATACAATATGTAGGCAACAAGCAATTGTTACAATATATGGACAAGAAATGGGCAACCTTTACAATATACGGGCAACTACACATGGGAATTTGTTACAATGTACAGGCAACAGATAAAATACATGAACACAAAGCATTACAATACTTGGGTAGCAAACTGTTGCAATACATGGGCAACAAATGGGCATTTGTTACAATGTGTTGCAACAATTGGGCAATTGTTACAATACGTGGGCAACAGACAATAGCAGACATACATGGATGTAAAATGAGGAACTGTTGCAATGCTCAAAAGATGAGTGGGCAAAAAAAGCTAATCATTTCCCTACATGGGCAACAAACAGGTAGTTGGAGATGGAAAAAAAAAACCCTGATCTCCACACACCAACCAGACCCGGCATTCATTAGAGTAAAAGCAGCCTCAGCCCAGCTCTGTCCAGGCTAAACGCATATCGCACCACCCTCGGGGTACAAACAAATGGCAACTACCCTAACCTATAACTAGCCTTTGCAGCAAGAAGCATATGGAAGGGCAACACACATCAAAAACAAACAAAAATTCCCAGCTCACTTACCAGCCAGCCTGCAACAAAACCAAATTGACCCTGTCTTATAGTTCACCTTAAAAACAAGGGCTTTTAGTCGAATACATTTGCATGTCTAGCTGGTAAGTGGGTTGGGAATTTTTGTTGGTTTTTAATCTTAGTCATAGAGAACTTCCATGACTAAGCCCCGAGGTTGGACAAAACGCATTTGGGGGGGGGGGGGTGCCTGGATGGAGCTGGGGTGAGGCTGCTTGTACTCTAATGAACATTGAGTCTTGGTGTGCGACGATTGTTTTTTTCCTCTCTTTCTGAATATATTGAGTTGGGAAGGGCTCTTCCCAAGCCAGAACCCTCAGTGTGAGTCACTGGATTTGGAAACTGAAACCTGGAGCGGCTCCCAAAGTTCTCTTGATGTGGGTCAACAAATCGGTCATTGCTACAAAATACGGGCAAGAAATGGGTAATCCTTAAAATAAGTGGGGAAACATCAAAATGGTCATGTGCAGTCAACTGTTAAAATACCCTGGAGCAAAGAAGGAAAGCGTTACTATACTCAGGTGGTAAATAAGCAACTGTTACAATACATAGACAACAAATGGGCACATGTTACAATGTGCAGTAACAAATGGGCAATTGTTTAACAGATAGAGAATAGTTAAAATACATGGGCATGAAATGAGAAATTGTTAGACTACTCAGATGAATGGACAACTGTTAAAATATGTGGGCAACTAAAAAGTAATCATTACAATACATTGGCAACAAATCGGTAGTTGCTACGAAATATGGGCAAGAAATGGGTAATCCTTATAATACGTGGGGAACATCAAATGGCCATTTGTTACAATATGCAGGCTATAGTTAAAATATATGGGTGCAAAGAAGGAAAGTGTTACTATACACAGGTGGCAAATGAGCAATTGAAACAATACATGGGCAACAAAAGGCATTTCTTACAATGTGCAACATCAAATGGAAAATTGTTACACTAGATAGAGAATAGCTAAAATACATAGGCATTCAATTAATCAAAAGATAAAATGGGCAAAGTTTAAAATATGTGGCCAAACAAAAAGTAATTATTACAATACATGGGGAACAAACGAGTAGTTGCTACAAAATACGGGCAAGAAATGGGTAATTCCCTATAATACACTACAACAAATGGGCATTTGTTGCAATGTGCAGCAACAAATGGACAACTGTTCCAACAAATAGAGAATAGGTAAAATACATGGGCGTGAAATGAGAAATTGTAAGAATACTCAGGAGATTACTAGGCAACTGTTAAAATATGTGGACAACAAAAAGGTAATCATTACCATACATGGGTAACAAACGGGTTGTTTCTACAAAATACAGGCAAGAAATTGGTAATCCTTATAATAAGTGGGAAACATCAAACTGCATTTGCTACAATGTGCAAGCAATAGTTAAAACACACATGCACAAAGAAGGTAAGCGATATTATACTCAGGTGGCAAATGAGCAACTGTTACAATACATGGGCAACAAATGGGCTCTTGCTACAATGTGCAGCAAGCAACAAATGAGCAATTGTTACAACAGATAGAGAATAGTTAATATACATGAGCATTAAATTTGAAATTGGTAGAATACTCTGATGAATGGGCAACTGTTAAAATATGTGGTCAACCAAAAAGTTATCATTACAATACATGGGCATCAAATGAGTAGTTGCTACAAAATAAGGGCAAGAAATGGGTAATCCCTATAATAAGTGGGGAACATCAATGGGCATTTGTTATGGGTAATGGGTAAGCCTGATAATATGTGGGCTACAACAAATAGTCATTTGTTACAATGTGCAGGCAACAAACAGATAATAGCTAAAATAAATGGGCGCCAAATGGGAAATTGTTACAATACTCGGGCAATGAATGGGCAACTGTTAAAGTATGTGGACAACAAAAAGGTAATCATTACAATACATATAAAAGTGTTATGAAAATAGGGCAACGAAAACGAAATTGTTAAAAGTAAAAAAAACTGGAAATAAATGAGCAATCTTTATAAAATGTAGGCACTTAATGGGCAAACGTAATATTTTGTTGGTACATAACAGGTCCAGGATAGCTGAAAGCAACTTCTGTAACCCCTGAGAACCATTTACAGTGCATTCCACCCAAAAAAATGACAACTTCTACTTTCTCTAATGTTTACTATGTGCTTGGCAAAATTTTACCAAAATTTTAAATTTTTTCCTTAAATTTTGCCAATGCTAATGGTTCATTTCACTTGTTCCTATTGCTATTGCTAGGTAGGAAATCTTGCTAATAGCGCGTGAGTGAACTAACCGATATCCACCCAAAAGTGACGTACCAGATTCAGGTGGAACTGGCTCACCAAAAAAAAAATTTTTTCTCTAAATAATTTCGGCAGTCCCAGCACAAGGTTAATACAGCTGCAATTCCATTTATAATCATTAACTTTTATTTTCCCTGTAGGTTCCGTAGCTGTGTGCCAGCAAGCGCACAGTGTGTATTTACAGGAGTTCACACAGCCAGCAGCATCTCAGCCTGGGCACTTGCCACTTCCTGTCACCTTTCATCCAGCCTATCCAGTGCCAATATCTGCCACTTCTCAGCCCTGTGACCTGGTGATAATCTCACTCTGTGAAATGGTGGCCAAATAAAAGGTTCAGGTAAACATGAAGTGTGTGTGACTTAGCCGAGAGCCAAAGTGAATGAGGCATTCCTCAGAGAAAAGGAAGACAGTCCATAAAGCCAAATAGAGATCACAGAGGCACAGCCAAACATTTCCTCATAAGAATCAGAAAAGGTGGAATTCTGACCACAATATTCCAATTAATTTTGGATGAAGCAGGAAGAGATTACTTCCGCTATTAGGTTTTTACTGCTGTCTTTGTTCCAGTTAGGAAGAATATCCCACACAGCAGGTGTACAGAACTCAGCACAAGGATGGTGGGAACCTCTCATAATGGGCACAGCAGGTTTACAGACCCAGAAACTCACCACAGGGATGGTGGGAACCCCTCATAATGGGCACAGCAGGTGTACAGACCCGGGAACTCAGCACAGGGATGGTGGGAACCCCTCATAATGGGCACAGCAGGTGTACAGACCCGGGAACTCAGCACAGGGATGGTGAGAACCCCTCATAATAGGCACAGCAGGTGTACAGACCTGTGAACTCAGCACAGGGATGGTGGGAATGCCTCATAATCGGCACAGCAGGTGTACAGACTTGGGAACTCAGCACAGGGATGGTGGTAGCCCCTCATAATCGGCACAGCAGGTGTACAGACTTGGGAACTCAGCACAGGGATGGTGGTAGCCCCTCATAATCGGCACAGCAGGTGTACAGACTTGGCAACTCAGCACAGGGATGGTGGGAACCCCTCATAATGGGGACAGTAGGTGTACAGACTTGGGAACTCAGCACAGGGATGGTGGGAACCCCTCATAATGGGCACAGTAGGTGTACAGACCTGAGAACTAAGCACAGGGGTGGTAGGAACCCCTCATAATGGGCACAGCAGGTGTACAGACTTGGGAACTCAGCACAGGGATGGTGGGAACCCCTCATAATGGGCACAGCAGGTGTACAGACCTGAGAACTAAGCACAGGGGTGGTAGGAACCCCTCATAATGGGCACAGCAGGTGTACAGACCCGGGAACTCAGCACAGGGATGGTGGGAACCCCTCATAATGGGCACATCAGGTGTACAGACCTGGGAACTCAGCACAGGGATGGTGGGAGCCCCCCATAATGGGCACAGCAGGTGTACAGACTTGGGAACTCAGCACAGGGATGGTGGGAACCCCTCATAATGGGCACAGCAGGTGTACAGACCTGGGTACTCACCAATGGGATAGAAGAGACTATCCATTATCTACTGAACAGTGAAATCTTAGTTTTAGGTGGACTGACCCTTTAATAACCGGCAGTATACTTGAATGATATAAATGTGGTGGTTGTGGTATGATGGAATGATTTGTCCTCTCTGGTCTCTCCCTAGATGTGACGTTCCCCCCCCCCCCCCCCCGGTCCTTCTATTGTCTTTCGGCTCTCATTATCCCTTTCTGTACGAGATGTGGAGGATCAGGCGGGAACCCTCCACCCTGACACATTCCTTTGTTCTGCAGACGCGGCTCCATGCATGGAAAGTGGTTGAACCAGCTTATCGAGCACCGAGATAATCTTCAGGAGTGTGTCTGCCTTAATTATACATCACTCCGCTCATTATGAAGGGTGGAGCCGCACGGGGCCCGTGTTTATCATTCTAAGACCATTAAGATGTTTATTTCTCAGCCTTCCATAAAACAGCGAAACAATGAAAGAATAATGGAACAAGAAGACAATAATGATACTTCGTTACCAAATCCCACGAGAGTAAACATTCCTGGGTCCGTCAGTAAAGCTGGCCATAGACGGTTCAAATCTCAGCCAGCAGGAACTGGCCAAGATTCAAACCATGTACGGGCAGGCTGAATGTAAAGCTGAAGTCCCATTTGTTGTGCTCTGTGGATGCCTAGGCTGAGGCTTTGCCTAGGTTCATATGATGTCATCAGACTCATTCTCACAGTGTGCATTAGAAGCTGCAGTAAAACCAAGCCATAGACTGTTTGAGTATTTGAACCATGTATGGGCAGGCTTAATGTGCACAAGCTGATAGAGCAATCCACTTGGGTGACGGATTTTACATGCGATTATTGCTAGCAGCTATTATAGCCGCTAGCAGTAATCACTGTGTTCTCCCGGTGGGGACGGCTCCCCCCACCCCCCGCAGGGAGAACACAATGGAATCAAGCGATTTTCTTTCCTGCAACCCGTAGTTGCAACTGGATTGCAGGGTCCTTTTGTACCATGCAATCCTGTGCAGGGAAACGCACTGCATTTGCGACCTGCGTTTGGGGTGTATCGTTAAAGTGGTTATGGTTGTAGAATGCAATAAGGTAAAAAAACTTCTGTGTGCTGCCCCCCCCCACAGCCCCCCCTAATACTCACCTGTGCCCCCTCTCGATCGGCAATGTGCACGGGAGCCTTGCCTGTCCTGGGTCTCTCTCTCCTCATTGGCTGAGACACAGCAGAAGAGCCATTGGCTCCCACTGCTGTAAATCACAGTCAGTGAGCCAATGAGGAGAGAAGAGGGGGGTGGGGGGGCGAGCCACCGCTCTATGGATGCACAGAGCTGGGCTCGGGAGCCAGCATGCACTGCTGCCCCCCATAGCAAGCGGTTTGCTATTAGGGGCACTGGTCAAGGGGAGGAGCCAAGAGCGCCGGTGGGGGTCCCTAGAAGAGGAGGATCGGGGCTGCTCTGTGCAAAACCGTTACAAAGAACAGGTCAGTACGACATGTTTGTTATTTTTTATTGCAAAAAAAAAAAAAAAATCGAATGAATTGTGACATTTAGTATGCATGGAGGGTGTTCCAGCATCACCAGCAGATGTGTTCCAGGATCACCAGATTACAGGGAGGGATGGATCGGTGGTTGTGCTCCCTGTCGTTATCCCAAGGCCCTGTTTTTAGTTTAGACTAGATCATCTTTAAAAAAAGGCCTAACCTCAATAAAATATAAAAGAAATTTAATCACCGTTCTGTGACCTGTCCGTAGGCTGCAGCGTCAATCTGCGTTCACAATAGGCATGTGCGGTTTGTTTCGTTGCAAATTCGTTTTTTAAACAAATTTCGACAAATTCGTTAATTCAGAAATATCCGAATTAACGAAAACCCGTTTAACGAATTTTTCTGAATATTCATCAATTTGAATATTGGAAAATTTGTGTATTCGAAAACTCTAAACTTGAAAATCCGGAAATTCGAAAATCAAAAAAATTCGAAAATAAGAACGAAAATTCTAAAGAACGAAAATCCAAAAATAAGAACGAAAATCTGAAAAATTTGAAAACCCGAAAATCTGAAATAAACAAACTAATAATAACTTAACTATTACTAACTATTAAATTATAGGTATTGGAATTTCGGCTGTTAAAGAACGTAACGAATACAAATTTATCCGAAGTTACGAATTATCCGAAATAACGAATACCGTATCAAATCGAATGGAACGTAACAAATTAATAATAAATAATAATAATAAAAATAATAATAATAATAAAAACGTATACTTATTTCACTACGTTACATTTTTTTTAGCTGCGGCATTCGTTATTTTGGATAATTCATAAATGGATAATTTGGATAATTCGGATAAATTAGTATACGTCACGTTGACTAACAGCCACATTTGAAAGGAAAATCCAATATCTATAATTGAATAGTTAGTTATTTTTAATTAGTTGGCTATTTAGAATTTTCATATTTTCTTTCTTATTTTTGATTTTTTGAATTTCTGAATTTCCGAATATTCGAATTTTCGAATTTTTCTAATTGAAGGATTTGTGAATGTTTGTAATTTTCGAATTTTCAAATTTATAAATTTTCTAATTTATAAATTTTCAAATTTATACATTTTCAAATTTATACATTTTCAAATTTATACATTTTCAAATTTATACATTTTCAAATTTATACATTTTCAAATTTATACATTTTCAAATTTATACATTTTCAAATTTATACATTTTCAAATTTATACATTTTCAAATTTATACATTTTCAAATTTATACATTTTCAAATTTATACATTTTCAAATTTACAAATTTTGGAATTTTAAAATGTTCAAATTTACTCATTTACTAAATTTTCGAATTTACTAATTCTCGAATTTACTCATTTACTAAATTTTCGAATGTACTAATATTCAAATTTACTAATTTTTGAATTTCGATCACAACAAATGACAAGAAAAAACAAAAAAACAAAAAAAAAAAAACTGATGAAACGTAAACTAAAAAACGAACACATTTTTTGGCAGTGCACATGTCTAGTTCACACCGCACAGCTCCTCCTGATGCAATCACGGAAGGTACTTACCAGAAAAGAGGACTTGAAGGAAGAATTTTTTTTCTACTTCCTGTCAGCAAAGGTGACACATCAACCACCGGGAGCCTAGAATGGAGGAAATTGGTGTCAATCAAATGTATCGGAGAATTCCTGATGCTCTGGGGTCTGTGTGACTCTACCTATTGCTTTCACTTCTACTTTGCTACAATGTACAATTGTATATGATACAAGATGAGTAGATATGTAAAGGAAAGTGAGCACTAGGAGGTTAAAAGCTGCTAGCACAAAAAGATAACAAATCTCACAACACAAAATGCAAAATAGTGCAGCGCTCACCCAATGAGTATAAGGTGTCACAGTGCATAAAAATTATATGAAGAGAAAAATAATATACACGATATTACCAAAAGTATTGGGACTCCTGCCTTTACACACAAACTTTACAGGCATCCCAGTCTTATGCCCCGTACACGCGATCGGATTTTCCGACGGGAAATGTTCGATGGGAGCTTGTTGTCGGAAATTCCGACCGTGTGTAGGCTCCATCGGACATTTTCCATCGGAATTTCCGTCGCACAAAATTTGAGATCTGGATCTACAATTTTCCGACAACAAAATCCATTGTCGTAAATTCCGACCATGTGTACACAATTCCGACACACAAAGTTCCACACATGCTCGGAATCGAGCAGAAGAGCCGCACTGGCTATTGAACTTAATTTTTCTCGGATCGTCGTACGTGTTGTACGTCACCGTGTTCTTGACGTTCGGAATTTCCTACAAGATTTGTGTGACCGTGTGTATGCAAGTCAAGTTTGAGCCAACATCCGTCGGAAAAAAATCACATTTATTTTGTTGTCGGAATGTCTGATCGTCTGTACAGAGCATTAGTCCGTAGGGTTCAATATTGAGTTGGCCCTCCCTTTGCAGCTATAACAGCTTCAACTCTTCTGGGAAGGCTGTTCACAAGGTTTAGGAGGGTGTCTATGGGAATGTTTGACCATTCTTCCAGAAGCGCATTTGTGAGGTCAGGCACTGATGTTGAATGAGAAGGCCTGGCTCGCAGTCTCCACTCTAATTCAACCCAAAGGTGTTCTATCGGGTTGAGGTGCAGGCCAGTCAAGTTCCTCCACCCCAAACTCGCTCATCCATGTCTTTATGGACCTTGCTTTGTGCTCTGGTCCAAATCATTTGGTGGAGGGGGGATTATGGTGTTGGGGGTTGTTTTTCAGGGGTTGGGCTTGGCCCCTTAGTTCCAGTGAAGGCGTCAGCATACCAAGACATTTTGGACAATTTCATGCTCCCAACATTGTGGGAACAGTTTGGGGATGGCCCCTTCCTGTTCCAACCTGACTGCACACCAGTGTACACAGCAAGGTCCATAAAGACATGGATGAGCGAGTTTGGGGTGGAGGAACTTGACTGGCCTGCACAGAGTCCTGACCTCAACATAGAACACCTTTGGGGTGAATTAGAGCGGAGACTGCTAGCTGGCTTTTGACCGGCTCTCTATGGAGTCGGTTCACATATCTCCACAGCGGGTCCAGTGCGTTTTGCAGAAAAACGCTGTGCGTATTTTGGTCTGTTTCAGGTCTGAATTCAGCCCAAAATTCGGGCTGAAATCGGACCTGAAATGGTAAACCAGGACGCACCTGACCCCTGCTGTGAGCCGGATGTGGCGATGGTGTGAACCCAGCCTAAAAAGGATGTTTGATCCTGTCTTCTCTGAGCCTCCCCTTCTTCCACTGTCTCCTGATAATTTCCTGATAACACAGTCTATGGAGACAGGCTGCACATGCTCAGTTTGGTGTGTATTGCTACAGTTTTTTTTTCTTTGGAGAGTGCATGTGATCGGCACAGGGCCAATCAGCACTGTCCAGACAGAGGGTCAGGGGTCCTGCATTCTCATAGGACAGTCAGAAAACTCCTCCCACAAGTTTTAACCAGTGCTTGGCTGGCCATTGATAGAAGTCACAAGACTGTTATATACTACTGATAAGAAAAGGTATTTAGCAGTTTATATTTACTAAAATAATTGCATTTCCATGTTCTGTGTACTGTGGGAGACCAGATATAATGAATGCAGGGTCCTTGGGAGACCAGATATAGTGACTGCAGGCTCCTGGGGAGACCAGATATAGTGACTGCAGGCTCCTGGGGAGATCAGATATAGTGACTGCAGGCTCCTGGGGAGATCAGATATAGTGACTGCAGGCTCCTGGGGAGACCAGATATAGTGACTGCAGGCTCCTGGGGAGACCAGATATAGTGACTGCAGGCTCCTGGGGAGACCAGATATAGTGACTGCAGGCTCCTGGGGAGACCAGATATAGTGACTGCAGGCTCCTGGGGAGACCAGATATAGTGACTGCAGGCTCCTGGGGAGACCAGATATAGTGACTGCAGGCTCCTGGGGAGACCAGATATAGTGACTGCAGGGTCCTAGGGAGATCAGATATAGTGAATGCAGGGTCCTGGGGAGACCATATATAGTAAATGTGGGGTTGTGGGGAGACCAGATATGGTGAATGCAGGGTCCTGGGGAGACCAAATCTAGTGAATGCAGGCTCCTGGGGAGACCAGATATAGTGAATGCAGGGTCCTGGGAAGACCAGATATAGTGAATGCAGGCTCCTGGGGAGACCAGATATAGTGAATGCAGGCTCCTGGGGAGACCAGATATAGTGAATGCAGGCTCCTGGGGAGACCAGATATAGTGAATGCAGGCTCCTGGGGAGACCAGATATAGTGAATGCAGGGTCCTGGGGAGACCATATATATAGTGAATGCGGGGTTCTGGGGAGACCAGATATAGTGAATGCAGGCTCCTGGGGAGACCAGATATAGTGAATGCAGGCTCCTGGGGAGACCAGATATAGTGAATGCAGGCTCCTGGGGGAGACCAGATATAGTGAATGCAGGGTCCTGGAGAGACCAGATATAGTGAATGCAGGCTCCTGGGGAGACCAGATATAGTGAATGCGGGCTCCTGGGGAGACCAGATATAGTGAATGCAGGTCCTGAAGAGACCAGATATAGTGAATGCAGGTCCTGAAGAGACCAGATATAGTGAATGCAGGGTCCTGGGGAGACCAGATATAGTGAATGCAGGGTCCCGGGGAGACCAGATATAGTGAATGCAGGGTCCTGGAGAGACCAGATATAGTGAATGCAGGGTCCTGGGGAGACCAGATATAGTGAATGCAGGCTCCTGGGGAGACCAAATATAGTGAATGCAGGGTCCTGGGGAGACCAGATATAGTGAATGCAGGGTCCTGGGGAGACCAGATATAGTGAATGCAGGCTCCTGGGGAGACCAAATATCGTGAATGCAGGGTCCTGGAGAGACCAGATATAGTGAATGCAGGGTCCTGGGGAGACCAGATATAGTGAATGCAGGGTCCTGGGGAGACCAGATATAGTGAATGCAGGGTCCTGGAGAGACCAGATATAGTGAATGCAGGGTCCTGGAGAGACCAGATATAGTGAATGCAGGGTCCTGGAGAGACCAGATATAGTGAATGCAGGCTCCTGGGGAGACCAAATATCGTGAATGCAGGGTCCTGGAGAGACCAGATATAGTGAATGCAGGGTCCTGGGGAGACCAGATATAGTGAATGCAGGGTCCTGGGGAGACCAGATATAGTGAATGCAGGGTCCTGGAGAGACCAGATATAGTGAATGCAGGCTCCTGGGGAGACCAAATATAGTGAATGCAGGGTCCTGGAGAGACCAGATATAGTGAATGCAAGGTCCTGGGGAGACCAGATATAGTGAATGCAGGGTCCCGAGGAGACCAGATATAGTGAATGCAGGGTCCCGGGGAGACCAGATATAGTGAATGCAGGCTCCTGGGTTTAGTAACACTTTAAGAAAGTGGTAGGGCTTTGACACTGAAAAATAATTGCAGGCTCTGAAAAGGGAGTCTTTAACGTAAAGCAGCTGTAAAGCAGGGGAAAATTAAGGAAAGTATGTCTGCAGACCAAAAACCACGATAAATCCCAAGATATAAGCTACTCTCTCAGTCCCAAGCTCGCCCCCCTCCAAGTACAATGCAGGGTTAGCAGCCCTACGTTGTACGGGATGACGCTAAGGGATCACCATCAGGTTGGATCTTTGGGAAGAAGAGGGCAGCACTGGAGCCTCCTGGAGTAGGGAGTTAGGTTAGGGTAATGCAAGCTCTCATCCTACCCTTTAGGCATGACAGGAATTTAACCCTTGCTGTTTGGGGGTTCCCCAGAGTAAGGCTTTTTTTTTGGCTTTAATAGTGAATGGTACACACAGCATGTTTGTGTCGTCTTGCATTACATTCATTTTGCTCTTGACTGCAGTGTTTGACAGAAATTGCAACTTGCAAAGCTTGCCAAATGCAGCAAAGGCATTTAGCAAATGTTTGCAGAGTTCTATGGCAAGTCTGTTTTCCCTATTTCCTTCCTCTCTCTAAAGTCAAACCTGTACACACTAGTGCTGTGACTGGAGTTTTTTTTGTCACTGGAAGAATGCCAATCACTGCTAGGGCACAAAGAAAACAATTGTTTTTGATTGCCCTGTGATCACTACACTGTAGCCCAACATGCAGGGCACTGCATGGCATCCCAAGTCACCACACAGCAGCGAACACACTCCTGTTCGGTGACATTGAATAAAATTTAGTTATAACAGATAAGAAAAAAAAAGAAGTAAAAAGGGAACTGTCTAATGCACTAAAATGCAACCCCCATGGCAATTCACTGCAGCCCACGGGGGGTCTTTACTGAGGGAGGGGGGTCTGTACTTAGTGGAGGGGGGTCTGGACTGAAGGAAGGGGGTCTATACTTAGTGGAGGAGGGTCTGGACTTAGGGAAGGGGGTCTATACTTAGTGGAGGAGGGTCTGGACTTAGAGAAGGGGGTCTATACTTAGTGGAGGAGGGTCTGGACTTAGAGAAGGGGGTCTATACTTAGTGGAGGGGGGTCTGGACTGAGGGAAGGGGGTCTATACTTAATGGAGGTGGGGTCTGGCCCGAGGGACGGGGGTCTATACTTAGTGGAGAGGAGGATCTGGACTGAGGGAGGGGGGTCTATACTTAGTGGAGGGGGGTCTAGACTAAGGGATGGGGGTCTGTACTAAAATGCAACCCCCTTGGCAATTCACTGCAGCCCAGGGGGGTCTTTACTGAGGGAGGGGGGTCTGTACTTAGTGGAGGGGGGTCTGGACTGAAGGAAGGGGGTCTATACTTAGTGGAGGAGGGTCTGGACTTAAGGAAGGGGGTCTATACTTAGTGGAGGAGGGTCTGGACTTAGGGAAGGGGGTCTATACTTAGTGGAGGAGGGTCTGGACTGAGGGAAGGGGGTCTATACTTAGTGGAGGGGGGTCTGGACTGAGGGAAGGGGGTTTATACTTAATGGAGGTGGGG
Source organism: Lithobates septentrionalis (assembly GCA_037952835.1). Taxonomy (NCBI): domain Eukaryota; kingdom Metazoa; phylum Chordata; class Amphibia; order Anura; family Ranidae; genus Lithobates; species Lithobates septentrionalis. Next base: position 59,816 of record JBBDGP010003555.1, on the reverse strand, counting down.
TCTGGCCTGAGGGACGGGGGTCTATACTTAGTGGAGAGGGGGATCTGGACTGAGGAAGGGGGGTCTATACTTAGTGGAGGGGGGTCTAGACTAAGGGATGGGGGTCTGTACTAAGGGACGGGTCTATACTTGGTGGAGAGGGGGGGACTGTACTGAGGGAAAAGATCTGTACTTAGTGGAGAGAGCAGGGGTCTGGACAGAGAGAGGGTCTGTGGCGTGGGGTCTGGACTGAGGGACGGGGGGGGGTCTATTCTTAATGGAGAGGGGGTCTGTACTGAGACTGAGGGGGGGTCTTTACTGAGAGAGGGGGTCTGGACTGAGGAAAGGGGGTCTATACTTAGTGGAGGAGGGTCTGGACTGAGGGATAGGGGGTCTATATTTAGTGGAGGGGGGTCTGGACTGAGGCATAGGGGGTATATACTTAGTGGAGAGGGGGATCTGTACTGAGGGAAGGGGGTCTATACTTAGTGGAGGTGGGGTCTGGCCTGAGGGATGGGGGTTTATACTTAGTGGAGGAGGGTCTACACTTAGTGGGGGTGGGGTATAGACTGAGGGATGGGCGTCTGTACTAAGGGACGGGTCTGTACTTGGTGGAGAGGGGGGTCTGTACCGAGGGAAAGGATTTGTACTTAGTGTAGGGGAGGGTCTGGACTGAGGGAGGAGGTCTGTACTCTGTGGAGAGAGGAGGGGTCTGGACAGAGAGAGGGTCTGTACTTAGTAGAGGGAGGGGTCTATACTTAGTGGACGGGGATCTGGACTGAGGGACGGGGGGGTCTATTCTTAATGGAGAGGGGGTCTGTACTGAGACTGAGGGAGGGGGGGGGTTTGTACTGAGGGAGGGGGTCCGGACTGAGTGAGGGGGTCTGTATTTAGTAGAGGGGGGTCTGGACTGAGGAATAGGGGGTATATACTTAGTGGAGAGGGGGGCCTGGACTGAGTTGAGAGGGAGGTCTGGACTGAGTGGAGAGGGGGGGTCTGGACTGAGTGGAGAGGGGGGGTCTGGACTGAGTGGAGAGGGGGGGTCTGGACTGAGTGGAGAGGGGGGGTCTGGACTGAGTGGAGAGGGGGGGTCTGGACTGAGTGGAGAGGGGGGGTCCGGACTGAGTGGAGAGGGGGGGTCCGGACTGAGGGAGATGGTCTGGACTGAGTGGAGGAGGGAGGGGGTCTGGACTGAGTGAAGGAGGGAGGGGGTCTGGACTGAGTGAAGGGGGGAGGGGGTCTGGACTGAGTGAAGGGGGGAGGGGGTCTGGACTGAGTGAAGGGGGGAGGGGGTCTGGACTGAGTGAAGGGGGGAGGGGGTCTGGACTGAGTGAAGGGGGGAGGGGGTCTGGACTGAGTGAAGGGGGGAGGGGGTCTGGACTGAGTGAAGGGGGGAGGGGGTCTGGACTGAGTGAAGGGGGGAGGGGGTCTGGACTGAGTGAAGGGGGGAGGGGGTCTGGACTGAGTGAAGGGGGGAGGGGGTCTGGACTGAGTGAAGGGGGTCTGGACTGAGTGAAGGGGGGAGGGGGTCTGGACTGAGTGAAGGGGGTCTGGACTGAGTGGAGGAGGGGGTCTGGAATGAGTGGAGGAGGGGGTCTGGAATGAGTGGAGGAGGGGGGAGGGGGTCTTGAATGAGTGGAGGGGGAGGGGGTCTGGAATGAGTGGAGGGGGAGGGGGTCTGGAATGAGTGGAGGGGGAGGGGGTCTGGACTGAGTGGAGGGGGGAGGGGGTCTGGACTGAGTGGAGGGGGTCTGGACTGAGTGGAGGGGGGAGGGGGTCTGGACTGAGTGGAGGGGGGAGGGGGTCTGGACTGAGTGGAGGGGGGAGGGGGTCTGGACTGAGTGGAGGGGGGAGGGGGTCTGGACTGAGTGGAGGAGGGAGGCGGTCTGGACTGAGTGGAGGAGGGAGGCGGTCTGGACTGAGTGGAGGAGGGGGTCTGGAATGAGTGGACGAGGAAGGGGGTCTGGACTGAGGGGAGGGGGTCTGGACTGAGTGGAGGGGGGGAGGTCTGGACTGAGTGGAGGGGGGGAGGGGTCTGGACTGAGTGGAGGGGGGGAGGGGTCTGGACTGAGTGGAGGGGGTCTGGACTGAGTGGAGGGGGTCTGGACTGAGTGGAGGGGTCTGGACTAAGGATGAGTTCCGGCATGTTCGCAAGCTGCACGTGCCGAGCCTGCCAGGAAGTCGGCAATGCGCTGCGCTAATCACAGGCAGTGAGACATTTCCCTATGTGCGGCTGCAGAGATTGGGAAATGTCTCACTGCCTGTGATTAGCGCAGCGCATTGCCGACTTCCTGGCGGGCTCGGCACGTGCAGCATGCGAACGTGCCGGAGCTCATCCTTAGTCTGGACTGAGCGGAGGGAGGAAGGGGTCTGGACTGAGTGGCGAGGGGGGGGGGGTGACACCATGTTTTACCGCACCGGTGTTGGTGTAAACACGATGTGATACTATTGATAATAATAATAAAAGCATACACCGACTGCTTTCCTGCAACAGCATAGAACACAGAGTAGAATATTCCCATCAAACACCTTCCTGGAGGTGGCGTGAAACAAGTGGGTGCTGCAGGAACTAGCAGCTGGAAACCAGTCTCAGCATAAGTCAAAGCATACATACATCACCTGCACACCTTGGATATCCAATATAGTATCCAAAAATGTATTAAAAATACAGCAGACGCAGTTGGATGCATTTTTCACTGCACTGTAACTGCATAGACATTCCAAAATCCAGGTTATCCTATAGGCATAGTATACACTATTGCAGTGCAAGATGCATTTTCCTGCACTGCAAATGCACAGAAACGCAAATGCGTGTCAATTCTGTGCAGTGCACATAAAAGCCCAAAGAGGATGGAAGTGGCCATAAGGCCCATTCGCGCAGCTTGTTCCTTTGCGATTCACGTGCAGTTCTGTGCTGTGAGATTTCAGTCCATTCATTTTGAATGGGCTCAAATTGCACCGCACCAAAAGTAGTGCATGCATTACTTTTGAAATCCACTGCAATCAAATTACATGGTCCTTTTGTACCATGCACTCCGCTGTGGGTAAAACGCATTGCATTTGGGGTAACCTTAACATTGCACTGACACCAGCTGCAGATCGTGAGGGCAGTGCGATTTAAATGCGGCGCTGGAAACTGCCACAGAAGGCGGGTTTCCCCACCCTGCGTTCTAGTGTGTACTGGCCATCAAACTAAATGCAAGCTTAGAAAAAAAATGCAATGCACATAAAAACATGCGTCGAATGCGCATCACTGCGCATGCAATAAACGCAGTTTCTGGTGTGAATAGGCCCTAGGAGATCACAAATGATATGCATGGACATCCATGTGTGCACTGGGGCCTGCAATGCAAGCACACTGATCATCTACCATTGCTCTGTTTTATTGGATTTACTAAATCGATATAGATAGATCAATCTATTTGTGTTCTCACGCATGTACTAGTATGGACAACCACCTACAGATGTAGAGGTACTACCACTATCACCATGCTGGGATCCTGCCTGCTCCCCCCACACACACAGCTCAGTCTATCAATTCTGTCTTGTTACATTGTTATTTGTGTTTCCATGTAATACATCTATAACAACATTGTGTCTTATTGCCAAAACACAATATTCTTACTAAATAAAGAGTGCAAATACATGACAGGTACCTGATAGACAGTGCAGATCCTGCAGGCAGTTCTTTCCCCATCAAGTCAGGGTTTCAGGATGTCCCTGGTCACATGACCTGCTCACACCCAGGCCAGGTGATGAGCCCAGGTGTGCCTGATCAGGGAAAGGCAGAAAGCCTGCACTGTGGGGGTAGGTGGCCTCTTTCTAGAGGTGAGTGCTGGGAGTAGATAGGACTGGTCTCCAGGTCTGTGTTGAGGTCTATGGGTGAAGAAGGCAGAACCCAGCCAAAGTGTTCTACCAGATTGAGCTTTTGGCCAAGAAAAAAACGTTCTGTAATCTGTTTTAATGCTTTTCTTACAGGTGGTGACACAAGATTTGTGATACTGCAATTTTTTTATTGTATTATTTAGGAAGAAATCTTCTATCATCCCAGGGTTTCTCAACTAGGGTTACTAGGGGTTCCCTGGACAATGAGCAATTTCTGCCTCTCAGATAGGTTCCCACTGACACCATTGCTCTTTTTTAGTTATCTGTAAGGGGTATTTTTCCCACTGATCATCACATTAGTATATTGTGACTTGTAGATAGTCATTTTTAGCAGGGGTTCCCTGAGACCAAAAGTTATTTCAAGGGTTCTCCTGTGAGAGTCTGCTTCAAAGCCTTTTCGGAGACTAATGCCGCGTACACACGAGCGGACATTACGGCGGACTTTGCCCGGCGGACTGGATTTCGTCGGACAATTCGATGTGTGTGGGCTCCAGCGGACTTTGTTTTCTCAAAAGTTGGACGGAATTAGATTTGAAACTTGTTTAAAATGTATCCGTTGAAATCGAGTCCGGTCGAAAAGTCCGCCGTCTGTATGCTAGTTCGACGGACAAAAAGCCACGCTAGGGCAGCTATTGGCTACTGGCTATGAACTTCCTTGTTTTAGTCCGGTCGTACGTCATCACGTACGAATTCGACGGACTTTGGTGGATTGTGGGTAGGCAAGTCCGTTCATTCACAAAGTCCGTCGGAAAGTACGTCGAAAAGTCCGCCGGGCAAAGTCCGCCGTAATGTCCGCTCGTGTGTACGCGGCATAAGATGACTACAATGCAGTTGGTTTGTGGGAATGGTCCTCACAAAGTTTTGGTGGCAATAGATGTTGGAGGTATATTTCAGATGGGTGTCAATGGTGTTGGGGCGGATTGTTGAACCGTTGCATGTATTGAGGACACGTGTCTGTTTTATATGTAGATGGTCTTTCTTCATGCATCTCCATGACCATTGGTTGTGCCAGTATAATTTTCATACCTATTTTGAGCTTTTACATGAACTGCACAAGGTGTTAGTTATGAGTAAACCTTCAGAGCCTTAGCTGGCCCAGGTGCAAGGAATTAGTCTGTGGGTGCTGAGTCTTTCTGCTGGGTGGTATCACCACTTTGTGTAATGTCCAATGGCATGTCCTCTTGAACTCCCCATAGTTGAGAAAAGTGAGGCACAGTTTCTTTCACTGAAATGTTTCCCAGTTTTATCCATATTGGCCACTATGATGGCCTTTAGATCTTGTACCTTTTACAGGTGTCCCATATGGTTGGGTTTATCGGCCAACAGGAACATATTATGGCTTTATAATGCCCTGTCTGGTGACGGATTTCCTTTATGAAGGGACACAAAGGTATAGCATCTGAAAGCAACTAGAGATAAGCTTGTTTGGAAGTCAGTTTCCAGCCAGTTCCCGGCTCCTCCTCCAGGCAGGCCCCGGGTTCCCGGCTCCTCCTCCAGGCAGGCCCCGGGTTCCCGGCTCCTCCTCCAGGCAGGCCCCGGGTTCCCGGCTCCTCCTCCAGGCAGGCCCCGGGTTCCCGGCTCCTCCTCCAGGCAGGCCCCGGGTTCCCGGCTCCTCCTCCAGGCAGGCCCCGGGTTCCCGGCTCCTCCTCCAGGCAGGCCCCGGGTTCCCGGCTCCTCCTCCAGGCAGGCCCCGGGTTCCCGGCTCCTCCAGCTCTAGCACTGTATGGTGTGTTCACACTTTTCAAATGGAATGTCTCAGGGGGTCAAACATGCCACTTTAGATACACCCTAGTAGACGATTTCCCGAAATGCTGCTTTTAGTTGTCATTGGTGGCAGGTAGTGCAGTTGGCTTAAGTAGTTTTTTTTTTAGAATGGAGCCAACCCCACATGTTTTCACAAAATATTGGTAGATTGCACTTGCGTGTTTGGCTGGTTCTTTCTCCTGGAAGCTTGCCACTATCTCTTAAATATAAGTATGTTTACTGGCCAATAGGTTGTGCAGTGGGGGGTCAAACTGATTAAGTCTTGCGTACCCAAAGTGCAGTTTTTCAGAGCTCTGGACACACAGGTGTGCTCATGAAGGCCTCCTTTTTTCTTGTGTTGTGGGAATTTTATTAAGATGTGTTTAATATGTATTGTCAGTGTCTCCCAGTGTTAGTTCACCTGCAGCCCACTCTAAAACGCGGACTGGGGCAGACTGACGCCAGTTGAGACCCGTTTTTTAGTGGAAAGCTTCTTGAGGATGCAGAGAAGCGTTTGCAGAGTGGGGATATGTCCGCCAGCGAAGGGCCCCTGTGCAATGCACAGACGATCGTCTGGGGGGGGGGAATGTGTTCACTCTGCGAAGACTTTATCGGTTATGGGGTTAAGCTTAGGGAGAAATCAATGGATCTCTAACAACTGACCAGGGTAATCACTCCTGGCAAGTAAGTTTGTGAGGAGCATCCCTGACTTAACCCCAGGGTGCTACATATAGATGAGACATTCCATCACATGAAGGTCTGACAATGAGTGCCATTAAAGCCTCGTACACGCGGTACCATTGGCCAACCGAGCATCTGATTTTTGTCAAAAGGGTGTGTGCCAGGATCTTGTCTTGCATACTAACGTTACACAATTGTCCTGCCACAAACACGAACGTAGTGACGTACTACGAGGGATTTCAGCTCTTGAGCGCCACCCTTTGGGCCCCTTCTGCTGATTTCCTGTTTGAGCATTGATTCCGAGAATGCGTGTTTGTACAGCCCCAAAGAACACTCTGAAAACAGCTTACGTCTAGCTCTGCTTGCAGCACACCAGCTGGAACATCCCTGTTCACATGGGTAAGGCTGCTTTCACATTGCTTTGTAGCAAAATTGTGTTACAAATTCATATGCATTTTTGTGCTGCATTTTACATGCATTTCCAGTGCATTTTCTGGTTGGCTATACCTGTGAAAAATGGAAGTGACTCAAAAATGCACCAAAAACGCAAAACATGGTGTGCTGGTGTATTTTTTTTTATGCGTTTTTACAGCATTTTCCATTATTTCAATGGGAAGCTGCCTTTTTGGTGCAGTTTTGAAAACCACACAAAATGCTGCATGCAGGACTTTAAAAAAATAAAATAAAATGCACCGTACCTGCAACATAATGGTGTGAAGAGTTCCATATGATTTAAAGGGAAACCTTTTCCTTGCATTTTTCTTGCAAAATAGAAAGGCATCGGTGTGAAAGGGCCCTTATGAGCCTGTCCTGTGAAGTTCGGGGGGCTCTATAGAGCTGAGGCTGGTGGAATTGGAGAGGATGTACTTTGCGTCTTAACAGTTGGAGGCACCCACATGGCTTTTAGCCCTCTTCTGTTATCCTTTCTTCCTGCATGCCTGGTAAGTGGGCCTTCTAATGTAGTATCACATTTTATTCCCCCCCCCCCCCCGTAGAGAACTGGCTGCCCCCCTCCAGCCCCCGTAGAGGACTGGCTGCCCCCCTCCAGCCCCCGTAGAGAACTGGCTGCCCCCCTCCAGCCCCCGTAGAGAACTGGCTGCCCCCCTCCCGCAGTTACAGCTGGTTACAAGAACACAGGTGATGAAACCTCCTCCTCTGATGCAATAGGCTCCAGGAATGGAGGTGGGGGGGGGATGGGATTTGAATCCCACAAGACCTTTGCAGTGTAAGATCACTAACGAGGTGTGCAGTATCGTTTACCTGTGAGATGTGATCAGAACATTTATCCAGGTGCAGGCGTCTGCAGAGCTGCCATTACACACAGCAGATGTCAGGACACCGCTGGGGGATGCCTATTGGGGGTACATTGTAGAGGGGGGTTAAAATCAAGGCTTGCATTTGTACTAAAATATACAAAAGATTTATTTAACTAAAATGATTTTTTTTTTTTTTTACAAGGCTCAGAGGGTACACAGAAGAGGCAGCTGCCTTGGGCTCTTCAGAAGAAGAGGGGTGCAAGACAGGCAGGATCTGTAACCTACACTACTGATGTAGTTCACATTTTGCTGAGCAGGGGGCGCACTTTGGCCTTTTCCTCTTGGGTGCGATAGAGCCTTTTTCCAGCACTGGTTGCCTTTATTGCTGACCAATGTTTATACCAATTGCTTGAAATTGTGCTGCCAAAACTCAGATATACACTGAACTGGGGGTAGAAGCCGGTACTTCATCTAATTGGTGATCTACTGCAGTTTTTTTTTTTTTTCTTGCAGGTGGATTCCCTTTGTAGGGCAGGTTCACCCAAAAGCGATATTCCATTTAAAGGTGGAGTCTGGAGACTTGCGCCACCTGCTGGTATCTCTTGGGGATGCCAGCAATGAGATCCGCCCGCCATCTGTTCCTGCCCACTGGGGAGGTTCACATGCCTTCTGCTCTATTCACTGTAATATAAAATAAATCACAGATCCAGCGGGGAGGTCAGGTGCACAGAGAAGATATTCCAGCACCCTCCAGTTTTGGGTGGAGTGACCCCTATAATGTATATTTGTTTGGGCAAAAATTTGGGCCTGAAATGGAGAACAAGGACACACCGGTCCGCATCTGTGAGCCGCATCCGCACACAGTGTGAACCCAGCCTTAAAGTTGATGTGTGTGTGTAAAGGCAGTTGTCATAATACTTTTGACAATATAGTGTGTGTGTATATATATATATATATATATATATATATATATATATATATATATATATATATATATATATATATATATATATTATATAATTATTTTTTTTTTTTTTTTTTTTAATTCTATACAACTTTTTACTCCACACTCCCTTTTATCAGTGATGGCGAACCTTGGCACCCCAGATGTTTTGGAACTACATTTCCCATGATGCTCCACTACAATGCAAAGTGCAGGAGCACCATGGGAAATGTAGTTCCCAAACATCTGGGGTGCCAAGGTTCACCACCACTGCCCTAGAGTGTGTAGAGGATAAGCAGAGACTGACTTTTTTACTTTTTTTTTTTTTTTTTTAATACAGGACATGGGGAAGAAAAAGCGAAACAGAACATGGAGTTCTGCTTTAATTCTGGAATGAATTGGGAGGCGGGGCAGTGGCACAGAAGAGTCTCTGTAAAGTGTTGTCACCTTTCTGCTCTGGGGAGATCACGAGACTTCTGTGGATTTCTTTATAAAAGGCGGTGACTGGCCGTGCACCTGTGTGGTCGGAGTTCCCCTTTACGGCACGTAGCACAGGCGTGGCTCAGCAGGGAATGCTAGAAAGGAGCTCCAGGTTTCGCTTGCTATACGCTGGCTGCATGCATCATGGAAATCACATTTTGGATATACTCCCGATGATGTTGCATGTAAAGGAACCGGTTGATCTGGTCCTGGCTGCAAATCATAGTCAGGACTGCAGCAACAAGGGAGTGACAACCGGTAGAATCAGCACATCCCGTATTTATGTCTTCCGTCACTTTCCTATCTGCAGTCAGTTCTTCACCCCGCATCGTCACAATAAACACCGACTACACCTGGTCTGTGTACTTTTGTCATGGAAGAAGAATATACAAGGTTATATCAAAAAATGAACCAAGTGTAATGATTGGCCCTAAGACCTTGTTCACATGGGACGTACTACAACCCCCTGGCAAAAAGTATGGAATCACCACTCTTGGAAAATCTTCATTCAATTGTTTAACCACTTACAAGACCGGACGGATTTGCCCCCCTTAATGACCAGGCCATTTTTCGCGATACGGCACTGCGTCTCTTTAACTGCTTCCCGACTGTCTCACACAGGTATACTGCGGCACGTACAGGCAGAATCGTGTACCTGTACGTTGCCCTTTAAGAGGCGGCTTTCGCACACGCCGCAAGCTCCGTGAGTGTGATCATGGGTCCCACGGACTCTCGGATACCCGCGATCGTCTCACGGAGAGGAAGAACGGGGACATGCTATCGTAAACAAGCATCTCCCCGTTCTGCCTAATGACAGGACACTGATCACAGCTCTCTGTAATCGGGAGCGGTGATCAGTGTCTTGTCACACATAGCCCCTCCTCCCCCACAGTTAGAATCACTCCCTAGGACACACTTAACCCCTACAGCGCCACCTAGTGGCTAACCCCTTCACTGCCGGTCACATTTACACAGGAATCAATGCATTTTTTTGCATTTGATCGCTGTATAAATGACAATGGTCCCAAAATCGCGCCAAAAGTGTCCGATGTGTCCACCATAATGACGCAGTCATGATAAAAATCAATGATCGCCGCCATTACTAAGAAAAAAAAAATTAATAAAAATGCCATTAAACTATCCCCCTATTTTGTAGCTGCTATAACTTTTGCGCAAACCAATCAATCGCTTATTGCGACTTATATTTTATTTTTTTACCAAAAATATGTAGAATACATATCGGCCTAAACTGAGGGAAAAAAATGTTTTTTTTATATATTTTTTTGGGGATATTTATTATAGCAAAAAGTAAAAAATAATGCGTTTTTTTCAAAATTGTGGCTATTTTTTTGTTTATAGCGCAAAAAATAAAAACCGCAGAGGCGATCAATTACCACCAAAAGAAAGCTCTATTTGTGGGAAAAAAAGACATCAATTTTGTTAGAGAGCCACGTCGCACGACCGCGCAATTGTCAATTAAAACGACGCAGTGCCGAATCGCAAAAAGTGCTCTGATCTTTGGCCAGCCAAATGGTCCGGGGCTGAAGTTGTACCCAAACAAAATTTATGTCCTTTTTTTTTTTCCCCCACAAATAGAGATTTCTTTTGGTGGTATTTGACCACCTCTGCGGTTTTTATTTTTTGCGCTATAAACAAAAAAGAGACAATTTTGAAAAAAAACTATGTTTTTTTACTTTTTGCTATAATAAATATCCCCAAAAAATGTAAAACGACAAATTTCTTCCACAGTTTAGGCCGATATGTATTTTTCTACATATTTTTGGTAAAAAAATGGCAATAAGCATATATTGATTGGTTTGCGCAAAAGTTATAGCGTCTACAAAATAGGGGATAGATTTATGGAATTTTTATTTATTTATTTTTTTACTAGTAATGCCGGTGATTTTTTCTTTTTCTTTTTTTTTTTTTTTTTTTTTTTTTTTTTTTTTCAGGACTGCGACATTGCGGCAGACAGATCGGCCACTTTTGACACTTTTTTTTTTTTTGGTACCATTGACATTCATACAGCGATCAAAGCTATAAAAATGCACTGATTACTGTATAAATTTCACTGGCAAGGAAGGGGGTTAACACTAGGGGGCGATCAAGGGGTTAACTGTGTTCCTGGGGAGGTGTTTCTAACTGTAGGGGGGAGGGGACTGACTGGAGGAGGAGAGAAATTGCTTTTCCTAATCACTAGGAACAGCCGATCTCTCTCTCTCCTCCCCTGTCAACTTTTTTTTTTTTTCAATCTTTTAAAGTGTTTCTTAAAGCTACAAGGTATGACTGTTAAATGAAAATAGTAACCACTATATTCTCCTTACAATTGAGTGATTCCATATTTTTTTCCCTCTGCTTGATCTGCAAAAACAGTTGCAATTGACTGCAGTTTTCTCTCTCTTTTTTTTTTTCAATCTTCTTAAGTGTTTCTTAAAGCCAGAAGCTATGAATGTTAAATGAAAATAGTTTTGAGGCATGTCTGATTATTATTTTTTTTTTCTACAATTAACCACTTGCTGACCAGCTGCCGTCATTATGCTGCGACAGGTCGGCTCGTTCCCGCGAATCGCCGTGGCTGTCCGTCGGCTTCTTCAAGAGCCATAGCAGGCACGTGCGGCCACGATGTCTGCCAGCCATCCGCGATCGCGGGAAAGATCCCTGTTCTGGCTCTTTCCCGCGATCGTGGGTGGCTGGGCGGACGTCGTGGCCGCACGTGCCTGCTATGGCTCTTAAGGGAGCCGACGGACAGCCACAGCGATTCGCAGGAACAAGCCGACCTGTCGCCGTATGACGGCTGGTTGGCAAGTGGTTAATTGTAGAAAGAAAAAACTAATCACAGACATGCCTCAAAACTATTTTCATTCAACATTCATAGCTCCTGGCTTTAAGAAACACTTAAAAAGATTTTTTTTAAAAAGAGAGAAAACTGCAGTCAATTGCAACTGTTTTTGCAGATCAAGGGGGCGGGGTCACCGCCTATATAAGTCATCGCGCACCGCTCACACACCATTACAGTGGGAGAGAGCGTCGTGTCAACATCGGAAGAAGAGAAGAGGGAAGAAGACGACCCAGAAGTCTGGGCCACCGCTAGCAAAAGAGTGGCAGAAGATAGCGGAGGAGCCAGGAGAAGAGGTCGAACACCGGGAGAAGAGGTCGAACACCGGGAGAAGAACCAACTGGACGCCGGGAGAAGAGGCCGGAGAGAGCGGCGAAGTCGGAAGAAGACTCCCGGAGCTGTCTAATAAATTAATTTAAAAACCTGTCTAGTGTGTTTTTTATTGACACTTTTTCCCTAGGTGAATGGGTAGGGGTACGATGTACCCCATACTCATTCACACAGGGTGGGGGGCCGGGATATGGGGGCCCCCTTATGAAAGGAGGCTCCCGGATTCCAATAAGCCCCCCACCCGCAGACCCCAACAACCAACGGCCAGGGTTGTCGGGAAGAGGCCCTTGTCCTCATCAACATGGGGACAAGGTGCCTTGGGGGTGGGGTGCCCCTGCAGGGTGCCCCCTCCTCCAAAACACCCACCCCCTTATGTTGAGGGCACGCGGCCTGGTACGGTTCAGGAGGGGGGGGCACTCGCTCGTCCCCACCCCCTTTCCTGACCGGCCGGGCTGCGTGCTCGGATAGGGGTCTGGTATGGATTGTGGGGGGACCCCACACCGGTTTTTCGGCGGGGTTCCCCTTGAAATCCATACCAGACCTAAGGGACATCGTCGCCTCGAGCATACAGACGAATGGGCTTTCCGTTAGGAACTGAGTCCAGCAGAGTTACGACGTAAAGATTTGAAGCAGGCTTCAAATCTAAAGTCGTTGTATTTCCGAACGAAACGGTCCGTCGGAAGTCCGATGCAGACCACACACGGTTGGAAAGTCTGCCCGTGTGTACACGGCATAAGGAAAATATTATGGAGACATGAAACAAAAAAAAAACACTACAGTCCACCACTAGTGCTTTGTTGCATCACCTCCTGGCTTTTATAACAGATTGAATTCCCTGAGATGTGGATTTAAAGTTCCAGCCACTTCTGTGTTTATTAAAAGTCAGAAGGCGACAAAGTGTAGCTTCTGACTTTTAATAAACACACTCACCTCTCCAGCGATGCGGCCGCCCGAAGCCTCGCTTCTCTCCTCCTCTCCGCGGTGCCGGCATTGCAAGTGTGGGCACCCGGCTGTGACAGCTTGCGGCTTCGCAGTCGGGGGTGCGCACTGCGCATGTGTGAGTCACACGCATTCGCCCGTGAGTAGAAGTATGAGCTGGGTACCTGTCAAAACTAGGTACCCCCCCCCCCCCCCCCCACAAAAAAAAGCATGTCAGGAGTCCTTTAAAGCAGAAGTTCCACTTTTGGGTGGAGCTCCGCTTTAACTATCAATTGATGTATTCTTCATCAATCCGGCTTCAACTTTCTCTTATTGCAGTTACCAGATCAGCTTTGCAGGTTGGAGCCTCGTCATGGACCATTTTCTCTCATTTCCCAGATAGATTTTCAATTGGATTGCGGTCCGGACAATTTTCAGGCCATGCCATTGACATTATATGACTTTCTTGAAGGAAAGTTTTCACAGCTTTTGCCCTATGGTTCCATGCATTAATATGAATTTATACATATTCATTTTTTTTTATAACCTAACCCTGCTTTAAATTTCTCCACAATTCATCCCTGACCTGTCTGGTGTGTTCCTTGGCCTTCATGATGCTGTTTGTTCAGTAAGGTTCTCTAACAAACCTCTGAGGGCTTCACAGAACAGCTGCATTTATACTGAGATTAAATCACACACAGGTTGACTCTATTTAGGTGACTTCTGAAGGCAATTAGGGGTATCAGAGTAAGGGGGGGGGGGGGGGGCTGAATACAAATGCACGCCACACTTTTCAGATATTTATTTGTAAAAAATGTTGAAAGTCATTTATCCTTTTCCTTCTACTTCACAATTGTGTGCCACTTTGGTTTTAGGGCTGGGCAGGAGGGTCAGCTGCCCTGGGCACTGTGGTATCATGTGGGGTGGAGGGGCATTGCAAAGAGGTTGAGGGGGGAGGGGATATGTGCTGGGAGGAGGAATTTGGGGGGGCAGCAGGAGGTAAGAATTGTTCTAGGAAGGAAAATTTGGCGGTGTTTGCTAGGAAGGGTGATTTGTGTTTGGAGGGGGGAGAAGAGGATTTGCTAGGAGGGTGTATTTGGGGGAGTTTGTGCTAGAAGAGGTGCTACGGTAGAGGGGAGGGGGAGATTTGTTCTAGTGGGGATAATTGGTGGGGGGGTATTTGTGCTAGTAGGGATGATGGGGGGAGGTGCTTGTGCCAGGAGAAGGGATATTTGTGCTAGGAGGGGGATTTGGAGTCGGGGGGAACATATACTTTGAGGGGTGGAGAATTTGTGCTCTTGGAGGGGTGATTTTCTTTTCTTTTTAAGGGTGGGTTATTTGTGCTGGGGGGATGGAGGGGGCAGAGATTTGTGCTGGTGGGGGAGATTTCAGCAGAGGGGTGGACTTGGACAAGGGAGAATTTATGCTTAGGAGGTAATCATTCAGATGAGTACCCAATTTTTTTTGGGGGGGGGGGGGGAGGGGGGGATTTGTACTGACACATAATGCTCATACAGTGCCTTGCAAAAGTATTCGGCCCCCTTGAACTTTTCAACCTTTTGCCGCATTTCAGGCTTCAAACATAAAGATATAAAATTTTAATTTGTTGTGAAGAATCACCAACAAGCGGGACACAATTGTGAAGTGGAACGAAATCTATTGGATATTTTAAACTTTTTTAGCAAATAAAAGACTGAAAAGTGGTGCGTGCAAAATTATTCGGCCCCTTTACTTTCAGTGCAGAAAACTCACTCCAGAAGTTCAGCGAGGATCTCTGAATGATCCAATGTTGTCCTAAATGACTGATGGTGATAAATAGAATCCACCTGTGTGTAATCAAGTCTCTGTATAAATGCACCTGCTCTGTGATAGTCTCAGGGTTCTGTTGAAAGCGCAGAGAGCATCATGAAGACCAAGGAACACACCAGGCAGGTCCGTAATACTGTTGTGGAGAAGTTTAAAGCCGGATTTGGATACAAAAAGATTTCCCAAGCTTTAAACATCCCAAGGAGCACTGTGCAAGCGATCATTTTGAAATGGAAGGAGTATCAGACCACTGCAAATCTACCAAGACCTGGCTGTCCCTCTAAACTTTCAGCTCAGACAAGGAGAAGACTGATCAGAGATGCAGCCAAGAGGCCCATGATCACTCTGGATGAACTGCAGAGAACTACAGCTGAGGTGGGAGAGTCTGTCCATAGGACAACAATCAGTCGTACACTGCACAAATCTGCCCTTTATGGAAGAGTGGCAAGAAGAAAGCCATTTCTCAAAGATATCCATAAAAAGTCTCGTCTAAAGTTTGCCACTAGGGATGAGCCGAACACCCCCTGGTTCGGTTCGCACCAGAACCCGCGAACGGACCGAAAGTTCGCACGAACGTTAGAACCCCATTGACGTCTATGGGACTCGAACGTTCGAAATCAAAAGTGCTCATTTTAAAGGCTAATTTGCATGGTATTGTCCGAAAAAGGGTTTGGGGACCCGGGTCCTACCCCAGGGGACATGTATCAATGCAAAAAAAACTTTTAAAAACGGCCGTTTTTTCGGGAGCAGTGATTTTAATGATGCTTAAAGTAAAAAAAAAAAAGTGAAATATTCCTTTAAATATCGTACCTGGGGGGTGTCTATAGTATGCCTGTAAAGTGACGCGTGTTTGCCGTGTTTAGAACAGTCCCTGCACCAAATGTCATTTTTAAAGGAAAAAATCTCATTTAAAACTGCTTGCGGGTTTAATGTCATGTCGGGTCATGGCAATATGGATGAAAATCAGTGAGACAAACGGCATGGGTACCCCCCAGTCCATTACCAGGCCCTTTGGGTCTTGTATGGATATTAAGGGGAACCCCGCACCCAAATTAAAATAAGGAAAGGTGTGGGGCCACCAGGCCCTATATACTCTGAACAGCAGTATACAGGCGGTGCAAACAAGACAGGGACTGTAGGTTTGTTGTTAAGTAGAATCTCTTTGTAATTTTGAACGGGTACATTTTTAACGTGTTTAGCTCCAGCCAAAAAATCTTTTTTAAGCTTTTGGAAAATATAGGGAAGGGTTATCACCCCTGTGACATTTGTTTTGCTGTCTTTCCTCCTCTTCAGAAGATTTCACCTCACTTTTTTGTCCCAATGAAAAATGTTTTTTGAAAATTTGGGTTTTTTTGTGGAACAAGGATTGGAAAGCATCAGTGGAAAGGAGAAATTGTTTTCCCATATTAACTCTTACAGGAGAGAATTTCCCTTCCTAGGGGTAGATTTCATCTCACTTCCTGTTGTCTCCTTCCGTTTGCAAGTAGGAGTCGTTTATAAGTTAGATGTTTGAAAGTAGGGTCCTGCCCTATATACTCAGCAGAAATTTGGGCCTTAGGTGTTGCTGTGGCCACAACACTGTAAGCCCTCACAGGGCCCTGCTGTGAAATATTAGATCAAGAATTGTAATTACATGCCCCTGTTGAACAGGAGCTGAAAAATTAGGCCTTAGGCACTGGTGCTGGTGCCACAACACTGCAACCCCTCACAGACACTCTAGTTGGAACGCAGGAACGAGCCCTGCTGCAAAGTATTGCATCAAAAATTGTAATTACACGCCCCTGTTAGACAGGGGCAGAAAAATTGGGCCTTAGGCACTGGTGCTGGTGCCACAACACTGCAACCCCTCACAGACACTCTAGTTGGAATGCAGGAACGAGCCCTGCTGTAAAGTATTGCATCAAAAATTGTAATTACACGCCCCTGTTAGACAGGGGCAGAAAAATTGGGCCTTATGCCGCGTACACACGGTCGGACTTTCCGGCATACTTGGTCCGGCGGACCAGAGTGTGCCGGACAATCCGCCCGTGTGTGGGCGCCGGCGGACTTTTCCGGCGGACTTCTTCCCAAAAGCCCGCCGGACCTAGATTTGAACCAAGTTTCAAATCTTTCCGTCGGACTCAGTTTCGGGCGGAAAGTCCGCTCGTGTGTGTGCTGGTCCGACGGAAAGGCCGCTCGTGTGTATGCTGGTCCGACGGACCAGATACGACGCGAGGGCAGGGTATTGCATCTCGCGCTCGCTGCAATAGGAAAAACAAATTTTCCTATTGCGGCGAGCGCGGGGCATACCAGGCCCTTAGGTCTGGTATGGATTATAAAGGGAAGCCCCTACGCCGAAAAAACGGCGTGGGGTCCCCCCTAAAATCCATACCAGACCCCGATCCGAGCACGTAGCCTGGCCGGTCAGGAAAGGGGGTGGGGACGAGCGAGCTTATCAACATGGGGACAAGGGCGCCCCCCTCCCCCAAAGCACCCACCCCCCCATGTTGAGGGCATGCGGCCTGGTACGGTTCAGGAGGGGGGGGCGCTCGCTCGTCCCCACCCCCTTTCCTGACCGGCCAGGCTGCGTGCTCGGATCGGGGTCTGGTATGGATTTTAGGGGGGACCCCACGCCGTTTTTTCGGCGTAGGGGCTTCCCTTTATAATCCATACCAGACCTAAGGGCCTGGTATGCCCCGCAACGAGGCTCGCAAGGTGTCAATCTCGCCAATAAAAGCGGCGAGATTGACTACCTTTTCTAGTCCCGTCGTACCCGAGTCACGTTCAAAATGAACGGACTTGGCCGTGTGTGGGCAAGTCCGTTCATTCTGAAAGTCCGCCGGAACTCCGGCGAAAGTCCGTCGGAAAGACGGGCGGACTTAGCCCGCCGGAAAGTCCCGGCGTGTGTGGGCAAGTCCGTCCGTTTTAAAGTCCGGCGCACCTGGCGGACAAAGTCCGTCGGAAAGTGTGCCGGACCAAGTAGGATAGAAAGTCCGACCGTGTGTACGCGGCATTAGGCACTGGTGCTGGTGCCACAACACTGCAACCCCTCACAGACACTCTAGTTGGAATGCAGGAACGAGCCCTGCTGCAAAGTATTACATCAAAAATTGTAATTACACGCCCCTGTTAAACAGGGGCTGAAAAATTGTGCCTTAGGCACTGGTGGTGGCGCCCAGAACCAAAAATGTTCTTACAAGCTATCAGCGTGATGATTGAGGAGGAAGAGGATAATTACTCAGGGATAGTCACTCAGCATCAGCATAGGCAGTCTTTGAAGGGATCTGAAAAAAATTATTCAGTTACATCAGCATCAGGTGCTTGGTAGCTGGTGGTGATCCAAGACTGATTCATTTTTATGAAGGTCAGCCGATCGACCGAGTCGGTGGACAGACGCACCCTGTGATCGGTTACCACGCCTCCAGCAGCACTGAATATGCGTTCCGAAAGAACGCTGGATGCAGGACAGGCCAGTAGCTCAATTGCATACTGTGCAAGCTCTGGCCAGTGATCCATCCTCAAGACCCAGTAACCCAGAGGATTTTCGGTGGGAAAGGTGTCCAAGTCTGATCTTGCCCCTAGGTATTCCTGCACCATGTAAAACAGACGCTGGCGATGGTTGCTGGAACCGATCATACCTTGGGGCTGCGGACCAAAAAATTGTCTGAACGCATCGGTCAGACGGCCACCTTCTCCACCGCTCCTTCTTTGACTGACCGAAGCCTCAGCAACACATTGTCCAGAAACAGGAGTTTGTAACCTCCCAGTCTCTGGGAACGCGTTGCACAGACCTTTCTGCAAGGCCTCCCGAAGATGTTTCATCCTCTGCTCCCTCTGCGATGGCAAGATAAGGTCCGCAACCTTACCCTTGTAACGTGGATCAAGGAGGGTTGCCAGCCAGTATTGGTCCTTCTCCTTGATACCACGAATACGAGGATCCTTACGCAGGCTTTGCAGGATCAGGGAGGCCATGCAGCGTAGGTTTGCTGAGGCATTCGGTCCGGAGTCCTCTGGGTCACTAAGGACAACAACGTCCGCAGCCACCTCCTCCCAGCCACGTACAAGTCCATGTGTTCCTTGGGACTGATCCCTTAAAGACTGCTGATGCTGAGTGCCAGGCTCCACCTCCATACTGACACAATCTTCCTCCTCCTCCTCCTCGTCCTCTTGCTGTGTGATCGGCGGGCACGCAGGAACACTGTCTGGATAAAGGGGGCCTTGAGAGCTAAGGAAGTCCTCCTCTTCCTGCCTCTGTTCTGCCTCAAGTGCCCTGTCCATTATTCCACGCAGCGTGTGCTCCAACAGGTGGACAAGGGGGACAGTGTCACTGATGCATGCACTGTCAGTGCTCACCATCCTCGTGGCCTCCTCGAATGGTGACAGGACAGTGCATGCATCCCTGATCATGGCCCACTGGCGTGGGGAAAAAAAACCAAGCTCCCCTGACCCTGTCCTGGTGCCATAGTCGCACAGGTACTCATTGATGGCCCTCTGCTGCGTGTGCAGCCGCTGCAGCATGGCCAACGTTGAGTTTCACCTGGTGGGCATGTCACAGATTAGGCGGTTCTTGGGCAGGTTAAACTCCTTTTGGAGGTCCGTCAGCCGAGCACTGGCATTATATGACCGGCGGAAATGCACACAGACTTTCCTGGCCTGCCTCAGGACATCCTGTAAGCCCGGGTACCTGCCCAAGAACCGCTGCACCACCAAGTTAAGGATGTGAGCCAAACAGGGCACATGGGTCATTTGTCCCTGTCGGAGGGCAGAGAGGAGGTTGGTGCCATTGTCGCAAACCACCATTCCTGCCTTAAGTTGGCGTGGCGTCAACCACCTCTGAACCTGCCCCTGCAGAGCTGACAGAACCTCTGCCCCAGTGTGGCTCCTGTCCCCCAAGCACACCAGCTCAAGCACCGCATGGCATCTTTTGGCCTGCGTACTTGCGTAGCCCCTTGAACGCCTACGGAGCACCGCTGGTTCCGAGGAAGAGGCCATGGAGGAAGAAGAAGAGGAGGGGGCGGAGGAGAGAGGTGTGTCACAATCAGCATTTTGGAGGCGTGGTGGCGGAACAACCTCCAACACTACTGCACCTTGTCCTGCATCCTTTCCAGCTGCCAGCAGAGTCACCCAATGCGCCGTGAAACTAAGGTAACGTCCCTGTCCATGCCTGCTGGACCATGAGTCAGCGGTAATATGCACCTTACCGCTGACCGCCCTGTCCAGCGAGGCATGGACATTGCCTTCCACATGCCGGTAGAGAGCCGGAATCGCCTTCCGTGAGAAAAAGTGGCGTTTGGGTACCTGCCACTGAGGAACCGCACATTCCACAAACTCACGGAAGGGGGCAGAGTCTACCAACTGAAAAGGCAGCAGTTGAAGTGCTAGCAATTTTGCCAAGCTAGCATTCAAACACTGGGCATGTGGATGGCTGGGAGCAAACTTCTTTCGGCGGTGCAGCAGCTGGGGCAGGGAAATTTGCCTGGTACAATCTGACGTCGGTGTACCAAAAGCAGATTGCCCACAAGTACTTGGCTGTGACACACCTAATTCTACACCTTCATTCCTCTCACTGCAGGTCTCAGAGAGGACTGAAGGTCTAGTGGGGTTGGAAATCTCAGCTGATGAGGAGCCAGGAGAGATCCTCTTTGTTCTTTGGTGTGGGTCTTTTAGATATGCTTGCCAACGAACTGCATGGCAGGTCAACATATGTCTGGTCAAGCATGTGGTACCCAAGCGGGAGATGTTTTGGCCACGCGAGATACGCTTGAGACATATGTTGCAAATAGCAGCGGTGCGATCTGATGCACTCGTCTCAAAAAAGGCCCACACCAAAGAACTTTTTGAATAACGCGCAGAGACTGCAGCGCCCTGCACATGTGGAGCTTTGGGGTGTGATGCAGTCAATGTGCTGCCCTTAGGCTGGCCCCTGGAGGGCATCCTGCCTCGTTGGTGATGTGCCGCCTCCTCCTCCTCCTCCTCCTCCTCTCTCCTATCAGGCACCCACGTTGAGTCAGTGACCTCATCATCCCCTCCCTCCTCATCACTGGAGCAAACCTGGCAGTATGCTGCAGCAGGGGGAGCATGACTGCCAGATTGCTGTCCTTCTTGGGCACCCCCTCTGTCCGTGCTCATGTTACTGCCTTCATCGAGCTCAGTATCATCATCAGAGCCTTCCAAACGCTGGGCATCCTCCTGGAGCATGTACCCAACACTGTGGTCAAACAGTTCGAGGGAATCCTCAGGAGGACATGGTGGAGCTAGGGAAGGAGTCACTGATGACATTGAGCTGAGGGAAGAGGCCGCTGCTTTGCCAGACAAAGCACCCTGGGCATGGGTGAGAGAGGATGAGGAGGATGAGGACGGCTTGGTCATCCACTCGACCAAGTCTTCCGCATGTTGCGGCTCAACACGGCCAGCTGCCGAAAAAAAGGCCAAGCGTGTCCCATGGCCACGTGCTGATGAGGATGCACCGTCTCCACGACCAGCACTAGACACAGAGCCTGCTTGCCCTCTCTTATTGGCTTGTGACTGTCTGCCTCTCCTTCTTGGCCTTCCAGACATACTAATGGCCTGTAGCTGCACTAAGCTGGGATAGAACACCAGTAATTTTCTTCAGGTAGCTTTATATACTGTAACCAGACAAGCCTGCCTGTCAGTAGGAAGATAACAGGAACGGATCTAGCTGAACACTGTGAGCAGGACGCACTGCACTAAATGTAAATAGCAGGAACAGATCTAGCTGAACACTGTGAGCAGGACGCACTGCACTAAATGTAAATAGCAGGAACGGATCTAGCTGAACACTGTGAGCAGGACGCACTGACTGCACTAAATGTAAATAGCAGGAACGGATCTAGCTGAACACTGTGAGCAGGACGCACTGACTGCACTAAATGTAAATAGCAGGAACAGATCTAGCTGAACACTGTGAGCAGGACGCACTGCACTAAATGTAAATAGCAGGAACGGATCTAGCTGAACACTGTGAGCAGGACGCACTGCACTAAATGTAAATAGCAGGAACAGATCTAGCTGAACACTGTGAGCAGGACGCACTGCACTAAATGTAAATAGCAGGAACGGATCTAGCTGAACACTGTGAGCAGGACGCACTGACTGCACTAAATGTAAATAGCTGGAACGGATCTAGCTGAACACTGTGAGCAGGACGCACTGCACTAAATGTAAATAGCAGGAACGGATCTAGCTGAACACTGTGAGCAGGACGCACTGACTGCACTAAATGTAAATAGCAGGAACAGATCTAGCTGAACACTGTGAGCAGGACGCACTGCACTAAATGTAAATAGCAGGAACGGATCTAGCTGAACACTGTGAGCAGGACGCACTGCACTAAATGTAAATAGCAGGAACGGATCTAGCTGAACACTGTGAGCAGGACGCACTGCACTAAATGTAAATAGCAGGAACAGATCTAGCTGAACACTGTGAGCAGGACGCACTGCACTAAATGTAAATAGCAGGAACGGATCTAGCTGAACACTGTGAGCAGGACGCACTGACTGCACTAAATGTAAATAGCTGGAACGGATCTAGCTGAACACTGTGAGCAGGACGCACTGCACTAAATGTAAATAGCAGGAACGGATCTAGCTGAACTCTGTGAGCAGGACGCACTGCACTAAATGTAAATAGCAGGAACGGATCTAGCTGAACACTGTGAGCAGGACGCACTGACTGCACTAAATGTAAATAGCAGGAACGGATCTAGCTGAACACTGTGAGCAGGACGCACTGACTGCACTAAATGTAAATAGCAGGAACGGATCTAGCTGAACACTGTGAGCAGGACGCACTGCACTAAATATAAATAGCAGGAACGGATCTAGCTGAACACTGTGAGCAGGACGCACTGACTGCACTAAATGTAAATAGCAGGAACGGATCTAGCTGAACACTGTGAGCAGGACGCACTGCACTAAATGTAAATAGCAGGAACGGATCTAGCTGAACACTGTGAGCAGGACGCACTGCACTAAATGTAAATAGCAGGAACGGATCTAGCTGAACACTGTGAGCAGGACGCACTGACTGCACTAAATGTAAATAGCAGGAACAGATCTAGCTGAACACTGTGAGCAGGACGCACTGACTGCACTAAATGTAAATAGCAGGAACAGATCTAGCTGAACACTGTGAGCAGGACGCACTGACTGCACCAAATGTAAATAGCAGGAACGGATCTAGCTGAACACTGTGAGCAGGACGCACTGACTGCACTAAATGTAAATAGCAGGAACAGATCTAGCTGAACACTGTGAGCAGGACGCACTGACTGCACTAAATGTAAATAGCAGGAACGGATCTAGCTGAACACTGTGAGCAGGACGCACTGACTGCACTAAATGTAAATAGCAGGAACGGATCTAGCTGAACACTGTGAGCAGGACGCACTGACTGCACTAAATGTAAATAGCAGGAACAGATCTAGCTGAACACTGTGAGCAGGAACGCACTGCACTAAATGTAAATAGCAGGAACAGATCTAGCTGAACACTATGAGCAGGACGCACTGCACTAAATGTAAATAGCAGGAACGGATCTAGCTAAACACTGTGAGCAGGACGCACTGCACTAAATGTAAATAGCAGGAACGGATCTAGCTGAACACTGTGAGCAGGACGCACTGCACTAAATGTAAATAGTCTAGATAGAAGATAACAGGAACGGATCTAGCTAAACTGAATACAGTGTATATATATATATATGCAACACCTGGGATGCATATATATACACAATACACTGTAAGTGCAGCTAACTGACTGACTGTTCTGCCTAATCTATCTAACTCAAATCAAATGACACTGTCTGTCTCTCTCTCTATCTCTCAGCACACCGGAACACACTACACAGGGCCGCCGTGCAGGCGGCCTTATATAGTGTGGGGCGTGTACTAAATCCCCTGAGCCATAATTGGCCAAAGCCACCCGGGCTTTGGCCAATTACGGCTCTCTCTTCTGACGGCGCTGTGATTGGCCAAGCATGCGGGTCATAGTGCATGCTTGGCCAATCATCAGCCAGCAATGCACTGCGATGCCGCAGTGAATTATGGGCCGTGACGCGCCACACGAATTTGGCGCGAACGGCCCATAACGTTCGCAATTCGACGGACGGTCGAACAGCCGATGTTCGAGTCGAACATGGGTTCGACTCGAACACGAAGCTCATCCCTATTTACCACAAGCCACCTGGGAGACACACCAAACATGTGGAAGAAGGTGCTCTGGTCCGATGAAACCAAAATCCAACTTTTTGGCCACAATGCAAAACGATATGTTTGGCGTAAAAGCAACACAGCTCATCACACTCAACACACCATCCCCACCGTGAAACATGGTGGTGGCAGCATCATGGTTTGGGCCTGCTTTTCTTCAGCAGGGCCAGGGAAGATGGTTAAAATTGAGGGGAAGATGGATGCAGCCAAATACAGGACCATTCTGGATGAAAACCTGTTGGAGTCTGCAAAAGACCTGAAACTGGGACGGAGATTTATCTTCCAACAAGACAATGATCCCAAACATACAGCAAAATCTACAAAGGAATGGTTCACCATTAAACGTATCCAGGTGTTAGAATGGCCAAGTCAAAGTCCAGACCTGAATCCAATCGAGAATCTGTGGAAAGAGCTGAAAACGGCTGTTCACAAACGCTCTCCATCCAACCTCACTGAGCTCAAGCTGTTTTGCAAGGAAGAATGGGCAAGAATTTCAGTCTCTCGATGTGCAAAACTGATAGAGACATACCCCAAGCGACTTGCAGCTGTAATCGCAGCAAAAGGTGGCTCTACAAAGTATTAACGCAAGGGGGCCGAATAATTTTGCACGCCCCACTTTTCATTTTTTTATTGGTTAAAAAAGTTTCAACAATCCAATAGATTTCATTCCACTTCACAATTGTGTCCCACTTGTTGGTGATTCTTCACAAAAAATAAAAATTTTATATCTTTATGTTTGAAGCCTGAAATGTGGCAAAAGGTTGAAAAGTTCAAGGGGGCCGAATACTTTCGCAAGGCACTGTAAATCTTTGGGGGGGGGGGGGGGGTCGTCTAAAGTAGTTTAGCCATGTTGAAGTCATATTTGTCTTTTGTACGTCTTCCATTTTATGTAGAATTGTCTGTGTTTACATATACTGATAAGTCAGCATGCCCACAATTCAGCTAGAAGGCCATTATGGCCACAGGAGTGTACAGCCAGTACTCTGTAAATATGTCTTATCAATCATTTGTTTTTCACAATGAAAAGTCATTTTGTAATGAAAAACTTGCTCAGCTATTATATTCTCCACAATGGAGTTTTTGCCTCTTTGGCCAGGACTACCTCCACCTAACCGTGTGGAAGATCCAGGTTAAAGGTGATAGCAGGTGTGGTTAGTGATCAAAATATTGATCAAAAGAGGGGAGACTGTAATGAAAATATGTAAGTTCTGTATATAATTGTATTCTATTTTGTATGTATTGCCCTCACTGTGCACACGGCACTAATAATGTTTTCATTACATATTTACATTCTTTCGAGTTCCATTAGAATTAGCCTGCCTATGTTACGCCCCTTGTTACTATAAATGTACAATTGTAATATTAATGTGATACCTACATAATCATGTGTATAAAAACCTCCAATTGCATCATAATAAAGCAGATCAATTATTTGGAAAGATGCTGAGCGTATCTTTTGTGTCTGTTCCCTACTGCAGTAGTTATTGATTAGTGGTTCCAAATTAATAATATTAGGATAGGAGTTGCCCATCTATAAAATTTCCAGGTCAGTCTGTTTAAGGCCCGGTTCACACCTATGCAGGTTTCAGTTTGCATATTTCGGGTGCATTTTGCACTTTTCAATACATGTTTTTGATCCATTGAAGTCTATGGAACCAAAAACCAGAAAAAAAAAAGTCCCAGGCCCTTTTCATAAAATGCACAGATGTGAACCACATCCATAGGAGACCACGATAAATGGACTGTAGTGTGTTTCTGCCAAGCTGAAAATGCATAGGTGTGAACCAGGCCTTACTGTCCTCTGAAGAGCAGTGGAGGCCCATTTATAGAGGGCGCGTGGGTGCTGCCTCCCCTATCCATGGGTCCGGCCCCCTGATCTACATATCAGTGGCACCGGACCATGGATTCCAATACGGCGGGGTGTTTTTTTTGTTTTTTTAAATTAAGCACCTGATTAGAGCCAAAGGCTCTAATAGGCTTCAAAAAAAAGGGTGGGCTTGGAGCGCAGAGCATTGCGCTTTGAGCCCACCCAGTTGTGTGACTACAGCGAATGAATTTTCACTATTATCACACTAAGGTTCCTCCCTGCCAATCAGGAGGCAGGTCTGTGAGACCTGTTTCCCAATTGGCCAACGTATCAGGCGATCCTATTGGATGCCTAGCGCTTTGGAGGAAGCTGGAGGAGAGGACACCACGGCCCCACCACACGAGTGAAAAGTGCCTGACCGCCCACAGGGGGGGGGGGAGATGGGTGTGCTGTGCCATGCCGCTGGGGGGGGGGGTTGTTGTTTTTTTTGAGGGACACAAACAAATTCTGAAAAAAACTCCATCAATTGCAGCCTCACTGTACCATCAAACGCAGCCACTGTGCCCATCAAACGCAGCCACTGTGCCCATCAGACGCAGACACTGTGCCCATCAATTGCCGTCACTGTGCCCATCAATTGCCGCCACTGTGCCCCATCAATTGCCGCCACTGTGCCCCATCAATTGCCGCCACTGTGCCCCATCAAATGCAGCCACTGTGCCATATCAAATGCTGCCAGTGTGCCGCCCGCCGTCTGCACTTACCTGTCTCGGTGAGACAGCTCCTCAATGTCTTCTCCCGTCCTCTCTTCCCGTCCTCTGCTATGATTGGACACCTGGCGTCCAATCTCAGCGCCTGTCGTTTCAGCCAATCAGGTGACGGGTAGCAGATCCGAGCACCTGATTGGCGGAGAGTGCGGTTTAGTGTTAGGAAAGTGAATATTCATTCGCTTTTCTAACACAGCTGAGTGACTTGCGAGCGCCCAGCATGTTGCTTGCAGGTCACCTTTTTTGACGCCTATTAGAGCCTATGGCTCTAATCAGGTGCTTCAATCCCACCACCCCCCCCCCCCCCGCCGCCGCTGTAATTTAGGCACCCTGCACCCGAAAAGGGGCCGGGCGCCTGAATAGGGGGTGGCAGCGGCGGCCATAAAAAGATTCATGCATTGCATGAAGCTCTCTATTGGTGATAGAGGGGGGGCAGGAGAGAGGGGGCGGCGCCCTTATGGACGCACTGCCACCGCACCTGAAAACTGCCTCAGTGTCTTACTGACACTTTTGGCAACCAGTGACACTAATACAGTGATCAGGGCTAGAAATATGCACTGTCACTGTACAAATGACACTGGCTAACATCGGGGGGCAATCAAAGGGTTAACTGTGTGCCTAGCCAGTGTTTTTTTTTTCTGTACTGTGCGCTTTTACTAGGGGAAGACATGGATCCTTGTCATGGATCCTGTGTTCCTGCTGTGCAGGAACACAGGATCCATGCCTTCCTTCCTGTCAAAACGACGATCTGCCTTGTTTACAGATCGTCATTCTGGCTCTCTGCCTATCGATCAGTGGATGCCGGCAGACATCGGGGTCCGCAGATCAGCTCACACTGTGTATAATCACGGCGGGAGCAGGCCACCTGCAGCGCGTAAGTGCGCCCCCTACCCATAAGTGTCAGATCATGTACTAGGTACGTGATCAGGCGCAGCAGAGCCACCTTGCCGCCATATATATAAGTTATACGGTCGGCAAGTGTTATAACATACGCCCGGGTTTACCTGCATGAGAAATCCACATGTGTTCCGTGCTTTCCCGTGTAGGCTGTCCAATTTATGTCTAGCGGCTGCAAGAACCCGGCAATGGCCACTGTGTCCTAATATGATACCCTTGAGGGTGAATGCAGACAGTGTGAGAAAGTGGAAAACAACCTCAGCCTCAGCACCTCCTAAGCCTCACCAGTTCACGAGGTCTATGACTAAGCCTCAGGTAGGGGACGAAACGCGTTGGGGAGTTATGGCTTAGGAGCAACTGAGGCTGAGGTGATTTTCCACTTTATTGGTAGTGCGGCATATCTATACTACACATACCGCCAAGATCCCCGGATAAGCATTTTAGACACTGGCACCCGCACCGTGTGGATCACCAGAGCCGGTATACATCGGAGCTTCGAGGGGTGCTCTCAGTTGGCAAAACAGGTCAGCATGAGTTTATAAATACACACTTCACCCACATGGAAGTCATATTGGGAGTAGTGGCTGCGAATGGGACTGCCTGCACGAGGGATGCATGGACCACCCCATGCCGGTAAAAACAGCCCTCCCTCAGACGTATGCTATACAAACCCCTGGCACAAAGTATGGAATCACCACTCTTGGAAAATGTTCACTCAGCTGTTAAATTAGTGGCGGCTGGTGCTCAATAAAATTGCCCCCCCCCCCCGGCCATAGGCGTGTGCAGGGGGTGTGCCAGGTGTGCCTGGGCACACCCTAATCACTATGTGCGGCGCTAATTCCCCCTGCCGCTCGGGCCCCCCCCCTCATCCTGTTGTGGGCCACCCTGCAGCTCTGCTTGCTTCCCTCCTCTTCTCTCCCTCCAGCTGCTCTGGGGGGATGTTTAGGAATGTAGAGCGGGGGGGGAAGGGGCTGGTAAATATATAATTTACCAGCACCTTCCTTTTCTAAAAGGGGTTGTAAACCCTCACCGTTAATGCATAGAATGCATTAAGGTGAAAAACCTCCTGTGCTGCAGCAGCGCCCCTGATCCCCCCCTTATACTTACCTGAGCCCCGTAAATTCCCACGACAGGGACGAGCACACCAGCTCCAGCCGGTGTCTCGCGTCCTGATTGGATAGATTGATAGCAGCGCAGCCATTGGCTCCCGCCGCTGTCAATTAAAGCCAATGACGTCGGCGCGGAGCTGAGTCCTGTTGTCTGTGTCTACGGACGCAGCATCAGGACACAGGAGCGCCCCCGCACGAGCGTCCCATTGGAGATCGCTTCTGGAGGAGCCAGGAGCGCCGCTGAGGGACCCCCAGAAGAGGAGGAACGGGGCCACTCTGTGCATAACCAACTGCACAGCGGAGGTACGTATGACATGTTTGTTTTTTTTGTTTTTGTTTCAACTGAACCTTTACAGCCCCTTAAATGAACACACTCTATTAATATGGACGTGATTTGTCCCCTTTCCGGGGCAGCAAAAAGTGCGTAGAAAGTGACATAAAGCAGAGGTAGAAGACGGGGAGGGTGATGGACAGCTGGGAATGTGAATCCTGGGAGGGAGGAATGTCATATCCTCGGCACCCATGATGATCCGGGAACACGTCAGACAAGACCTTCCACATTACAACAACATTCCATGTCACTGTACATATCACCGCGCAACACGCCGAGAGCCGAGCAACATCCTGAGAGCAACGTCACCGCAAATATTCCACAGGCACTCCTACAGCTTCTCTGCTTTAAGGGCTACTCCATCCGAAAAAGCAAAAAATTGCAGCTGTAGCCGGAGTCGCACCGGCTCAGTCATTACAGTTCTATAAGCAGATCAGTGCAAACTAACACGACACATCAGTAGGGATGAGATCTATGGTTCATCAAACACAAGGCCAAACTTTGGCGGTTTCCTGTTCGGCGGGAGCTAAACGTCATAAGAGTCACTAGACATGTGCAATTCGTTTTCGTTCTGAATTAGTTTTTTAACGAATTTCGATAAATTAGTTCATTCGGGAAAAATCCCAATTAACGAAAACCCGTTTGACGAATTTTTTTTTTTTTTACAAATATTCGTAAATTCAAATATTCAAAAATTCATAAATTCGTAAATGAAAAAAAAATCGAAAATTCGAAAATCCAAAATAATAACTAACTAATAATAACTATTACTAACTATTAAATTATAGGTGTTGGAATTTCCTTTCAAACTTGGCTGTTAGTGAATGAAACGAATACAAATTTAACCAAAGTTACAAATTATCTGAAATTATTATTATTATTTTATTAATTTGTTCCGTTCCATTTGTTTAGATGCGGCATTTGTTATTTCAAATAATTTGTAACTTAGTAAATGTAATGAATACGAATTTAACCGAAGTTACAAATTACCCGAAATAACGAATTCCGCATCTAAAGGAATGGAACGTAACGAATTAATAATAATAAATAACAATAATAATATAAAGGTTTTATTATTATTAATATTATTATTATTATTTATTCTTTTTGTTTCCTTTCCATTTGTTTAGATGCGGCATTAGTTATTTCAAATAAATTTGTAACTTAGTAATGAATACGAATTAATCCGAAGTTACAAATTGTTAGAAATAAAATATGCCACATCTAAACAAATGGAATGGAACAAATTAATTAATAATAATATTAATATAAAGTTTTTATTATTATTATTTTTATTTATTATTATTAATTTGTTCCGTTCTATTCGTTTAGATGCGGAAATCGTTATTTCGGATAATTTGCAACTTGGATTAAATTCGTATTCATTACATTTACTAAGTTACGAATTATTTGAAATAACAAATGCCGCATCTAAACAAATGGAACGGAATAAATTAATAAATAATAATAATAATAATAATAATATTACTAATATATATAAGTTTTTATTATTATTATTATTATTTATTTATTATTATTGTTATTTATTTAGTATTATTAATGAATGATTATTATTAATTAGTTATGTTCCATTCGTTTAGATGCGGAATAAATTATTTCAGATATTTTGTAACTTTGGTTAAATTCGTATTTGTTTCATTTCCTAACAGCCAAATTTGAAAGGAAATTCCAATACCTATAATTTAATGGTTAGTTATTATTAGTTAGTTATTCTTTCGAATTTTCGAATTTTCTTTATTATTTTCAGATTTTCAAATTTACAAACTTTTGAATTTTCAAATTTACGAATTTTGAAATTTTACGAATTTATGAATTGCAATCATAACGAATGACCCGAAACACAAACCCCCCCCCCCCCCCCCCCAAAACGAATGAAACGGAAACAAATGAATTTTTCAGCAGTGCACATGTCTAGTAGTCATCCCCGGCCATGTAAGCAAAGGATGCGGGGAGACCTTCAGATCTTCTACAGTTGTGCTCAAAAGTTTGCATCTCCTGGCAGAAATGGAAAAATGTTGGCATTGATATTGAAAATATGACCGATCATGCCAAAAAAACTCTTTTTTTTTTTAGGCTGCATTCACACCTGAGCGTGTTTTCTGCATTTTTTTGGCGTGCTTTTATACAGCGTTTTTGAGCTTCTATGGTTTTTTTTATATTAGCCAATAGAAAAAAACTATCATCTGTTGCATCATTTGTTGCTAGGTATTTTAGCTTTTTTTAGCTTTTCCTAATTTTTATTTTTTTTTTATTTTTATTTATTTATATTTTTTACGTTAGGTCAAGGATTAAGGTTAAGTTAGGTTTAGGATTAGGGTTTAGGGTTAGCATTAGAGGTTAGGGTTATTTACTATTTATTTTTTTGTTAGGGTTATTTATTATTTATTTTAAAAAAAAATTGTTAGGCTTAGGGCTCTTGCTCAGGGGGGGATCGATCCGTTGATCCCCGCTGAACAGGTCCGTCTCCGCTCACTGTGCTGACAGACCTTTCTGAGCGCCGCTCTCCTCTATGGGGAGATCGGATGAAGTAAGACCGCCTGTCCATTTTCATCCGATCTGAAAATAGGGTCTCCATCCGCCTGTATTTCACGGACAGAATAAGATCGGATATCGGCGGAGCTCCATAGAGGTGAATGGAGATTCCGATCAAGTCCGCCTGAAAAACTGCAGACTTGATCAGAAAGCTTGTGTGAAAGGGGCCTACGGTTGTTAATACTACTACTACTATTATTAATAATAATAAATAAATAAATACATAAATGTGGAATAAATAGACAAATAAAAATAATCATAAAAAAATTCAATAAATGAATACTAAGTAATAATAAATAAATAATTAACCCCTACATAAACGTAAAATAAATAGACAAATAAAAATAATCCAAAAAAAAATTAAATAAATTAATACTAAGTAATAATAAATAAATAATTAACCCCTAACCCAAAAAAGAAAAAAATCTATTATTTTCTGTGGAAAGGGTTCACATCTCCACTCCAAGTCTACTAAAGCGAAAGGCCTGAAGCTCACAAAAGTTCTGGAGATTTTTTTGCAGCTCGAATCGGGCAGATTTGAGCATTTCTGGCACATTTTTTTATTCTCGAAATGTAAAATAAATACACAAATAACTAAAAATCATCATAAATAAAATAAATGAATAATATGTAAAAATACATAAATAGATCATAATTAACCCTTAACCTTAAACAATATTAAATAAATTATTATTATCATTAAAATCAATATCAATAAAATAATAAACACCTAAACCCAAAAACAAACCTAAATAAATTAATAATAATAATTATTTCTTTATTTATTTATATTATTCATAATTCATGCATTTTTGTGTACATTCACATTCGTTAGGGTTAGGGTGTTTAGTTATTTATTATTAGAACAAATGTGAATGCACACAAAAATGCGTGAATTGTGAATAATATCAATAAATAAATAAATTAGTATTATTATTAATTTATTTGTTTTTTTGGGGGGGTTTGGATGTTTATTATTATTTTATTGATATGGATTTTAGTGATAAGAATAATTTATTCTATATTGTTTAATGTTAAGGGTTAATTATCATCTATTTAGGTATTTTTACATATTATTTATTTATTTAATTTATGATGATTTTTTAGTTATTTGTGTATTTATTTTACGTTTATTTCTTCATATATTATTACAATGTATTTTTTACATTTTTTATTTTGTGCAGAAAATAGCCCGAAAACGAGCGACAAAACGCACACAGAAACGCGCGACAAAATGCGCGAATGTCGCGTTTCCATTCATTTCTATGGGAATAAAAACACGCCAAAAATGGCCCAAATCTGCCCGATTTGAGCAACAAAAAAAGCTCCAGAACTTTTCTGAGCTTCAGGCGTTTGGCTTCAGGTGACGTGTAGTGGAGATGTGAACCGTCTCCATAGAGAATAATTCATTTTTTTTTCTCCTCCCGCGTTTTGGAGCTTCGTGCTACAAAACACTGAGGTGTGAATGGGGCCTAAAGGATAATGATCATATGAAGTCATTTATTATAACATAGTTGTTTGATTTTTTTTAAATTTCAATGATAACAGAAATCCCCCAAAAAGAGGATGGGGGCACTTTACATTTTTTAATTTTTATTTTATTTATTTATTTTTTACATTTTCCCTTTGGTTTTTGATTTTTTTGATCACTTTTATTCCTATGACACCTAAACATCACTTGTCATAGGAATAGGGCAAAAAAAAAAAAAAAATCAATAAATTAATAAATAATAAAAAAAAAATTCTTTATGGACAGATCTGGGGTCTACAAGTCGCCACATCTCTCTTCTATTGCTGGAAAGATCCCAATAAAAATTAAAAAATCGATCTCTGGCTTTCCAGCAAAAAAAAAAATGGCAGTGTTTACATCTGCCGGCACCATAAGTGACGTCATGATGTCACTTCCGCCTTTGAGAGCCATAGAGATGGTAGCGCAGCGCGTGGGGGGGGGGGGGGGGGTAAACGTCCTCTCCCACCGCCTGTAAAAGCAATCAAGCCTCTAAGGTGGGTTTTATACTGTAGGGAATCTCCGGCTGAAAAAAATATATCTGGATGATGCCTGTAGCTACACCCATCATCCAGATATCTTCACTCAAAACGAATGACGTTATATCTCGTCTACCCAGGGGAAGTGTAATTTCCCACATTTATGGCTTTTTCAATCGCAATTAACGTCTGTGTATAAATAGTCAATGAGTTTGTTTAGCTCTCACATGGGTGCACCGAGGAGGCTAGACGCTGAGCCATGAGGAGGTAGAAAAGAACAGTCAAAAGACCTGCGTAACAAGGTAATGAAACTTTAAAAAGATAGAAAAGGATATAAAAAAGATATCCAAAGCCTTGAATATGGCAGTCAGTACTTTTCAATCATTTATTAAGAAGTGGAAAATTTGGGGATCTCTTGATACCAAGCCAAGGTTGGGTAGACAAAGAAAGATCGCACACACAACTGCCAGAAGAATTTTTCTGGATACAAAGCCAAACCCCCACGCGTAACCTCAGGAGAACCTCAGGCTGCTCTTGAAAAAGACGGTGTTGGTTTTTTGAAGGAGCGCAATAGGACGATACTTGAACAAAAATGAGCTACGTGGTCGAGATGCCAGAAAGAAGCCTTTACTGCGCCAATGCCACAAAAAAGCCCGGGTTACCATATACCCGACAACACCTTGACACGCCTCACAGCTTCTGGAACTCTGTAATCTGGAGTGACGAGAACAAAATAGAGCTTTATGGTCACAACCATAAGCGCTATGTTTGGAGATGGGTCAACAAGGCCTATAACGACAAGAATATCATCCCCACTGTGAAGCATGGTGGTGGCTCACTGATGGTTTGGAGGGGTGTGAGCTCTAAAGGTACAGAGAATCTTGCAAAAATTGATCAATGCAGCATGTTATCGGAACAAATTGGATGACAATTTGCATTCTTCTGCAGGAAAGCTGGGCATGGGACGCTCTTGGACTTTCCAGCACGACACTGACCCTAAACACAAGGCCAAGGTGACCCTCCAGTGGTTGCAGCAAAAAAAAAGGTGAAAGTACTGGAGTGGCCATCACAGTCTTCTGATCTTAAAGTGCTTGTAAACCCTCCATATACCCAGTGAAGTGACCGGCCTCGGGTGACACACAGAGATGACACAAAGCCTTCTACAGAAGTTGAACCTGTTTATCTGCAGTCTTCTCTACAGCCATTCAAAGTCCAGAAATTTTAGCTTGTCTGAGCGGTCAGAAAACAGGGGGTGGAGAGCTGAAATGACACTTTGCAGAGCTCAGTGAGGCGAGCTCTGAGAGCTGATTGGAGATACGAAACCCTCCCAGAACACAGCACACAGGAACAGAGCTAAGGCTGTCATTCACAGGCTGTGTGCTGCAGCTTCCTCCCCTGTCACCCTTTTTCTCTCTGTGTCAGGAAAACTCTTCAGAAATGACTCATGCTGATAGCAGAGGAAGGAGGCAGCAGACAGAAATGACACTCAGTGCTCTGGACTGAGACAAGTACACACTATAGAGGGATGTGCTTTGTTCATATTTCATGTCTGAGGTTTATAACCACTTTAGTATCATCGAGCCACTCTGGGGAGATCTCAAACGTGCGCTCCATGAAAGATGACCAAAGACTTTGCATGACCCGGTGGCACTTTCCCAAGACGAATGGGCAGCTCCACCACCTGCAATAATTTGAGGCCTCATAGACAATTATTACAGAAGACTGCATGCTGTCAAGGGGGCAATACACAGGATTAGGAACTAAGGGGGTGCAGACTTTTGAATGGGAGGGGGGGGGCATTTAATTTGTTTACTTGTTGCCATGTTTTGTTTTAGGATTGTGCCATTCTGTTATCACCTACAGTTACAGAAGAAGAATCCCATAAGAAATATTAGAAATGGGTTTTGTTGGCTAGCTCGGGTTTTCTTTAACCCCTTGGCGCCGATGGTACCCAAATATGCGGCATCTCGGTGGGTGGGTCTTGGCGCCGAGCCGCCACAAATTTGCTTACCGCGCAGTAGTGCCGAGAGCGTGCTCCCCGCGTGCTCCCGGCACACTCACCGGCGGCTAACGGAAAGCTCCTGATCACTACTTGCAATCGGGAGCTTTCCAATCATAATCCCCACCCCCGTCTCCCAGCATCTGAAACCCCTTAAAGGGCCGGGAGGTGCCAAGAGGTTAAAAATGGTACATACTGTATATTACCAATTGTCTAGGGGGATGCAAAGTTTTGAGCACAACTGTATGAATTTTAAGGGGAACTCCATGCAGAATACATATAGTAGGGTGAGGGAGGGATAGGAATGGAGGGATGAGGAGGAAAAAGAAGGAGGGATGAGGGAGGGAGAGGAATGGAGGGATGAGGAGGAGAGAGAAGGAGGGATGAGGGAGGGATAGGAATGGAGAGATGAGGAGGAGATAGAAGGAGAGATGAGGAGGAGATAGAAGGAGGGATGAGGGAGGGATAGGAATGGAGAGATGAGGAGGAGATAGAAGGAGGGATGAGGGAGGGATAGGAATGGAGAGATGAGGAGGAGATAGAAGGAGGGATGAGGAGGAGAGAGAAGGAGGGATGAGGGAGGGATAGGAATGGAGGGATGAGGAGGAGAGAGAAGGAGGGATGAGGGAGGGATAGGAATGGAGAGATGAGGAGATAGAAGGAGGGATGAGGAGGAGATAGAAGGAGGGATGAGGGAGGGATAGGAATGGAGAGATGAGGAGGAGATAGAAGGAGAGATGAGGAGGAGAGAGAAGGAGGGATGAGGAGGAGAGAGAAGGAGGGATGAGGGAGGGATAGGAATGGAGGGATGAGGAGGAGAAAGAAGGAGGGATGAGGGAGGGATAGGAATGGAGAGATGAGGAGGAGATAGAAGGAAAAAGAAAGGACGATGGAGGGATAAATAAATAGAAGGAGGGATAAATGAGGGATAACAATAGAGGTGGCACACAGTGGGGGTGATTTCTATCGGAGCTCTTCCAGGTGTTTTTTGGGCTCATTCACTTTCGTTCGGTATAAAATCTCCCCGTCTATAATGTGACACGATGTGAAGTCCCCGGACAGCTCACACACAGCGTGTCACCAACAATCTCAGGAAGGGAAATTCACAGAAACATTGTGATAGAAACTCTCAGAAGCTGCTTTCATTTTCCCAGCAGACAGAACATTTCTTTGTACTGGGAGATAACGATAGAGGAAATCTGCCCCATATAACATTCTGCTACTTGCTCCGCTTTCTCTGGCTCCAATACTTATTCAGTTGATGACCAGAAACAAGCATGCAGCCAGTGAAGATAAGGCAGGGCTCCTAATGTCCAGATTTTCTGGAGTCATAGACAGGAGGACAGTTCAGTGCAACTCTCCACATATGTCTGTGAGCCGCCTGAGATATGAGATCCGTGTTACGGCAACAATGGGACCACCCGAAGATACTGATCGATCGTCATCAGCTTCTCACCTTCCAGCAGATCCATCTTCTCTAGTCACAGCAAATAAACACACTTCCTGTCCTAGAGTGACAACACTCACTTACCGGAGTGTATCTATGGAGGAGCAGTGTTGTCACCCTAGGACAGGACTACAGGATTCCTCCCCCTCTCATCATCCCTATAATGTAGAGGGTAGATATGCTGTATTTCTATATAAATGTATAGTAATAAAAATAATAGTGTGCGACTATAATGGGATAATAGAGTGTAAGCTCCTCTGGTACAGAGACTGATGTTAGCGGCTCATTGATCTCTGTACAGCACGGCGGTATATGTCAGAGCTATATAAATGTATAATAATAGTGTGTGACTGGGGGGGGGGGCATTAGAGTGTAAGCTCCTCTGGTACAGAGATGGATGTTAGTGGCTCAGTGATCTCTGTACAGCACGGCGGTATATGTCAGAGCTATATAAATGTATAATAATAGTGTGTGACTGGGGGGGGGGGACATTAGAGTGTAAGCTCCTCTGGTACAGAGATGGATGTTAGTGGCTCAGTGATCTCTGTACAGCACGGCGGTATATGTCAGAGCTATATAAATGTATAATAATAGTGTGTGACTGGGGGGGGGGACATTAGAGTGTAAGCTCCTCTGGTACAGAGACTGATGTTAGCGGCTCAGTGATCTCTGTACAGCACGGCGGTATATGTCAGAGCTATATAAATGTATAATAATAGTGTGTGACCGGGGGGGGAGACATTAGAGTGTAAGCTTCTCTGGTACAGAGATGGATGTTAGCGGCTCAGTGATCTCTGTACAGCACGGCGGTATATGTCAGAGCTATATAAATGTATAATAATAGTGTGTGACTGGGGGGACATTAGAGTGTAAGCTCCTCTGGTACAGAGACTGATGTTAGTGGCTCAGTGATCTCTGTACAGCACGGCGGTATATGTCAGAGCTATATAAATGTATAATAATAGTGTGTGACTGGGGGGACATTAGAGTGTAAGCTCCTCTGGTACAGAGACTGATGTTAGCGGCTCAGTGATCTCTGTACAGCACGGCGGTATATGTCAGAGCTATATAAATGTATAATAATAGTGTGTGACTGGGGGGACATTAGATTGTAAGTAATTCAATAGATTATTTTTCTTTGAAGTTGTTTGATTTGAAAACAAATTCCAACTCTATTATGATACATTGTTTCCATATTTCCACAATTCGGTTTCTTCATGATACATAAAGATACATTTCCATTGCTGACACAGAAAGTTTCTCATACAGAGTTGGTGTGACACAAATAATATAAGATCAATGTATACAGTAACAGAATGTGAGGAGAGGAAGGAGGTGGGATGTGGTCAAGAGTAAACCTCAACAATATCATTTGAAAATGTTTTATTATGTCTGTGAACGTAAACAAAAAAAAAAAAACACCTGTTGATCCTGCCAGAAATTTTGTGAGCTGGTAACTTCCTGTGCTGACGGTTCAGTTACATTGCTCCCAGTTCTCTCTGAGAACTACAAAAAAAAACACCACCTATTATGGAGAGTAGGAGCAGGGCATGGTTCTATAGTACAGCTACTTTTTGTTTTCATGATATTGTTCCATTTACAGCGCCTTGAAAAAGTATTCATACCCCTTGACATTTTCCATATTTTGTCATGTTACAACCAAAAACATAAATGTATTTTATTGGGATTATTATTAAGTGGCACATAATTGTGAAGTGGAAGGAAAATTATTAACATTTTTTACAGATAAATATGTGAAAAGTGTGGGGGGTACATTTGAGAGTCAATACTTTGCAGAACCCCCTTTCTCTGCAATTACAGCTGCAAGTCTTTTTGGGGATGTCTCTACCAGCTTTGCACATCTAGAGAGGACATTTTTGCCCATTCTTCTTCTTTGCAAAATATCTCAAGCTCTGTCAGATTGGATGGAGAGCGTCTGTGAACAGCAATTTTCAAGTCTTGCCACAGATTCTCAATGTGATTTAGGTCTGGACTGTGACTGGGCCATTCTAACACATGAATATGCTTTGATCTAAACCATTCCATTGTAGCTCTGGCTGGATGTTTCGGGTCGTTGTCCTGCTGGAAGGTGAACCTCCACCCCAGTCTCAAGTCTTTTGCCGACTCTAACAGGTTTTCTTCTAATGGGGCTTACACACGGTCAGACTTTTCGGTTACAAAAGTCAGATGGACGCCGGCGGACAATCCGATCGTGTGTGGGCTTCCCCGGACTTTCAGCGGACTTTTCCAGTCGCAAATCTGACGGACTTTAGATTTGGAACTTGCTTCAAATCTTTACGTCGTAACTCCGCTGGACCCAGAAATCCGCTCGTCTGTATGCTAGTCCGACGGACAAAAACCCACGCTAGGGCAGCTATTGGCTACTGGCTATCGACTTCCTTATTTTAGTCCGGTGTACGCAGTGCTGGGACAAGGTAATTTAGCGCCCAGGGCAAAGACACCAAACTGCGCCCCCCTCCCCTTCCAAAAAAAAATTTTAAAAAATTGAGCACTAATCGGCATACTTAGCCCCGAACACAAATAATACCCCCTATCATCCTTACTAGCATAAATTCTCCCCCCCCCAATCCCCATTTCTAACAGCCCCAATATTTCCTTTCCTAGCACAAATCTCCCCCCCATCACTTCTTCTAGCACCCCCCCCCCCCCAAAATCCCCCTCCTAGCACAAATCCCCGCCCCCCCCCCCCATCTCCACGGCACAAATCCTCTCTCCTGGCACAAATTCTCTTTCCCCCACAGAACAAATCCTCCCTCCCAGCACAAATCTTACCCCTTTCACCCCCCAAAATCCCCCTCCCAGCACAAATCTTACCCCTTTCACCCTCCAAAATCCCCCTCCCAGCACAAATCTTACCCCTGTCACCCCCCAAAATCCCCCTCCCAGCACAAATCTTACCCCTGTCGCCCCCGAAAATCCCCCTCCCAGCACAAACCTTACCCCTGTCACCCCCGAAAATCCCCCTCCCAGCACAAATCGTACCCCTGTCACCCCCCAAAATCCCCCTCCCAGCACAAATCTTACCCCTTTCACCCCCCAAAATCCCCCTCCCAGCACAAATCTTACCCCTGTCACCCCCGAAAATCCCCCTCCCAACACAAATCTTACCCCTGTCGCCCCCGAAAATCCCCCTCCCAGCACAAATCTTACCCCTGTCGCCCCCGAAAATCCCCCTCCCAGCAGAAATCTTACCCCTAAATTTCCCCTCTAAAACAAATACCCCCAATTATCCCTAGCATAAATTCTCCCCCCCCCCCAATCCCCATTTCTAACAGCCCAAATATTTCCTATCCTAGCACAAACCCCCCCCCCCCCCCCCCACCTCTTCTAGCACAACCCCCTCCCCCCGAATACCCCTACTAGAAAAAAAATCTTATCCTGGCACCCCTCAAATTCCCCATCCCAGCAGAACCCCCCCAGAACTCCCTTCCTAACACAACAGCACAAATACACCCCCTCCCCCATATTATTCCCACCTAGAAGTAATCATTTTCTCCCTACAAATACTCTCATTCCTCCCCTTGTGTTCTCAGTGCAGCTCTCCCTTCCCTCAGCTTGGCAGCAGCTTTCCTCACACACAGACCTCAGATACAGTGCAGCACAGCGCTCTGTGATGCCCACCTTCCGACGTTCCTCCTCATGTTGTCCTGTCAGAGCTGAGGAGGAGCCGGTTTCTAAACTTGCCTGTGCGGCAGCTAGCGGGAGGGATATCGCTGCTGAAGGGGACCGGGATCGCGGCTCAGAGATGCCCGCCTCCCACCCACACTGCTTTCAAACTTACAGCAAGAGACAGGCTCCTTGGCTCCTATAGGTTGCAGCGCGGCAACAGCTCTCCGCGCTCCTCTGAGTCCTCCCACCCCACCTCCGGCCGTGAGTGACCTCACGCCGCCGGCCGGGACTACGAGGCTGCTTCGTAGGGGGTTGAACAGTGAAGCTGACAGGGAAAGGAGGTGAAGCCAGGGCTTGTTTTGCCAGATGCAGGAGTGCACTCGGCACACTTACAGACAATTTTTTAGGTACAACGGCACTGGCTAGTGTGTATAATGACAGGTGTGAAGCACATTGCCAGCTCTTCACCTGCGCCCCCCCTCCTATAGAAAATCGTACCGCCCAGGGCATCCGCCCCTTCCGCCCCTGCCTTGTACCGGCCCTGGGTGTACGTCATCACGTATGAATCCGTCGGACTTTTGTGTGATCGTCTGTAGGCAAGTCCGTTCATTAGAAAGTCCGCCGCAAGCCCGCCAAAAGTCCGTTGAAAGTTTGTCGGACGGGCTGTCGGACTTTTGTAGCCGAAAAGTCCAACCGTGTGTACGCGACATAAGATTGCCTGTATTTGGCTCCATCCATCTTCCCATCAACTCTGACCAGCTTCCCTGTCCCTGCTGAAGAAAAGCATCCCCACCACATGATGCTGCCACCACCATGTTTCACGGTGGGGATGGTGTGTTCAGGGTGATGTGCAGTGTTAGTTTTCCACCACACATAGCGTTTTGCTTTTAGGCCAAAAAGTTCAATTTTGGTCTCATCTGACCAGAGCACCTTCTTCCACATGTTTGCTGTGTCCTCCACATGGCTTCTCACAAACTACAAATTGGACTTCTTATGACTTTCTTTCACCAATGTCTTTCTTCTTGTCACTCTTCCATAAAGGGCAGATTTGTGGAGAACGCGACTAATAGTTGTCCTGTGGACAGATTCTCCCACCTGAGCTGTGGATCTCTGCAGCTCCTCCAGAGTTACCATGGACCTCTTGGCTGCTTCTCTGATGAATGCTCTCCTTGCCCGGCCGGTCAGTTTAGGTGGGCGGCCATGTCTTGGTAGGTTTGCAGTTGTGCCATACTATTTCCATTTTCGGATGATGGATTGAACAGAGCTCCGTGAGATGTTCAAAGCTTAGGATATTTTTTTATAACCTAACCCTGCTTTACACTTCTCCACAACTTTATCCCTGACAACTCCACAACTTTATTGTCTGCTGTGTTCCTTGGCCTTCATGATGCTGTTTGTTCACTAAGGTTCTCTAACAGACCTCTGAGGGCTTCACAGAACAGCTGTATTTATAATGAGATTAAATTACACACAGGTGGACTCTATTTACTAATTAGGTGACTTCTGAAGGCAATTGGTTCCACTAGATTTTAGTTAGGGGTATCAGAGTCAGACCCCATTCACACAGGGGCAACACGACTCACCGAGGCGACCTGCACACGACTGCCCGGGCGACTTGCAAAACGACTTCTGTATAGAAGTCTATGCAAGTCGCCCCAAGTCGCCCCCGAAGTCGTACAGGAACCTTTTTCTAAGTCGGAGCGACTTGCGTCGCTCCCCTTAGAACGGTTCCATAGCACAGAACGGGAGGCGACTTGTCAGGCGACTAGGTCGCCTGACAAGTCGTCCCTGTGTGAACGGGGTCTAAAGGGGGCTGAATACAAATGCCCCACCACACTTTTCACATATTTATTTGTAAAAAATGTTGAAAACCATTTATCATTTTCCTTCCACTTCACAATTATGTGCCACTTTGTGTTGGTCTATCACATAAAATCCCAATAGAATACGTTTACATTTTTGGGTGTAACATGACAAAATGTGGAACATTTCAAGGGGTACGAATACTTTTTCAAGGCAGTGTATTGCAGGATTTACATTCAGCCGGGTTGCTTTGGGAGACTGAGCGCCCCCCTTACCCCCAAGGAGGAGTTCTTGGCTCCCGTCCAGAGAGGTCTTTATGTGAGAAGTTGATCACCTCTCTGGGCGTCTGAAGGAGCAGATGGTGGCTGAATTTCTGCAGCCTAGAATTGAATGCGGAGTCGTCATTTATCAGGACACACAAAAGCACCTGACCGCTCTGCGCCTGTTCACGGGAGGCCGATTATCCTCGGGGCACAGGAGTGCACAGGACTTTCCTGCCTCTTCGCTCATTTCTTGACTTTTCACAAGGTGAACGGACGCAACTTAGCCGATAATACCGGGATGGAGACAGAGGACTCACTTTTTGTTTGTCTTTGATCTGCTGCTACAATGGTGACCAAAAGGGGCTCGTTCATTCATTTGCATTGTGGTGACGTGGTAAAGCGAGCATTTTACCGCAGCACACAAAACACACCAAACAGGACACAAAATGTAAACGCCACGCTGCTACTTCATCCGAATACAGAATGTCTTATAATTAGACCCCAAGCTACGGCCTGAGTTCAAGGGTTACATGAGTTTGTGACGTCTTCTTGCCCCAAAACCCAAAATGTATCCTACAGTCCATCCGGAAAGTATTCACTTTTTCCACATTTTGTTACAGCCTTATTCCAAAATGGATTAAATTCATTATTTTCCTCAAAATTCTACAGACAATCCCCCATAATGACAACGTGAAAGAAGTTTGTTTGAAATCTTTGCAGATTTAATAAAAATAAAAAAATACACCATGTCTCGGATTGATATGGCCTTTGCCCCCGCGGACACCCTTCCCCTTGTCTCTGCGGTTTCCTACCTACCTAGAGGTGTCTCAGACCATGCTCCTCTTTCCGTGGACCTCGCCATTCTCCCCAGCTCGGGCCCTTCCATTTGGCGGCTAAATTATTATTGGCTGGAGGATGAGGTGGTGCAGGGGGATATGTAGGGGAGGTATTACGGAGTATTGGAGAGACAATGTGGGAACAGCGGACCCCCTCTGTAGAATGGGAAGCCTTTTAGACCACATCGAGGGGCACTTTTATGTCTGTCACTGGGGTCTTGCAGAAAGATAACCAACAGCTTACTGCGGAGCTAGAGACCGCCATGGTGCGGGCTGAGTCTGTTTATGCCTCTGACCCAAGAGAAACATGGCTACAGAAGCGTAGGGAGTATGGACTCCGTTTGTTAGACCTTACTCAAAAGCGACTGTTACATACAGCACAGAAATCATTTGAACATGGTAATAAAGCTGGACGCCTCTTAGCATATCTGACACAGGGGCAGACTGACCACTGAGCAACTCGGGCACTGCCCGAGGGCCCTGGGCCACTAGGGGGCCCCACCAGGGTTGCCAGCCTCAGTAAAACCAGGGACAGTATGTATAAATCTGTGTTTTTTTTACATCTGTCTGTGTATAATGTGTGTACATGTATGTGTATACTGTATGATTGTATACTGTGT
The DNA here is from genome assembly GCA_037952835.1 of Lithobates septentrionalis. Classification (NCBI taxonomy): domain Eukaryota; kingdom Metazoa; phylum Chordata; class Amphibia; order Anura; family Ranidae; genus Lithobates; species Lithobates septentrionalis. The sequence continues at coordinate 15,700 of JBBDGP010003555.1, read as the reverse complement.
GTGTGTATACTGTGTGGCCCCATAATCTCTGATTACCTGGGGGCCCCATAATCTCCTATTGCCCGGGGGCCCCATGAGTTATCAGGCCCGCCCCTGAATTCTGACAAGACCTGACCGCCCCCTGTATCTATCCCACGTATCCTTACTATACAAGGCCAAATTAGTGATGTTCCTGGGAATATCATGGAAACCTTTTTATCCTTTTACAAAGACCTATACACGTCCAGGGCTGAGTACACTGAACCCCAGCTAAACGAATACCTTGCTGACATATCTCTCCCCTCCCTTTTCCACTGAGAGGAGGGATGAGTTAGAGGCACCCATCTCGGTTGAAGAGATTGCGGTGGCCATTTCACAAATGCCAGCTCATAAGACCCCTGGGCTGGATGGTTATCCCACTGAATGGTATACACAATTTAGGGATTTACTGTGCCCACTTCTGTTACGTACGTATAACAGGGCCTTGGATGTTGGGGCCCCCCCCCCACTATACGAGAGGCCTTGATCATACTACTGCTGAAGCCCCGCAAGGATCCACTTAAATGTGAATCATACCGCCCAATATCCCTCATAAATGTGGACGTTAAGAACCTGGCTAAAGTGCTTGCAAATCGTTTAAATGCTGTAGTTACGACCTTGGACAATAGTGATCAAGGGGGTTTTATACCTGGAAGGTCCACCAGAATGAATATTCGTAGATTGCTTCACAATCTGCAGTATCCCCATGAGTGCCCTCATACACGTGCCATTGTATCCCTGGACACTTGTAAAGCAATTGATAGTGTGGAATGGCCGTATCTTTTTCGGGTGTTACAGCTGTATGGTTTTGGTCCCCGCATGGTGGCATGGATAAGACTCCTTTATGCTTCCCCCCCCCCGAGCCCGTGTTCGGGTTAATTCCTCGGTCACTGAGTCATTCTTAATTACTAGGGGTACGAGACAGGGATGCCCACTATCCCCGCTTCTATTTCAATGGCGTCCCTAGGGGGGCCAGAGGGGGCCATGACCCCCCCAACATTATGCTGTGCCCTACCATGTGCCCCCCCCCCCCCCCAAAAAAATTACTTTTTTTCTTTACAAAAAATCAATGTCTAAGAGGGGGAGAGTCCTCAGTCAGCTACTGCGGGTGATTCCTCCCCCCTTCCCTGCTCGCTGACACTGCATAATGCGAGCGCTCACACAACCACGGCCGCCCGATCTGCTCCATCACCTGCATCCTCATTGGCAGGGAGAAGCGCGAGTTGCAGGAAGGACTCCACCAGGACTCTCAGTTACTAAAAAAACAGATGATTTCTCCCGTCCTTAGGACAGGAGAACCAGCCTGTAAATTCCAAGAGATGCCAGACCAGCGCTGTCAATAGCAGGGGCAGGACAGCAAGAGAAGGCTGGGGAACCCCACAGTGGCAGAACACCAGGGCCCGGAGGCAAGACAACCTTTGCAACCCTGATAGTTCTCCCACTGCTTTGGATCCTTATATTTTCTTGGTATGCTGGTGACATATATCTCTTGTTTTCTGCCACCCTGGGGGGCCCCAATACAGTAGGAAGGGAGCTCACTGCAGAACATGTGAAAGGGCCCGTTGTGGGATCGTAGTAAAGGGCCCCAGGATATATATATATATATATATATATATATATATATATATATATATATATATATATATATATATATATGCATTTTATAGTTGCCCCCCTACTTTTGTCCCTGTCCCCCCATGTGGCCCCCCTAAATTTGAAAGCTGGAGACGCCATTGTTCTATTTGCCTTGGCCATGGAGCCGTTAGCTGCACAAATTCATTCCTCCCCTTCTATTAAAGGCCTGCCTATTGCTACTATAGAGGAGCCTATTTCGCTCTATGCGGACGACACCTTGGTGCATCTGGCAGATACCAATGTGTCACTCCAGTCACTGTTGGCCGAGATCAATACGTTTGGAGATTTCTCCAGGTTTCGAGTGAATTGGGACAAATCTAGCCCTTTTCCCTTGGATTCTGCAGCAATCTCTCAGATTCACTTGGACTCCAAACTGCAAGTGGTGTCCTCCTTTCGATATCTCGGGGTCCTGGTACAGTCGCCTTTATCCACTTACATTACTAATAATTTAGATCCTCTACTGAGTCGCCTACAAGAGCAAACTAGGCAATGGATGGACCTGCCTCTGGACCTTATGGGAAGGGCAAATTTACTTAAAATGGTTTACCTACCGAAATTGCTATATGTTTTGGCCAACTCCCCCTGTAAAATTCCTAAATCTATTTTTAAACGTATAGATATGATTTGTACAACCTTCCTGTGGAGTGGGGGATCCCCTAGGGTGGCACTTGAGACGCTAAGGCTGCCGTCACACATGGCGGGCTTGGCGTTTCCAAATTTTTTTCTTTATTACTTAGCATCACAGCTAATGCATATTCATGACTGGCTACATCTAGTCTCGGCAAATGCCATGTACCACCACTGAAGGAGCCATTGCAACCTCCATGGAAACCCTCCATAATATTATTTACAGGGGCAAGGTCCCAAATTGACCAGGTACCTCTATGCTGGCAACCTCCTTTTCAATCTTCTGATATATTGTTACGAAAATATAGAAAAATGTGAACCTCAATAATGGGATTTTAAAGGCAATTGAAAAAACTTTAGAAAAAAGTCTTTATAGAAAAATGAATAAAAAATTAAATTTATTTATACAAAGTTAAAAATAGATAATAATAAAAGACATACAAAAAGATAAAACCAGTCCGACGCGTTTCGACAATTTGCCATTTGTGTCACATAGAGTTATCGCACAACATCCGGCATCCAAATAGTCTGTTCTAGGCCTTTTCACATGCAGAGGAGCCCCCATCTCCTTCCACTACAACACTGTGATTGTTGGAGGCTATGACAGGCAAGGTGGAGGACTAACCTCTCTCCACCCTGCAGTGAATTTTTCTTTTCCTCAAGGAGCTCTGGAGATTTCTACACCTACGATTGCAATATCTAGGGGCTCCTCTGCATGTGAAAAGGCCTAATACAGACTATTTGGATGTCAGATGTTGTGCGATAACTCTATGTGACACAAATGCCAAATTGTCCCTGATGAAGAACATAATTATTCACACTTTCGAAACGCGTCGGACTGTTTTTGCCTCAATTGTTAATTCTTGATTATGTTACCTTTGTGATTATCTTTTTGTATGTCTTTTATTATTATCTATTTTTAACTTTGTATAAATAAATTTAATTTTTTATTTTTCTATAAAGACTTTTTTCTAAAGTTTTTTCAATTGCCTTTAAAATCCCATTATTGAGGTTCACTTTTTTCTATATAATCTAGGGATGTTGGCAATCTTTTCGCATCAATTTTTGGGAGTTTCCTTTTCTCTATTGTTACGAAAATTTCCCGACATACCTGCTCAGCATCCCCAAATAATCCCCTGTGGTTTAACCCCACCCTGCAGGAACTATGCTCTTTGCCCGACACCAAGCGCTGGTACTCCAGGGGAGTAAAATATCTATGTCATCTCTACAATGACCAAGGCTTTAAAACTTTTCACCAACTGAGACTTGACTTTGACCTACCACGCTCTTATTTGTTCCACTATTATCAGCTTAGGCATGCTATACGAGCCCAGTTTGGTTCCCTAAATGATCCCACTAACTTGCCTCCACTAGAGAGGCTGCTGAGACCACCTGACCCTGATAAACGTATTTCTACCTACTACGCAGCCCTAATGACAGATTTTAACCCCAGATTCAGCAAAGCACAGGAAAAATGGACATCCACATGGACATTTCACTCATGGAGGAGGACTGGACTGAGTTTAGTGACACATACAAAAATACAGTCATTTCCTCTAGGGACCGAGTTGTACAGGTTAAAATTTTTCACCAATCCCACCTTACCCCGGCTAGGCTATACAAAATGGGGTTGAAACCCACGGCTGGGTGTTTCCGTGGTTGTGGAGGGGATGCCGATTTCATGCACTGCTTCTGGACCTGTCCAATGGTTCAGGACTTCTGGGTGGAGGTGGGTTCTTTCATTCCCTCTGCTCTAGGCCTCCCTAACATTATCCACCCAAAAAATGGTCTGCTAGGGGTCTTTGGGGACTTGCAGATATCATCACAGGCTAAGGGATTATGACGTATCCTTTATTTCTATGTCGGAAAGACTATACTGTTGTCATGGAAGGGTATACAGACGTCTTTGAAATCTCTATGGTTAAAATTAATTAATGACGTTATACCATTGTATAGATTTACCTTTGAACTCAGGAAACGGAAAAAAATGTTCCATAAAATCTGCGGTAGATGGCTTGCCAGCCCCCTGACCCTCTCTTTATAATGTATGCATGGTAGGGATCACTTACAGGCCGTGCCAGGTTATACTGTATGCAGATTACTAATATTGCTATACACCGACGAAATGCTTGTGTATGTATATATATGTGATCAATATCAAACTGCTGTACCACTATTTGTCTTTTGTTTACACATGAGCTATGTACAATGTATACCAATGATTAACCGAGCTTTATTTAGTGGTTGTTTGTTGTGCTTGTTTTGTACAACTGGTTTGTAAAAAATCAATAAAAATATCTTTAAAAAAAAAAAAAAAAAATTAAAAAATACCATGTACATAAGTATCACAGACTCCTCCCATGTACATAAGTATCACAGACTCCTCCCATGTACATAAGTATCACAGACTCCTCCCATGTACATAAGTATCACAGACTCCTCCCATGTACATAAGTATCACAGACTCCTCCCATGTACATAAGTATCACAGGCTCCTCCCATGTACATAAGTATCACAGACTCCTCCCATGTACATAAGTATCACAGACTCCTCCCATGTACATAAGTATCACAGGCTCCTCCCATGTACATAAGTATCACAGGCTCCTCCCATGTACATAAGTATCACAGACTCCTCCCATGTACATAAGTATCACAGCCTTTGCCATGACACTCAGAATTGAGCTCAGGTGCCTCCTGTTTCCACTGATCATCCTTGAGATGTTTCTACAACTTGATTGGAGTCCACCTGTGGTAAATTCAGTTGATTGGACATGGTTTGGAAAGGCACACACCTGTCTATAGAAGGTCCCACAGTTACCAGTGCATGTCAGAGCACAAACCAAGCCATGAAGTCCAAGGAATTGTCTGTAGACCTCCGAGACAAGATTGTATGGAGGCACAGATCGGGGGAAGGGTACAGAAACATTTCTGCAGCATTGAAGGTCCCAATGAGCACAGTGGTCTCCATCATCCGTAAATGGAAGAAGTTTGGAACCACCAGGACTCTTCCTAGAGCGGGCCGCCCGGCCAAACTGAGCGATCGGGGGGGAAGGGCCTTAGTCAGGGAGGTGACCAAGAACCCCGATGGTCACTCTGACAGAGCTCCAGCATTTCTCTGTGGAGAGAGGAGAACCTTCCAGAAGAACAACCATCTCTGCAGCACTCCACCAATCAGGCCTGTATTGTAGAGGACGGAAGACACTCCTCAGTAAAAGACACATGACAGTCCACCTGGAATTTGCCAAAAGTCACCTGAAGGACCCTCAGACCATGAGAAACAAAATTCTCTGGTCTGATGAAACAAAGATTGAATTCTTTGGCCCGAATGGCGTCATGTCTGGAGGAAACCAGGCACTGCTCATCACCTGACCAATACCATCCCTACAGTGAAGCATGGTGGTGGAAGCATCATGCTGTGGGGATGTTTTTCAGCGGCAGGAACTGGGAGACTAGTCAGGATCGAGGGAAAGATGAATACAGCAATGTACAGAGACAACCTTGATGAAAATCTTCTCCAGAGCGCTCTGGACCTCAGACTGAGGCGAAGGTTCATCTTCCAACAAGACAACGACCCTAAGCACACAGCCAAGATAACAAAGGAGTGGCTACGGGACAACTCTGTGAATGTCCTTGAGTGGCCCAGCCAGAGCCCAGACTTGAACCCGATTGAACATCTCTGGAGAGATCTGAAGATGGCTGTGCACCGACGCTCCCCATCCAACCTGACGGAGCTTGAGAGGTCTTACAAAGAAGAACGGGAGAAACTGCCCACAAATAGGTGTGCCAAGCTTGTAGCATCATACTCAACAAGACTTGAGGCTGTAATTGGTGCCAAAGGAGCTTCACCAAAGTATTGAGAAAAGGTTGTGAATACTTATGTACATGGGAGGAGCCTGTGATACTTATGTACATGGGAGGAGCCTGTGATTCTTATGTACATGGGAGGAGTCTGTGATACTTATGTACATGGGAGGAGCCTGTGATTCTTATGTACATGGGAGGAGCCTGTGATACTTATGTACATGGGAGGAGCCTGTGATACTTATGACCATGGGAGGAGCCTGTGATTCTTATGTACATGGGAGGAGCCTGTGATACTTATGTACATGGGAGGAGTCTGTGATACTTATGTACATGGGAGGAGTCTGTGATACTTATGTACATGGGAGGAGTCTGTGATACTTATGTACATGGGAGGAGTCTGTGATTCTTATGTACATGGGAGGAGTCTGTGATACTTATGTACATGGGAGGAGTCTGTGATTCTTATGTACATGGGAGGAGTCTGTGATTCTTATGTACATGGGAGGAGTCTGTGATTCTTATGTACATGGGAGGAGTCTGTGATACTTATGTACATGGGAGGAGTCTGTGATTCTTATGTATATGGGATTTTTTTTTTTTTTTAATAAATTTGCAAAGATTGCAAACAAACTTTTTTCCAGTTGTCATTATGGGGGATTGTTTGTAGGATTTTGAGGAAAATAATGAATTTAATCTATTTTGGAATAAGGCTGTAACATAACAGAATGTGGAAAAAGTGAAGCGATGTGAATACTTTCCGGATGCACTGTACAAATGCAGCAATTTAGAAATTGGATGAAAAGTTTAGCACTGGGAAAAATAAAAAGTGACCAAAATGAGGGACAGATGAGGAGGAGAGAGGGACTTTGTTCCAAATCCGGGACAGTTGGGGGCTATGGATAATCACAATGGGAAGGAACGGTGTGTAGGAGAATTGTTATCATCACCGATCACACCTTACAGTTTGGATCTGCCATCTCGCAGTAAACAATAAACGGTTCCTGTTCCTCTGTGTATGTGGATGGACGCTCTGACTTCCTGTGCTGAGTGTCAGCAGCACCCCACTTCCTGCCTGTCTTTGTCTCGGAGATCCAGAAACACTTGTCTGTCTTCTGCATCAAAGGCTCATCTCATATTAGATTGCTTCGTCACACATCTGGAGGAACGTATAAAATACTCTCCTCGTTCTACATTCACCTTGCCCCGGACATGGCTGATCAGATAGTCTGAGATAAGAACTGTCTGTGTTCCCCATGGAGCTTTGCTGGGATGAGGGAAGTTAGGGTTTAACGTCTATGTAAACCTCGAACAACGAGCGTCTCTTTTGGCGTGTTATATAAACAGCCCCCCCCCCCCCCCCCAGCTCATATCCTGTTTTCCCATGTGTCCCCACAGCACCAATCTCCCCCCCTCCCCAAAAAAAATGTCTCCCTCCTAGCACATTCCCCTCCCCCAATTCCCCATCCTAGCACACATCCCCCCACACTCCAAATCCCTCCCCCCAGCACACATTCCCCTCCAATTCCCCATCCTAGCACACATCCCCCCACACTCCAAATCCCTCCCCCCAGCACACATTCCCCTCCAATTCCCCATCCTAGCACACATCCCCCCACACTCCAAATCCCTCCCCCCAGCACACATTCCCCTCCAATTCCCCATCCTAGCACACATCCCCCCACACTCCAAATCCCTCCCCCCAGCACACATTCCCCTCCAATTCCCCATCCTAGCACACATCCCCCCACACTCCAAATCCCTTCCCCCGGCACACATTCCCCTCCCCCAATTCCCCATACTAGCACACATCCCCCCACACTCCAAATCCCCACCCAGCACACATTTCCCTCCCCCAATTCCCCATCCTAGCACAAATCCCCCCACACTCTAAATCCCTTCCCCCAGCACACATTCCCCTCCCCCAACTCCCCATACTAGCACAAATCCCCCCCCACACTCCAAATCCCTCCCCCCAAGCACATTCCCCTCCCCCAATTCCCCACCCTAGCACAAATCCCCCCACACTTCAAATCCCTCCCCCTAGCACACATTTCCCTCCCCCAATTCCCCATCCTAGCACAAATCCCCCCCCCAATTACATACCCCCCCAGCACACATCCCCCTCCCCTAATTCCCAATCCTGGCACGAATCCCCCCTGCCCATTTTAAATCCCCCCAGCACACATTCCCCTGCCCAGTTCCCCTCCTAGCACAAATCCCCCCCTTCTGCCATATTATATTTTCTAGCACAAATCCCCCCAAATCCCCCCCCCCATTACAAATCCTGCCAGCACACATTCCCCTCCCCAATTCCCCATCCTACCACAAATCACCCCCCCCCCCCAATTCAAATCCCCCAGCACACATTCCCCTCCCCCAATTCCCCATCCTACCACAAATCCCCCCCCCCATTCAAATCCCCCAGCACACATTCCCCTCCCCCCAATTCCCCATCCTAGCACAAATCCCCCCCCCCATTCCAAATCCCGCCAGCACACATCCCCCTCCCCAATTCCCCATCCTAGCACAAATTCCCCCCCCCCCCCACACTCCAAATTCCTCCCCCCAGCACACATTCCCCTCCCCCAATTCCCCATACTAGCACAAATCCCCCCAGCACACATTCCCCTCCCCAGTTCCCCCTCATACCACAAATACCCCCCAAAATCATCCCCAATAGCACAAAAAAATCCCCCCCTCCAAAAAAATTTTCCCCTCCTAGCATAAATCCCACCCCCCTCTACCATATAATCTTTTCTAGCACAAACCCCCCAAATCCCCCCTCCCAACACAAATCACCCCAGATCACCATTCCTAGCAAACTTCCCCAAATTTCCCCATCTAAAACTATCCTTACCCCATGCCGCTCCCCAAATTATTCCTCTCAAAACAAATCCCCTGCCCCAATCTCTTTGTGATGACCCCCCCCCACACACACACACACACATGATACCACAGTGCTCAGGGCAGCCGCCCCTCCTGCCCACCCCCTTGTCCCAGCCCTGCTGGCAGGATCAACAGAAACAAACAAAGAAAATGAATGCAGACACCACATCCAGGGACTGGAATGCAACAATATATAATAATAGGTGTAATAACATAATATGAATATATATATATATATATATATATATATACACACAGTAACTCACAAAAGTAAGTACACCCCTCACATCTTTGTAAATATTTTATTCTATCTTTTCATGTGACAACACTGAAGAAATGACACTTTGCTACAATGTAAAGTAGTGAGTGTACAGCTTGTATAACAGTGTAAATTTGCTGTCCCCTCAAAATAACTCAACACACAGCCATTAATGTCTAAACCGCTGGCAACAAAAGTGAGTACACCCCTAAGTGAAAATGTCCAAATTGGGCCCAAAGTGTCAATATTTTGTGTGGCCTCCATTATTTTCCAGCACTGCCTTAACCCTCTTGGGCATGGAGGTCACCAGAGCTTCACAGGTTGTCACTGGAATCCTCTTCCACTCCTCCATGACGACATCACAGAGCTGGTGGATGTTAGAGACCTTGCGCTCTTCCACCTTCCGTTTGAGGATGTCCCACAGATGCTCAATAGGGTTTAGGTCTGGAGACATGCTTGGCCAGTCCATCACCTTTACCCTCAGCTTCTTTAGCAAGGCAGTGGTGGTCTTGGAGGTGTGTTTGGGGTGGTTATCATGTTGGAATACTGCCCTGCGGCCCAGTCTCTGAAGGGAGGGGGATCATGCTCTGATTCAGTATGTCACAGTACATGTTGGCATTCATGGTTCCCTCAATGGACTGTCGCTCCCCAGTGCCGGCAGCACTCATGCAGCCATAGACCATGACACTCCCACCACCATGCTTGACTGTAGGCAAGACACACTTGTCTTTGTACTCCTCCCCTGGTTGCCCCCACACACGCTTGTCACCATCTGAACCAAATAAGTTTATCTTGGTCTAATCAGACCACAGGACATGGTTCCAGTAATCCATGTCCTTAGTCTGCTTGTCTTCAGCAAACTGTTTGTGGGCTTTCTTGTGCATCATCTTTAGAAGAGGCTTCCTTCTGCATAGACAGCCATGCAGACCAATTTGATGCAGTGTGCGGCGTATGGTCTGAGCCCTGACAGGCTGACCCCCCCACCCCTACAACCTCTGCAGAAATGCTGGCAGCACTCATACGTCTATTTCCCAAAGACAACCTCTGGATATGACGCTGAGCACGTGACCTCAACTTCTTTGGTGGACCATGGCGAGGCCTGTTCTGAGTGGAACCTGTCCTGGTAAATTGCTGTATGGTCTTGGCCAATGTGCTGCAGCTCAGTTTCAGGGTCTTGGCAATTTTCTTATAGCCTAGGCCATCTTTATGTAGAGCAACAATTATTTTTTTTCAGATCCTCAGAGAGTTCTTTGCCATGAGGTGCCATGTTGAACTTCCAGTGACTAGTATGAGAGAGTGAGAGCGATAACACCAAATTTAACACACCTGCTCCCCATTCACACCTGAGACCTTGTAACACTAACGAGTCACATGACACCGGGGAGGGAAAATGGCTAATTGGGCCCAATTTGGACATTTTCACTTAGGGGTGTACTCACTTTTGTTGCCAGCGGTTTAGACATTAATGGCTGAGTGTTGAGTTATTTTGAGGGGACAGCAAATTTACACTGTTATACAAGCTGTACACTCACTACTTTACATTGTAGCAAAGTATCATTTCTTCAGTGTTGTCACATGAAAAGATAGAAGAAAAGATTTACAAAAATGTGAGGGGTGTACTTACTTTTGTGACTTACTGTATGTATATGAAGCTTAATCTGCTTATATTTTGCCTTCCCCTGGTCCCCCCCCCCCCCCCCCCCCCATCAACATTATATATACATATTTAAATGAACCCTTTCCATTTTCATTACATTCCTTAATTTCCACCAGTGACATCATCACTGGGTCTCTGTGCTTCCCTATGCAAAACAGATAGATCATGGCTGGTGGGAGGGGCACCCTGCCTTAGTACTCCTCTTATCAGCCCTGATACAAGCAGTGGGCTGGCGTTTGGGAGGGGCTAAATGCTTGGATGGTAAGTGGGTATCCCTAGGCAGCCTTCATGATTGAAGGAACTGAAACCCAATGAATGAAAGGGGCGGTCAGGCTGGGAGGAACGAGCTAGATAATGCTGGACGCCCTCCGGCCAGGGAAACGAAGCAGAGCTCTATTTGACTTGCTGCAGCATCCAATGCACATGGTGAGAAGCTCGCATGTGTGCGGTGAAATCAGAGGAAGCGTTTCAGGCCAGGAGAGGAGCCGGTATTACAAGACTGAGGGGAGGCTGGAGATTTAGTTATGAAGGGTTAGAGCCTCTGTCAGTCCGTCTGGTATGGCCGCCTGTGTCCCTAGAGCTGGGACTACCCAGAGAAAAGATATTCCTTGTCAGTGACCCAGGAGGGGCCCAGAGCTTTCACCGGAGGCCTCTGGGAGACGACCAAACATTGCAAACATTGCAACTTCCATCTGTGACCTGTGTGCACACTGCACTCTACACTGCCAGCAACCTCCCAACTGTCACCGTGCACAGCAAGGCCACCCGCTCACACACTAACCTGCCCAGCAACAGGCTGTGATTGGGCTGGAAAAGAAGGAGGATGCTGGTGATAAGATTGAGTCACTTGTATCCATTTTCCTGCCCATGAGGATCAGCGCTGATCAAGGTCCTTCCTCAGTCATATGATCCCTCCCTTCCCTACACAGCAACCGTCCTCACCGGCCACTAAAATCCCACAATTATTACTGGTGGAATTTCTGGAGTTAGCCCCTCCTTCTCCGAATGTTTCAAACCAAAAAAAGTATATAAACATTTTAGATTGTAAGCTCTAAGGAGCCGGGCCCTCTGATTCTCCCGTATTGTATTGGAACTGTAGCGCTGCGCAAATTGTTGGCGCTATATAAAATCCTCTATAATAATAATTATTATTGTATATATATTAGTATATAATATTATTATTGATTATTATTAAGCACTTCTTCTTCTTCTTCTTATTATTATTATTATTATTATTATTAAATAAGTATTATAACTATTATTGTTATATAGTGTATATAATTATTATTATTTAGTATATATTATATTATTATATAGAATATAGTATTACTAAAATTATATATTAATAATAATATATAGCATTTTAGTATGACAGTTATTATATGATTGTTTTTTATTATTAAAATAATTTATCATTTAGTATATATAAATATATTATATAGTATATATTATTATTATGATTATTATTAAGCATTTATTATTATTATTATTATCATTGTTATATAGTGTATATAATTATTATTATTTAGTATATATTTATATATATTATTATTTAGAATATAATTATTATATAAATATATTTATTATTATTTTTTATTATAGTGTTTATGCTATATAATTTAAAAAAAATGGGGTGGACTCGATGGACTACTCTGTCTTTTTCTGCCATCACTTTTCTATGTTTCGATGATTATTATTATTATTATTATTATATTATTATTATTATTATTATTTAGTATATATCAGCATTATTATATATAGTATATATTCATATTATTATTATTTGGTATTTAATTTTATTTATTATTACTTGTATATTATATTATAGTAGTATACAGTATATTCTATAGTATATATTCTTATTATTATTATTTAGAATTTATTATTATTACTAGTATATCATTATATAGTATATATTCTTCTTCTTATTATTATTATTTTCTTCTTAACTTTTTTGTATATATTATTTAAGTTTTAGTTATTATATAGTATATTATTAATTTATATATTATTATGATTTTTATTATTAAGCATTTATTTTTATTGTTTATTATCGTTATTATTATTGTTATATAGTGTATATAAATATTATTATTTAGTATATATTTATATTATTATATAGAATATATTTATTATATAGAATATTATTATTATTATAAATATAGCATTATGCTATATAATAATAAAAAAATGGGCAGACTCAAAGGATTACTCTTTACTGTCTTTTTCTGCCATTGCTTTTCTATGTTTCGATGATGATGATGATGATGATGATTATTATATAGTATATAGTCTTATTATATTAATTTACCATTTATTATTATTTTAGTATTTATTATTGTAGTAGTAGTATATAAATATTATATAGTATATACAGTATATCATTATATAGTATATAATATCCTTCTTCTTCTTATTATTTTCTTCTTACATTCTTTTGTATATTATTAAATTTTTAATTATTATATAGTATATTTATATATATATATATATATATAATATATATATATATATATATATATATATATTTATATATGCACTTTTTTTTTTCTTTGTAAAGGGTCACGTGATGAACCCTTCTGCTTCCCCCTCAGCCCGGCCTGGCAGTGCAGTTTTTTCCTCTGTGTCCCCTTATTCTACAATACGGGGGGGAGGGTGAAGACGCGGGTATTCAGACAACCTGATTTCCAGGAGGAGTTCTCCTTAACTCTGTATTCTATATATAGAGGTGACACTTCTGTGGGTGTGGCTAGAAGGATTTCACACAATTTCTGATTTCCTATAAATTCAGTTAGATGAGGGCGGTGATTCATTTCCTCCTCTGCCTTGTGGCGGCTAATCAAGAGCCTGCGCCCGCTCCATGTGGCAGGAATTGGAGGGGCAGGCAGTACATATCTTAATACCCCCGGGTCCCCCCCCCCCCCCCCCCACGCTCAGTCTGATGACATCATCATTTCCTCCAATACATCTCTTTATTCTCTTCTCCTGACTCTTTGTGTTGTCGGTGTCCTGGCCCCGCCCACTTTTGCTACACTTTGCTGCTTGCCGATCAGCATGCAGGAGTAAACCTGCACTGTAAGCAGAGCATGCATGCTGAGACACGTGTCAGTATTTATTACCTCTCATACAGGTCACAGGACCCCCCCCCCCCTCTGACAATGCATTGTTCTGCATTTCTCTTCAGAAGAACAACACCAACATTGTTCAGGCATCATCCAAGTTCACCATCTACTTCCTGGAGTGAGATTCCGGCTCAAGGATGACACCGTAATAGAGATCCTGGTGCCTGCCTGAGTTCTTGGCTGTGTTCACAGACGTTTGACACAGATCAGCCCCTGCTGCAGCCTTTTTATCTTGTGACTTGTTATAAAATGTCCAGCCTGAATCACTGAGGGAGAGAAGACTGAGGAAATGCTTCCTACTGCCTGCAGCCAGACTGAAAACATCACTGCAAAGCCAATGATTAGGGCTCAATGTAAAATGTAACAGGAGATGATCAGAGACTGCAGACATAGTACAAGAGACAGTCAGAGACTGCAGACCTACTATGGAAGATGGTCAGAGACTGCAGACCTACTATGGGAGATGGTCAGAGACTGCAGACATGCTATGGGAGATGGTCAGAGACTACAGACATACAGTCAGGTCCTTAAATATTGGGACAACGACACAATTCTAATCTTTTTGGCTCTATACACCACCACAATGGATTTGAAATGAAATGAACAAGATGGGCTTCAGCTTTAATTTGAGGGTAATTGACATCCAAATCAGGTGAATGGTGTAGGAATACAACAGATTGTATATGTGCCTCCCACTTTTAAGGGACCAAAAAGTAATGGGACAATTGGCTGCTCAGCTGTTCCATGGCCGGGTGTGTGTTATTCCCTCATTATCCCATTTACAAGGAGCAGATAAAAGGTCCAGAGTTCATTTCAAGTGTGCTATTTGCATTTGGAATTTGTTGCTGTCAACTCTCAATATGAGATCCAAAGAGCTGTCACTATCAGTGAAGCAAGCCATCATTAGGCTGAAAAAACAAAACAAACCCATCAGAGAGATAGCAAAAACATTAGGTGTGGCCAATCAACTGTTTGGAACAACCCTTAAAAAGAAAGAACGCACCGGTGAGCTCAGCAACACAAAAAGACCCAGAAGACCACGGAAAACAACTGTGGTGGATGGACAGAAGAATTCTTTCCCTGGTGAAGAAAACACCCTTCACAACAGTTGGCCAGATGAAGAACACTCTCCAGGAGGTAGGTGTATGTGTGTCAAAGTCAACAATCAATAGAAGACTTCACCAGAGTGAATACAGAGGGTTCACCACAAGATGTAAACCATTGGTGAGCCTCAAAAACAGGAAGGCCAGATTAGAGTTTGCCAAACAACATCTAAAAAAGCCTTCACAGTTCTGGAACAACATCCTATGGACAGAAGAGACCAAGATCAACTTGTACCAGAGTGATGGGAAGAGAAGAGTATGGGAGAAGGAAAGGAACTGCTCATGATCCAAAGCATACCACCTCATCAGTGAGCATGGTGGTGGTAGTGCCATGGCGTGGGCATGTATGTCTGCCAATGGAACTGGTTCTCTTGTATTTATTGATGATGTGAATGCTGACAGAAGCAGCAGGATGAATTCTGAAGTGTTTCGGGCAATATTATCTGCTCATATTCAGCAAATTGCTTCAGAACTCATTGGACGGCGCTTCACAGTGCAGATGGACAATGACCCGAAGCATACTGCGAAAGCAACCAAAGAGTTTTTTAAGGGAAAGAAGTGGATGTTTGCAATGGCCAAGTCAATC